>JAPWTK010000327.1:0-539116 GCA_029963805.1 Aromia moschata | reverse complement strand
AGAGAACGCAAATCGATTGAACTCACGCACAGCACTTTTTCATTACGCATTCGATTGTACCCGGTTTTTACCCGTTTGTACCGCTATTTCTTTGGTCTGTAACTTAAATGGGGCGGAAATGGCGGGGGTGGAAAAGTTGCTGGCACCACATTTCACGTCAGTATATTTTTTTCTTTCTGAATTCGATTGTACCCAGTTTGTACCGCGTTTTATTTCGTTTGTAATCTTCAGAGGGCGCAAATAGCGCACAGATGAAAAATTTTATACTGCGTAACTTAGTCGCCCATCGTCGAGTGTTCCGTTTGTACCATTTCAAAATCATTTGTACCGCCTTGAAAACGATAGCACGCCTTCATATAATTAATCTAATATAATACTTCATTTATTCCGCTCTAAAATCATTTGTAGCTTTACGAAAACCTTGTACTGACTTGAAAACGATAGACACCCCCTTCGTAAGATTGATTATTTCGTTTGTACCTCCTTAAAATCGCTTGTACCGCCTTTGGAAATGATACCACGCCTTCCTATTATTGATTATTTTTGATTGTACCTCTAAAATCGTTTGTACCCTACGAAATCGTTTGTACCGCCTTTGAAACGATAGCAAGCCTTCCTATTATTGATTATTTTATTTGTAATCTCTTAAAATCGTTTGTACCTACGAAATCGTTTGTACCGCCTTGGAAACGATGACACGCCTTCCTATTATTGATTCTTTTATATGCACCTACTTAAAATCGTTTGTACCCCTACAAAATCGTTTGTACCTTAGAAACAATAGCACACCCTCGTAATATTGATTATTGATTATTTAAAGTCTTAGTTGTGTTTTTGTTTTGTTTTGACCACTTTAAACCGATTCAAAGATTTCGCACTTGCAAAGAGATAAAAAACAAATACTCAAGAGAACATGATAAATTACAAATTGTTAGTGGGTAGCGCAAAATTTCTGAGGAGGCACAAAACCAACACTCAATATACGAAGGCGTACTATCGTTTCCAAAGCCGTACAACTAGGCATGTGCGAGATTTCGAATTTTTGAGACTACACATGAAGCCATTTTCCGAGACGAGACGAGACGAGATTTTCAGTCAGTCGAGATTTCTCGAGATCGTGAGATTTCTCGATATACCGAGATTTCTTGATTTACCTATTGAAATTTCTCGAAAAATAGGTGAAATTATTGTATTAATACTTACAGTCGTTTAAATTTAAAAGTTCAGCTAGCAAACACATGAAATAAAAGAAAACCTATTACACTTTGGTTTAACATTTGTTTAACTCAGCATATAGGAAATCGGTCATCGATTTCAAAATGCTGAGTTCGATTAATTTGTATCTATCGAGCGTCGGTGTAAATCTCTATACGTATGTCAGAAATTATGTTACGAGATGTGAACAGGTCCTAAGTGAAAGGTTGTTCTTGAGATTTTCCCTAAGTTTCATATTTTGAATATTCCTCGGGAAATTTGAAATAGTAAATTAATTTTAGGATTTGAGTAATCTCGGTATTTTTAAAAATCTCACGAGTTTAAGAGGGTACGAACGAATTAATCAGTAACAGGAAGGCGTGCTATCGTTTCCAAGGTGGTACAAACGATTTCATAGGGGTACAAACGATTTTAAGAGGGTATAAACGAAATACTCAATCTTATGAAGGCGTGCTATCGTTTCCAAGGCGGTACAACGATTTCGTAGGGTACAAACGATTTTAAGAGGGTACAAACGAAATAATCAATAACAGTGAGCTGCTGCTATCGTTTCCAAGGCGTTACAAACGATTGCGTAGGGGTACAAACGAAATAATCAATAATAGGAAGTCGTGCTATCGTTTCCAAGGAGGTACAAACGATTTCGTAGGGGTACAAACGATTTTAAGAGGGTACAAACGAATTAATCAATAATAGGAAAGTTGCTATCGTTTCCAAGGAGGTACAAACGATTTCGTAGGGGTACACACGATTTTAAGAGGGTACAAACGAATTAATCAATAATAGAAGGCGTGCTATCGTTTCCAAGGGAGGTACAAAAGATTTTGTAGGGGTACAAACGATTTTAAGAGGGTACAAACGAAATAATCAATAATAGGAAGGCATGCTATCGTTTCCAAAGCGGTACAAACGATTTTTAGAGGGTACAAACCAATTAATAGCCACACCTCGCAGACGTCTATAGATCAACCTATATAAGTATGTATGTACATATATACACTTCGACACGCATATATTGGGTACAGAATTAGATTAAAACTGTTCAAATAAATGTAAAAGGTCCAGGTCGCAAGAATATCCAGAATCTATGTTTCGGAAACGTACAAAGAATTACATTTTAAATAGGCTAATCCAAGGGATTTCGACCTTAGGGGTCTTATTGAAGTATTAGGTATGTATACATTTTAGTATGCACACAATGGCCAGAACTTAAAAAACCTTGGGATTACGAAGGAGAGTAACTAGAAAAGATATAGAAAAATATTGGGAAAAAACATACGTAATTATTTATGTTATAATTCTAGATCATGAATTTATTTTCTTGTTTTAATGAATTTGTTATATCATTGGTGGCGGAGGAAAGCAGAGATACATTTTAAACGTGAAATACGTGTTGCCAATGCTACCTCAATTCCTTCCTCATTTCCCTCTTCTAACAAACAAGTATATTCCAAATTTTTAGTAGGAAAGGGACAAATGGGAGGGAGTACGAACAGTAGGGATGTAATAGGGAGCCTAAAACTCGTTGATACACCTTCATAATCACTCGGGACACGAAGCTCGAAGGTCTGTCTATGCACATACAGTGTGGAACAGCTAAATGGAATAAATTCAGTAGCTCCATTATTATGCATTTTTTTAGAAAACTCTGAGACACGTCAATTTCCTAATTCTAAAATGAAATCTTGCTGACGTAAAAATGTCATCCCTAAATTCAACCCCCCTCAGGTGACAGCTACAACCCCTAAATTTTCAAATTGGAAGTAGGGGTTTGTGATATTTCATTTGAAAGGTCTTTTTCATTCTCTATTCAAAACTGCTAGGTTTTAAATTTTATTGCAGAAATTTACAAGAAAAAGATAAGTTTCTCCAGCGTAGGAAATTCGTTGACATTAAAATAAAACTTTTATAAGTAAAACTATTTGTCAATTTTAGGTTCTGAAATTTTAATAATAACAAAAAATAAATGTTTGTAATTATCGACATTCCCTACTATAAGATAAAACTTACTAATAAATACGTACAATTTTTTGCTTGACAATCGAACGACAAAACGAGCAAGCAGCAACAAACAAACCTGAAATTTAAGAAGTTGGCCATTATCAGCTTTAGTGAAATTATCTAGAAACGTCATTGTAACAATAGTTAACAGCTATCAGTTATCTTTTGTGAACAAATGATGCAAACGATACATGACAATATTTACAAATAGAAAACGTTTTATTTTTTAGATGAATCTATATTTACACTTCACGGCCATGTTAATCAACAAAACCGTCGTTACTGGTCCAGAGAAAATTCTCACTGGGATGAGGGAACTACACACACAAAATCCTGAGAAAGTTAATGTTTGGGCAGGAATACTTGGAGAAAATACTGGTCCATTCTTCATTGACGGCAATTTGAATGGAGAAACTTATTTAGCGCTGCTCCAAATAATGTTGTACCGACTATAGCAAACTTGTATCCAGCTGAAGGAAACCCACAACTTCCAGATAATGCAATGTGGTTCCAGCAGGATGGTGCACCAGCACATTAATAAGTCAATGTCCGGCAATATCTCCACACAATCTTTCCAAATCGCTGGATAGGAGACGTGGTTCTGTAGAATTGCCTGCATGATCACCTGATCTCACGCCATTAGACTTCTTTCCTATGGGGATATGTAAAAAGGTATGTATTCTACAAAATCAAACCACGATCTAGCTGACTTAAGAAGAATTAGGTCGATTACCCCGCAGATGTTAACTAACGTTAGAAGCCATATTTATTTACGTCTAGGATGCTCAAGATGCTGGAGGCATGCATTTTGAACATCTGCTGCATTAATAATGATTGGTTTTTTTATTTAAATGTAACGAATTTCCTATGGTGGAGAAACTTTTTTTTTCTTGTTAATTTCTGTAATAAAATTTAAACCATATCAGTTTTGAACTATAGCAATCATAGTACATTTTGAATAGAGAATGAAAAGACCTTTCAAATGAAGTATCACAAGACCCTACTTCCAATTTGAAAATTTAGGTAGCTGTCACCTGAAGGGGGTTAAATAGGGACCTTTTTACGTCGCGAGATTAATTACGTCATTGTAGAATTAGAAATTGACGTGTCTCTGAGCTACTGAACTTATTCCATTTGGCTGTTCCACACTGTAGATATCCGTATGTATATACACAATTGGTAGGGGATGAGGGGTAGTCTTGGGTCTGATACGTGAATGGGATGTGAGGGGATCTAAATGCACCTTCATCAGTCTTTGTCATACTAATTTGTTTCTCATCTCTACCTACATATGTATGTATGTACATATACATATTTGTATTTAAGGTTATTAAAAAGCATGATACAGTAATAATATTAGAAAAACAACTGCGTAAGCAAAGCGTGAAGCGTTCGGTAAATTATATTAAATACGATAAATTAAAAACACTTAAATACTATAATTAAAGCAATATGGTTTGCAATTTTTCCTGCTTAGCTGTATCACTTCCATTTATCAATAAAAAATCTTTACTAAAATTATTTTCATGAAAGACAATGACTGGTGAAAATACAATTTTTCACTTTACAACCAAAAGTATGTATTATACATGTTATTTACACAGAGCCATGTAATGGCCGTGTAAAATTTAAAAATTCAGTATAATTTTGCAAAAGACAGTAAAACTTAACAGTGGCTCTAGGTAGCCTAAAATGCTCTCAGGGAATTACATTATAAAACAATGCAGCAACGCCGCAGAATTCCTCTAAAAAAAAAACTCATGTTGCAGCAAAAACTAATTAAAATTGATTATTGATGTATTTACGTATTTAAATTTAATATACTAGGACAGTCCATTCTAATAGTTTCTTAATTAGATACTATACAATATAACTTATTTTCAGTGCAAAATATTGAGTCAGTAAATATTCAGTTATGTGTTTTTAATTGTTGTATATATTTAACACTGGCGGTGGGTGCTAAAGTTTGCAGATTACGAACTGCCAAAAACCATAAAAAAATGCTATTTTTATTTTCGAACTATTTTATCTCTTAATCAATAAGTCAAAATAATACATATTAGAGTGTTAAAAAAACGACTATTTTTTTCTCAAAGAACATTGAAAAAATCCTCAGAGTATCCCTAGAAAAATGACCTTGTTAAAATATGAGCCCTTAATATTAATATTTAGAGGTGGCTTCAATTTTCTATTTCCCATTTACATAATGAGAAATAATTTTTTCTGAACTTTGGAATTTTATTACTCAAGGAAGAATCGCTGGATAGTGATACTCAAGAAAGTTTTTTTGTAGGAAATTGAACGCTTTATAAAAAAGGTCTGCTTGAAGATTTGTATGAGGTAAGCCGTGTCGGAGTTATTAAGCCTCAAAAATGAACTGTTTAAAATAAATATCTTACATTAAATGCAACAAAATCAATTCATATCACTTAAATATCCACCATTATCAACTTTACAATACAAATCTGTAATTCTTTAACAGAATGTAGATAAAAAATTCTATTAACCAAGGTGAATGATTAATTTGATTGATCAATACAAAATACGGGTATATTACAAATGAATATATTAAAATTTCATTATAAATTTTGCATATTATGAAATAAATTGATCAGAAACGAATACAGAACTACGAGATCAATCGAAAATATTCATTAATTCGTTATATACAGAACAACAATAGAGTTCATATTAAATTTTTTTTGGAACAAATCGGATAGTCTTCTATGTTTTTTTACAGTTTGTAGCAAACCTCGAAATTGTTCTTCATTTTTAGTTGGGTGCTGATTACATTTGCAGTAGTTTTTACCATTTTTTTTCGCAACGTCGTTCACTACTTTAAGTGTAATGAAAAATTCAAAGCATCTTCTGAAAGTTTTTACGCAGTAGAATACAGGAATATTTTATGATCTACATTCTGTTAAAAAATTTACAGATTTTTAATGTAAGTTTTTGTATCAGTGATGATGGCGATGTTAAATGATTTTTATGTACTTACATTAAATAAGATGATTATTTTAAACAGTTCAGCATTTTTGATATTTGAATAAACCCGAAACGGGCTTAAATTTCACGCAAATCAATCAGACCTGGGGTGTCGTGGATTACTATGCGTCCCATAGCCTCTCACTTCGGGGTGCTTGTTACCGTGAGTCCCCTTGCTCTCATCATCAATGAAAATGATAACCACTAATTCCTCATTACGGTTATTATTTTAACCATTTAGCACGCTCAAAGTTGCTTCCGTTTGGGCTGTAGAATGTAAAGCAACGCCTTTGAAAATTGACGTACGTGTTAAGTTTTTGTTCTGGGTTATTAGCGCATGTTATTGAAAATGCAGATCTCTGCATGTCTGCAACATTTGCAGGTTGTAGTTGTAAAACAAATGATTTTTTAATAGAGTTGTCAAATCAGGAGTTAGGTTACTAGTTAACTGGACCTCTCTTTTCAACTATCTAGCTATTGTTATTTTTCACTCCAAAAAATGCATATAAATATGGTGTAATTGTGTGTTAAAATCTTTTATCTTTTGCTGAAACCACATTCTTCTGTCCTGTTTCCAAATCAACATCTTCCAGAAACAACTTGCAGAAATCAGTCTCTGACACTTCGCGAATTATTTCGCCAATATTTTGCTCAAAAAGACTAACGATATATCCATTCAGCCACCACACCATGAGGCTCCAACCACGCTGATGGTCATACTTCGTGCCAGATTCTTTTGACTCAATAATGTTAAATTGAAATATTCATGGTCCATAGCAAACAAATATAGTCTTATCTAGTGAAAGTACAAAGTTAAAAATGAGGATGTTCTTCTACAATTGTAATAAACGATGGTAAAAATCTCAACCCTAATTGAACATGATTTGGTCTTAGAATGTAGGGATAAGAGTAATATATTAAGCATGATACTATGTTTTCAGAATTTTCAAAAATGTTGTTTCGGTATACCGATTTCTTCAACCTGATTTTCCATGCTAATATGAGATTGAAATGGCATAGCTGAAGAATAGTAACAAACACGTAAGCATCGTTTCATCAAATTTTCGAGATGTTTATGTTAAGAACACAAGGTCTTATGAGTTCTTGGGCAGTTAAACCAGGCATTGTCGTGTTACTTAAGAAGCCTTCGTCGAAAACGTTAGATACTCCTCAAAAATTGGCCATCATATCCCACTTCATCATTGGAGATAATGGCCATTATAAGATTCAGATACTTAATATTCGAGTCGTGAATATTTATCACGTACTGATATTTAAAGGTACAAGAAGCTGTGACGGATAAACAATAAAATCAAATTTTAACGATATTTCAATTTTTCTTTATAATAATTACTCCGTGTTTAAAACGATAACCGCTATTTCATCGCCCATAGTAGTCAGCATACGCATTCATCGTGCATACCACTAACAATTTATTACGCGATTTTTCGTGCTGTATTGAATTTAATGGAACTGTGAGAGGCTAGGGGACTCAATGGCATCAAGCACCGCAAGGAAACAGTCCTTTTTCTTACGTCCATGTCGTTGTTTCGGGAACGCTGTGCCAAGATTAGAGGCACCACCAAGCACCCGTTTTTATGTAAAGGCAGAGGTAATTCATGTTTTCATGTTGTTTTTTTTTTTGTATTTTTTTTTTTTGTAATTTTGATCTTGAAATAACCCTAAAAATAAAAAGCAAACATCTATCTTAACGTACTTCCAAATTTTTCTGGAATCAGGTCAAAACGTAGGCGCTCCTTATTTAAAAATCAAACTAACTTGAAACAACCCTGAAGGGTGTGTAGAAGTTCAATGTCAAACAGTGGTCACCGTCAGATGGTCCTCATGTTTGGAATAACTTTGGTCAAGAATTTTTTATTTGGATTCCTGGACATTTGTAAAAGGTTATAAATGGGCCCACTCTATACTTTGATATTTGTACCATAGTGAATTTTCTTGTGTCCTAATTTTAAAGGTTAAATTTTTATTTTTTTTTTCTTACCAGCATTCCGTTTTGAAATTTTTTGTGCATGTTTTGGTGAAATTCAAAGTGGTGTGGAATAACCATAAGAAATAAAAAGCTTATTGTTGGTAATATGAAAAACACAAATATTTCTGCAATATTGGTGTAATCAGCTTCTACAGAGCTTCTTGGGATACGCCAGCACTTCTTTAGCCGGTAATAAACAATTAGTTGTAAAGAAAAAACGCGACCAAAGACAAAAAATATGCTAATATTTATATTACAACTGGGAAAGCCATATTCCAGTCCACGGAGTATCCCTCATTATTTCGAAAAGACTCAACTGAACTATCGAGTTCTTGATAAGCGAAAGTCACAAATTCCTATATTTTACAGTTTTAAAGATGATTATGTACTTCTTGTTCGATCATAAAACTCAATTGTTGAGATAAAGAAAGTTGATGTTTCGTAAAGTTCCGGTAGTGAAACTTTGTATTCTGAATGGAGTCTCGAATTGATTCAGACGATGACACAGAAATTTAAGACTGATGTCGTTAAATTATAAAAAAAGAATAAAAAATCGAAACCGAAGTATGTGTTTTACGCGAACAGACTTTTGTTTTTGTGACATCAGTTTTCTGTTCTGACTGTTTTGGGGAAGATCCACATAACATAAAACATAACTGAATTTGTTGTGAAACATATTTATTCCAAAGGTACGTTTGTGTTAATTTAAGAAATTTTATTTTCTCTGTTTTTAGTTCAAAATAATGAGCTTATGCAAATAATATAATTTTTGTAATGGGTGCTCTATCCATGCTTCTGTATAAGCAAACTCTAAATTTCTGCTACTTATAAAATTAACCATTTCTTCCCACTTCCACATCATGCAGGAGTCCATTGGGTCACTGAGGTCAATGGGATTAATGTTAATGTTGGATCATTGGAGTCAGTGGAGTAGATAGGATCATTGGGGTTATGTGATTTTTGGGGTCAATGGGATCAATAATAATGACACCAAATCAGGCTGTGACTCTTGTCTGTTGTTTGCAGTTACCAAAAGAACAAATTTAGCTTAGATGGTAATCCAACAGAAAAAACTTATTAGAATAATCATCCACATCAACGAACATAGCGAATGCAACATGCATTAACAATACCAAGATAAAATTCGGCCATGATGAATTGCATATGCAAAAATTCATTGAAAATTCCATGCGTGTCCGTGTTATAAAACAGACAATACACTCGAACCCTCCTTCTTATTTCACCGCTTAATTGACATCCTCATATTTCACCCACGTTTCCTTATTAGGTTTTTTTGAAACCCGCCCTGTTAAGTCGCCGATTGTAAAGTTTTAGAACTACGTTTGTATTTCTCACACTTGAATATGTACAATTTTTATTGAAAAAATATGATTGTGTAATACATTTATTGATTTAAAATAGGTTAGGTGTCTTTTAAAAATATTTAATCTTTAAAATATTCTTCGAGTGAAAATTGAACTTTGTCGTACTCAGACTGGGTATTTTTACATTGATTTTTTCGTTCAGTTGGCTCATTTTTCGTTATAACAAGTGCTGTGGTATATCTCTAAATATTTCTTTTTGCAGTTAAAACACAAAAAGTTGGTTTGATCGCGACTTAAGAGAGGCCAAATTTCGCGACTTAAGCGAGGTAATGATGCACCGGATTAGCATACTCACGAGGGGTTCGAGTGTATTAAGTAAAAATGGAAGAGTAGAACAGGCAGTTGGTTGAGAGTTAGCACCAAGAAAGAGAGGAACATGTTCATGTCATATTCATAAATTACGATAAGTTTTAAATTAAAAAATAAGTTTGTAGATGAAATTGCAGGATGATCATCTAATTAAAAAGCCAATATCGTAAACAATTCCTTTTTTAAAGATTTAATAGAATTGAAGGTGAAAACACTAGATATGGAAAGAATGATTTCTTAGCAGCGGTTTTTTTAGTTGGGCTTTAATTTGTCTGTAGAGTTGCGTCATTTTCTTCCATACTGGTGTGTATTTTTGAACACAAAGGTCATTGTTATTACATCAGTTATTTTATAAACGGCTTATTGTTTTTGATAGGTGATAAGCCCGCAATTGTCGAGCTATTTGAAATTTATTAGGGCCTCCACTGAAGCATTGTTTGAAAATAAACGTGACTGTCGAGGAAAACAGACTTTAACGATTAGATAAGCTTACCTACACTCATTTCTTATGTATTTTATGCATGTTGACATATTGACGTAGCATGCGGTCAGGGGCGTAGATATCGTTTGCTACGTGTGGGTTTGAGTCCAAGATTAACCAAAACTATATGCAACGATAAACGCATCAGTCATAAAATATACATTTTTGAACAAATTTTCTACATATGTTTATGATATTATAAAAATTTTGACTAAGTAAATGGTGAGAAAGAGCACAAATCTTTATCAAAAAGTTGGCAGAATCGCATTTGAGAAATCACTAAGCGAATGCAAAGAGAGATATTGAGAAAGCCAAGAGAGGTAAACAAATCGGTTGAACTTGGCAATGGGCACAGTACTACAAGAGTATTGAAAATCGTTGAAGAGATAGGCTATATAATAACAATGTTCCATACAAAGTTCTATTAGTTCAGTATAATTCCTTGTTATTTGACATCACTGCTTTATTTAAATTGAAAACTAACTTCGTTAGTTGGCCATTAATATTTTTTCTATTAGATTATTATTTAGTTAGTTTATTATTTATATTATTATTATAATAATTCAGATTAAATTTCATACTTTCCGTCGAAGATTCTACAAAAGTAGAATCGTTTTATTACAGTAATTAGTAGGAATTGTTTGATAGTGTTCCAGGAATTCTTGTATGTTCTAAACTATCTATACTTGTGTGTACATTGGACCTCTGTGTTGAAGTGTTCTGTGAAGTGTAGTTTGATCCCAATACTTTGCAGGGGCGTCGTGTTCGCTCTTAAAATGTCTCCTAAAACATTGGCACAGGTGGAACTCGAAGAAATTGATGAGGATGACTGGAGTGTGACGAAGTGAAGATGAAGATGACTCCAGAGCAGATCCTGACTACGAAAATAATCCTGCTTCTTCATGGTCTAATCCGTCTAATGGAAACTAAAACTCCGGTCAAAGTTCTTGAGGAGCATGGGATTATAAATATTTATGTTTCAAATGTTTAAAAACTGGACGTTTTCCACGAAACACCGAACAAAGTTTTAATCTTCTCCTGAAGATGCCAACTTAGTTGAAATGCGCGTCGAGAAAAGCATAGTAGTTCGGTGTTTCGTGGAAAACGTCCAGTTTTTTGTTTCTACGCCGAAGGTTCCAGTACCCACTCCAGGATGTCAAATGTTTCTTTACCATTCATAATTATTTTATCAATAAATAAAGCTGTATATACATATGGTACACGTAATTTAATAAAAAACGAGAAAGCACAGTTCTGTTTAGCCAAACTGCGTGACCAATTTTACTTACAGGGTTGATAACTTCATTTTTACCAAAAAACTTTTACTCTTACATTTTGTGTATATGCTAATTGCTAATAAATATATTTTATTTTTATAAGGTGACATGCTAATAAACTTATTTTCAAAAATATTGTTGTAAATATACCCTGTCACTTTATGGATAGTAGTCAGTGTTAAAGTTATGTGCAAGTATGACCTTGAAAGCCTACAAAATGTACATCGACATATTTATTCATCAAAAAAAAACTCCTAAAATAATTGTTCTGTACGAGAGACAGGTGCGCTTTTTTCCTGGTTGTAACGCCTCTTGACTAAGCTCTCTTACTAGTAATTTTCCACTCGCACTCGCCGGCAACTACGCTACCTCCACTCGCACCTCCAGTGCCCTCTGGATGTCGTTCTTGTTTCTACATGGCAACAAGCAGAAGCCAGCGGCTTTTGATGTTCTTAATGGTTGGGAGGAAGTTGAGAGCCAGTAAATCGAAAGTATTGTTGCGGATATACATATACAGCTTTTTATTTTACGAAAACAAAACACAGTCATAATAGCTAAAGTTGTGTTTTCTTTGATCTTATTTATTAAGTGTAGATGAATCGGGCAGAAATTGTTGATAATTGGATTTATACAGTGGCGTCGACTGTTCTGTGTCGTCTGTGGCGTCTGACTTAACTTCTAAATTTAGGCGGGAGAAAAGTTATCGTCACATTGAGCCATACAATGTAATGAAACGCTTTAGTAATTTTTCATGAAAGTCCTAAGTTTAATTTATATTTCATTCTTTATTTGTTCTACGAAAATGATGACGTACATAGTATATTACGAGTATGTTCTGGTCATATGTACAGGGTTATTGGTTATATATTGACCCATACCTTATCTCGCTTAATTTTGGAAATACGAAAAAAAAAAACAAAGAATCGAAAGTTCTGGTTTGTAAAAAAATTGTAATATACTGCCAGGAAAACAAATGAACAACCCGTTTTGGAGATATGATATAAATATATATTTTTAAATGGTTTAACTGGAACACCTTTTATATTTATAATATACATATGTATTGTAAATATCTTGATTTTTTTTCTGATTTGTATCATATAAATACGTAGTGTATTATTTTTGCTGTTTGGGAGCAAATGGAGTACCTATGTACATACATATAAAGTTTTTCTAACTAACTAAAGTTAACTACGAAACATATCCATTATAAATTATTCATGGTAAGTGCAGTTTTTCTGATTATATAACACATTTATTTCGTTGATCAGTTTGTCGAATCCTATTTGTCATTGTATATTTCCGTATTGCATGATGTTCTTTAGGTTCCCAAAAAAAAAATGTGTCATTCACTGGTAAGTCAGAACTATTGGTTTACAGGGAACAATGGTTTCCTGATAAGATATATGCAGATTGAACCTGATTTTCAAGGTTATTTCAAGATCAAAGTGTTTTTAAATGGGAACACCTACTTTGCAGGCCCGGATTTGAAAAGAGCGGGAAATTTTATGTCCAAAATTTACATTTTATAATTCACTAGCGACCCGCCCCTGCTTCACTTGCGGTGCACGCGGACTATAGACCTTTTAAAATTGTACAATACTGTAGTACATTATTTTGATCTATCTCGTAGGGTTCAGCCAGCGTTGCAATGTAAGCGCAAAAAAATGTGTTTATTTACGACATCACATTAAAAACCTCTAAAATTATCAGTGTTTCTCTACTATATTATGCATGTATTATACATATAAACCTTCCTCTTGAATCACTCTATCTATTAAAAAAAAAAACCGCATCAAAATCCGTTGCGTAGTTTTAAAGATCTAAGCATACATAGGGACAAACAGACAGCGGGAAGCGACTCTGTTTTATATTATGTTATGATATATTATGCATGTATTATACATATAAACCTTCCTCTTGAATCACTCTATCTATTAAAAAAAACCGCATCAAAATCCGTTGCGTAGTTTTAAAGATCTAAGCATACATAGGGACAGACATACAGCGGGAAGCGACTTTGTTTTATATTATGTTATGATGATTAAGGTGGCTGTAACCAAATAACTGCCGCCTTATACTCGTACATACAGTGTGTGTCAAAAGTTCCGGGACGGCTGGATAACTCGAGAAATACACCTCCTAGAGAAAAATGACCTTCATAAAAGTTGTAGAATTTTTCCCTGGCCAATCCAATGGTGACCTTGAATTTGACCTTGAAAAGACCTTGAAGGTTATGTAAAGGTCAAATCCGTTTAACAAATAAGACCCCTATTTTTGACACCGGAAATGAAAAGAGCGGAAAATTTTACAATCGATTATGACCTTGATCAGCTCTTGGGGATTTGACCTTCAATGCAGGCGTTGGAATACCAAGGCCAAATACAATTGAGGAATTGAAGCTTGATAAATACCATACATAATACCATACCATGGAAAAAAGTTGACCAAGATAAAGACTTATCTAGCCATTTAACCTTTAGACTTCCGGCATTTTTCCCTTATAAATGGATATTTTTGAGGGCAAAATTTATATATATAAACATCTAATACATCTAGAGAAGTTGTCGAGGTCACGGGTGGCTCATATATGAGCCAGGCCGGCTGGCAACGGTCGGGCCAATGTTAAAAAATTTCAGATTGTGTAAATTACTATATATTTATTTTTAACCGAATGTGCTTGATATTATAATGTAATAAGCTACCAAAAACACTCTAAAATATATTTAGTTACCAATAAAACCACTCAAAAACTTGAAAAAAGCGATCAGTTACACTGAAATAATATTTTTTCTTCATCCATAGACTTACATATTTTCATACGTATATATTTTTATACTTATATATTTATATAGTTATAGGTAGAAATTCAATGTTTTACATTCAAATTCAATCGAACACATTATATTCAAGTATCGCTAAAAAAAATATTATTTATCCTAAATACATTCATTCAAGTAAAAAACTAATAATTATTCTATGTAAAAAACATTTAATTTGAATTAACCGATAAAAAGTCAATAACCGTTCAATAAAGAATTTTGAAAATATCATCCCTTTCGCTAGGGGTGGTTTCGGCATCTCAATCAACTGCGGAAAATTTTAGGGTACATTTTACAGATTTTACAGCGTGCTTCCGAAAAAATCGTGTAAAAGTTAATACCCACCTAATAACGAATTTTTTAAAATTTCACCCCTCGCTAGGGGTAGTTTCGGCATCTCAATCAATTGCGGAAAATTTTAGGATACATTTTCAGATTTTATATAGGCTATTTACTAAAAAAAATCAGTAAAAGTTCAATAACGAATACGAGTTCAATAACGAGTTTTTAAATATTTCACCCCCTCGCTAGGGGGTAGTTTGGGTACCTCGATCGACTAGAAAGAATTTCAGTTGTATCCTTTAGAGATCAGAGAGACTATTAAATGGGAAAAAGTCACTAGAATATCTGTATTCATCACTAAAACTATTATTTTATTACTGTCCCATATATGAGCCAGCCGGCATGTCTAAAGGTTAAGGCAAAACTCTTTACTGTCCAGCCGGCTAAGGCCAGACACGTCCTAAAGAGTCTTAATTATTACAAAAAGTGATCAAACTGTGCTCCGTTAACCCCTTGACAATAAGACAATCGATTATAAAAACTGTTGATTGCGTTCATGAAATACTCAACTGGGATGACATCGCATTCGTCTAGTATGCGTTGTCGTAATTCTTGTAAATTTTGTGGCTTAGTTTTGTACACACTACTTTTGAGATAACCCCACTGATGACATTGGGTACGTACGACCTTTACAAGGTGACGACCATATTCAAAGTCATGGTTAAGTCAAATTCAAGGTCACAATTGAATTGTCAGGGAAAAATCCTACAACTATGAACGAGAGAAATGGAAATAGCGGTTATGTTGAAACTCGAAGCAAAACTTGAAGTGGCTGTCACATACGTATGTATATGTAGATAACATAAACAAGGTTATAAATTTAAGATTAAGCATATAAATACGAATTGAATGGCTTGTTATATATACGCGTATGTCAAATTATTATATATTTCTATAATAAGTTGATTTCCTATGATCAATAGGATTATTAGAATTGAATTATTTATGTATATAGTTCGCACTTCACAAAATGGAAATTGAAAAACGGTTAAAAAACATTTGAGTCAAACTTCTTTTTGTCCTAAGTCAACAGGTCTTAGCGAAGTTGTGTAGCGATTACAGGAAATGGAACACTATTTTTATGATTAGAACACTCTGTATTGTACAAACATGCACCAGAGCATTTTGAGAGTTTTATTTTAAACATTTTCTTAAATTTACAATAGAGTTATGGAAGAAGCCGATTTAGGTGGAACACCCTGTATGTAAATTACATACATACACGGTGGAGACTTTAACTGGAATATATTCGCTAGCGGGGTGGTGAATGATTTTTAAAAAAATTCCCGAGACACGTCAACTTTTAAATGTATTTACCTACATTTTGCAAGTAATGTGAAAAATATAGCCCTTCAGGGGTGGCTGAAACCACCCTCGACATGATTTTTTCAAATGCAACCCTATGGCTTGTGACCCCTCATTGTAAAGCTGGTGGAAAGAGGAATCCAACGCACTGATCAAATTTTAATTTTTAGTATGTTTGTAGGGTTGCATACAATTAAAACGTAATTTTATAGTTTAATTTATTTTTAACGCAACAATTTCGTACTCAAAATATGTGTTGTTTAGTTTTGGAATGTAAACCTTACTTTTCATATGTCCCCACAAAAATTCCAAGCAATTTTTTGCCACAACTGATATTTGTTATTTTTTGCTAGTGTTTTTACACGGCCGCAAAGAGTAATTTAGTTTGTATGCTGTATTCAGAGTTTGAAACGAAGTGTTATTTCAAATTGGTGAAAATGTCTTATTTAACTGAATCACTAAAAATCGAAATTTTGATGATGATTGGATATGGTGATAGGGCGCGAACTCAATGCGAAGTTGTACGCTTGTTTCGAGAAACGCATCCTGACTTGCCACCACTAAATCAAGGTACCATTAGTAAAATTGAGGCACAATATCGAGAGATGGGTCATGTCAGGAAAGTACCGAGTAAGAGGCAGGCTGTTGTTGATGACGACACGAAGTTGAATTTGTTGCTTGCTCTAGAAGAAAATCCAATCACTCCAGCCCGTCATAACTGGCCCCGTGATAGTAATCTTAATCACAAAACAGTTTAAAAATACTTAAGTATGAGAAAAAACGCCCATATAAAATGCAAGCTGTTCAAGAGCTACTTGAAGATGATCCAGATCGACGAGTGGAATTTTGCTATTTATTGATGACTTGTATTGATCAAAACCAGTTATCTTTAGAGTGTGGACTAACCCCCATTGGATGAGGGAACTTCATACTCAGCGCCCACAGAAAACTAATGTGTGGGCCGGAATAATACAAGATAGAATTGTAGGACCATTTTTCTTTGATGACACTCTTAATGTAAGATACTTGCGTTTACTCCAGCACGAACTAATGCCAGTGCTATGTCATTTATTTCCAAACCCCTTAAACCCTAACTTGAACGACGAGAGGTTATGGTTTCAGCAAGATGGGGACCCCACCACACTATGCTGCCATTGTTCGTCAGTATCTGGACAGAGTTTTTCCCGGCAGGTGGATTGGGAGGCGAGGTAATATTGAGTGGCCAGCAAGCTCTCCAGATCTTACACCACTGGATTTCTTTGTGGGACATCTTAAAAGTAGGGTTTACATTCAGAAACCCAACAACATAGCAGATCTGCGGAAAGGATAAGAGAGGAAATCGGAAAAATAACACCGCAAATGTTGCATAATGTAAGGGACGGAACCTACCACAGACTTGAGATGCTGCCAACAAGTGAATGGTGCACATTTTGAACAATTGTTACGTTGAAAATAAATTTAATTTTTAAATTGTTTTAATTATATGCAACCCTACAAACATACTAAAAATTAAAATTTGATCAGTGCGTTGGATTCCTCTTTCCACCAGCTTTACATGAGGGGTCACAAGCCATAGGGTTGCATTTGAAAATCATGTCGAGGGTGGTTTCAGCCACCCCTGAAGGGTATATTTTTCATATTACTTGCAAAATGCAAGTAAATACATTTAAAAGTTGACGTGTCTCGGGAATTTTTTTTAAAAATCATTCACCACCCCGCTAGCGAATATATTCCAGTTAAAGTCTCCACCGTGTATATTGGAAATTGACACAATTTTACACCCCCTAGATCACAGAAATAGAAACGATTGTGTTGCCTTGAAAGTATCGTCTTGTAGTGTGTAAATGGTACCAAACATTATAATATTACTTGTGTATTTTACATCGTATGAGCCATTGTATTCTGTATTTCCATAACATATGCATTGTATCTATTTCTGACGTGCTACAAATATGTGATAATGTTGTCAAATAAAAGTCTGTCTAGACAGAGAGGCAAAATTGTTTGTTTTTAGATATGTATTTGAGCGTTTAAAGTAAATTATGCTAAAACGTGTATGATTTCATCTCTAACGAAAGCTCGACGTGTATAAAGTATACAACATTCGTGATGAATAGAGCTCGTAAGTTAATAATAGATTCCAGGACCGGTCTTAACGCGACTGGAAGATTATAACGAGCCATCAAAAAACGTCATCAAATCTGGCTATGAATGAGAGAAATACAAGTAGCGGTTGTGTTGAGGCTAGAAACGAAACGTTGTTGTCAAACTTTTGCCAAATCACAATTTTAAAATAAATAATGGCTGTCATATAATAGAACAACCTTGATAATTAAATAAGATTATAAGAAATTAGAATAGAAACAAGAATAGAAATATGTCTTGTTTTGGTCGAACAACTTTGACGACGAATTTTTTTTGGTGAAGATAGCTACCCTGCGCTGTTCGATCCACTATTCGTGGGCATGAAACGTTGAATAAATTTGTAAAAATGTCGGGACTAGCATCACATCACAGGTTACGGTGAAGCGTTGGATAAACGATTTTTACGAAACTCTTGAAGGTTGTGTCACCTGCAAGAAACAACTGTTAGACGATTTTACATAGCAGCACAGTGTGAGAACATAAATATAGATGAGAAGATACAAGTGAATGTTATCACAAATACCTGTCAGGTATTTGTGAAAGCAACATCCAGAAGAAAAACGTTGTCAAACGTTCTACTATGGACACTACTACGAGCGTAACCTATTCTTTCGTTGGGGCACTGGGTACAGGCAGCTATAAGTGACATACACTAGAGCTTAACTCCTGAACATATGGAACAGTTATTGAGCACAATTTATGGAAACTCAACTGACAGTACGGATGTTATAACATCGGTTACCGTGTGTATTCAAGTGTTTTGTGCCTTGTGATTATGGTTCCTTTGCTGATTATTTGGGCTACAACAATCACCATCACATGTATAAGGTAAGACCTTTTGGAACGCACTAATAGTGGTATCCTGGAGCCGCCCCTGGTAAAACACGGATCTGTTATTAGCCTCCGAGCTCTAGTGATGAATAATATTCGTGGCGGATTCAGAAGGTTTCCACACGAAATGTTAGCGGTAGCAACAGCAGGAAACTCCTTTCTGTAAAGTTCGGGTATATAATATACTCATGAAAAAGAACACTTGCACTGCTGGCATTAGAAGCAAAGGAAATTCTAAATCTTGTTTTCTAGAAATTCTCCGACTAAATTGATCTTTTATAATCTTTTCCCTTTAGGAACAGAAAAAACAGAAATTAATAAAGAGTGCGAAGAGTGTGAAAGTCTTTTTTTTCTTATATTCCTGTAATTTTCATGTGCCTAATCGTATAAAAATTATATTTTCTGATAATTTATATTTTTCTGTACCTGATTTCTGCTCATTTCTGCGAATTGTTGCAAATTTTGTAGTGCGAAATATTCGACGACGAATACAACGAATATTTCGCATAGTCTGTGGAATCCCAGCAAGGTTGTGAATATTTGGCGCTGCATTTTGGCGACGATAAGATACACCGATTTATATTTGTATTTTTATATGGAGACATCAAAAAAAACGTCATCAACTCGGGCTATGAACGAGAGAGATAGAAATAGCAGTCATGTCTAAGATTTTCGAGTTATGTCAAACTTTTGACAAGTGACTGTCACAATCTGTAAAATAAACAATAACTGTCATATGATGTGACCGTTTTGACAAGTAAATAAGGTTATAAATTCGAATAAGAATAGAAACACGTCTTTTTTTTTCTTGGCCAACTTTGATGACGTTTTTTTTGGATGTCTCTATATTATTGGTGTATTTTTGACACGATGCTTTGCGATGTTTTTGACTGACAATCAGTTCTGATAAGACGGTATATTTGTTGTTAATTCCCTGTTTTACAAACACTTCCGTATTATCACGATCTTGATGAACGTGCATTGGCATCAGTCGAGCGCCTACTTGAATTCTGTATGTGTATCATCAGAATCACAGACGTTTTATTAGTTGCATTTTAGCATGTATTGCTGCAAAGTGTTGATTTGGGAAGAATGGCGATGCTCTCTTAAATTTAATAAAAAGTAATAAAAACACCTTTCAGAGCCCTTCCATTCAAATAGGATGTACCCACATACGAGGTGTGTAAATTAAGTAATGAGACTGATTTTTTCATTTTTTTTTTTATTCGAATAGAATTACAATTCAATATTGTCTCCTTCAAAATAACTTCCTCGAGAAGCCACATACGGAAACGGTTCTTCCATTTCTCGTAGCAGTGCTGGAATTCATATACTGGAATAGCCTTCAGCTGGTCGGTTACAGTCATTTGACTGTATTCTGTGATCCCAAAATGACGTCCCTTGAGGCGATTTTTCAATCTCAGGAAGAGAAAAAAGTCACAAGGACTTAATGAATCAACCGGATAGTAACACACAAAGCGACAACAGCGCGTTTTTCGTGTGTGTGGATACATTATCAACTGTCACACTGACATATCGCTTATTTGTTACTTACCTCTAACTTTGTGATTAAGGTGGGTGTCAATTACTTTGCAATATAACTTGATATATAACCACTAAATGACATTTAATTACCAAGTAAGTTAAATCACTTTAGTTAGAGGTTGGAGTGTTTGTTTGTGAACAGTTTGAAAAAATACTTGGGGGTGGCTTTTTAAGGGTTGTAAGACGTAACACAGATTTTAAGCTGTAATCAGGTGTAGTTTTTCATGCCATTTGCTAGTTTTCTTGTTCGCGTTGGCATCTTTTCAAATAATGGAGTTATTATTGCCTGTTAACGTCATTCCGGGATACCCGGTGTATGTCCTGTTCTACAGCAGACAAATTTTCAAGAAAATGTGTCAAGAAATTTTCTTATGGAATATTTTGCAAATGGTTAACTTTCTACTCTACCGCGCCACTTGGAATACCGTCTACTTGAAATAACTTTTGATATTGATACTTGTGACATGAAGGTATAATAATCACGAAAGTTTTTTGCCAATTTTTGTATGATAAATGTCTATCCTCTGATTCATGATGCCGATATTATAAGCAAGTGATTACTCAATGCACACATAAAAAAAGTACCAGTCCAATGTTCAAGATAAATCTCGAATATATATAATCGTGAATAAATGTTCTCAATTATCTATATTTGTTTGTATTATGATGAGTCTGCATTTTCCATGCAAATAAAAAATGTAATATTCTCAATAATAAAAGTAAACCTGATATTACACTTGTCAAATTTCCATATTTTGTGAATGGAGTACGTTCCATCGCGTGTTCCGTGATATTAATTAAAGATGCAATTACAAATTGTGTCCAAATAGTGAGTTCAGGAAAATTGTGTTTTATTAAAAGTGTTACAAATATTTCAGAAGCACATAAAAGATTAAAAGATCTTTTAAGTTCTTAAGAAAACCATTTTTTAAGTTCTAGTAATTTAAACATCGTTAAGAATATTTCTCAAGCTCTTTTTTGAATGCGAATCAAAAATATTTAACTATAAAATGAAACACACGACCATTAAAGATGATTTCAAATAAGCCAGATTTTTCCCGGATTATTACAATCGGGGTGTAGCAGGAACGTAGGTGAATTATTTAGTTTTTTTTTTGTTTTTCGATAACACCGCCACACAAAAAAAATTGTCTGAAATGTATATGCGACATATGGTTTCCCAAGTATTTTTTCCCGTTGAACACGAATCAGCAGAATTGCTCCATCACCTTTCAATTTTCAGCAAAATACTGAATATTCAGAAAAATGAAGACTTTGTGCTTAAGAGCCAAAGTGCTTAAAGTACACGTGTGATACATGGCTTCCGAAGTATTTTTTTTTCCGCTGAACACGGATCCGGTATCAGAATGGCACCATATATCTTCAGTCTTCGGCAAAGCGCTGAAGAACACCGCCACACAAAAAAAGTTGTCTGAAATGTACATACAATATATGGTTTCTGAAGTATTTGTGTCCGCTGAACACGGATCTGGTATCACAATTGCACCATCTATCTTCAGTCTTCAGCAAAGTGCTGAAGTGGTGCAATTTTATGAAGATTTTCAGCATTTTGCTGAAGATTGAAGGGTGATGGAGCAATTCTGGTTCAGCGGAGGAAAATATTTCGGGAACCATATATCGCATGTACATTTCGTACAACTTTCTTTTGGCGGTGTAATCAAGTAGGATATAATAATATGTTCTATTTTCTATCTTTTTTTTTATTCTTTTACTTTTTATTCTTTTTATTCTCACTTCTAAATAATGAACACCTTTACACACCGGACATTTAAGGATTCCCCTGGGGTGTCCGCTATTAGAAGGTTATATTACAGATTTATTTTCAAGATAATTATTTTTGTTAGTGGCATAGACGAACATACACTACGATTTTGTTAGTTAACCTGATATACAGTGCGCGCCTAAAGTATGGAATAAATTCAGTAAATATGAAACAAACAATTTTTGTAAAAAATCCTCGAACAGATCGTTTTTTGTTTAATAAAAACACACATTTTTTGAGGGAACGTCTATTTTCAGATGTCATTTGTTTTTGAGTAAGGACCATCAACTTATTTTTTTAAATAGCAACCCCCTATTTTTTTTTAATTTAATTTGAGAGACCCCTTCATTGTCGATTTAACGGTATAAAAATGTTACCACCTTACATAACAAACATTTTTGAGTAAATGATAATTGAATGTTACAAAATGAAAAAAATATTTTTCACAAATAAATAAACGAAAATTTCTGAAAAAAACTGAACACAAATAAAACATAGTAAAAAAATTACGTTGCTAAGCAAACAAATTATCAGATTAAGTTTTTTGACGTATCCATGGTTTTTACTGTCAGTTAATCAGAAGATTTGTCATTAAATTGTGCGAAAATTAATGTAACGTGTTAGTATTTATAAAAAATTCCAATTTTAATATGGCACATTTAACTGTGGTACAAAGAATTGAAATTTTGATTTTCATCGGATGTGGAAATAAGACCAGAACTCAGCAGGAGGTATGCAATTTATTTCATGCAAAATATCCAGACAACCCTATCACCCAACCCGCAGTTAGTAAGATTGAGTTCAAATTTAGAGAAACTGGTGATGTTAAAGATATACCAAAATCAGGACGTCCAAAAATTACTAAGATAAAAAGATTGACATTGTAAAGTATGGAAGATAAACCTCAGAGAATACCTCTACACTAGTTGCCTCAGAAAATGAAGTTAGTCAAACGACAGTTTTACGTATCCTGAGGAAAAAAAACTATCATCCCTACAAATTTCAGGTTGTGCAAGAACTCAACGAAGACGACCCCGACCGGCGACTGCAATTCTGTGAAACTATGATGAATCTGTGTCAAACAAATTCAAATTTACACCAACAAATACTTATTTCCGATGAAGCCACGTTTTGTCTAAACGGCACAGTGAACCGTCAAAATTGCAGGTATTGGAGTCGGACAAATCCTCATTGGATCATCGAAGCACATACGCAACATCCGCAGAAATTAAATGGGTGGGCTGGAATAGTCGCAAACAGAATAATAGAGCCTCTCTTCTTTGGAGAAACTCTCATAGGAGAAAGATATTTGGAGTTCTTGCAAAATGATCTAGTTCCAGCGTTTGCAGTAATTTTCCCAAACGAGAATGCCCATGACATTCGAAATAACACACTGGTTTCAGCAAGACAGAGCACCCCCGCATTATGCGCGCTCATTTCGTAAGTATTTAGACGTCATCTTTCCTCAGAGGTGGATTGGCAGACGAGTACCGATAGAATAACCCGCGAGATCCCCAGATCATACACCACTTGATTATTTTTTATGGGGTTATTTTACAATTTAGCCGAACTACTAGATCGCATTAAAGATGAAATGGGATCCATTACCCCGGAAGTCATTCAGAATGTACAAGAAGAATTTGGACACAGGCTTGCATATTGGCAAGAAGTTGATGGACGGCATTTCGAACACTTAATTTAAAATTGTATTTGTTTATTAAAGAAATTTTCGTTTGTTTATTGTGAAAAATATAGTTTTCATTTTATAACATTCAATTGTCATTTACTCAAAAATTTTGTTATGTAAGGTGGTAACATTTTTATACCATTAAATCGACAATGAAATGGTCTCTCAAATTTGAAATAAATTACAAATAAAAAAATGGGTGGTTGCCATTTGAAAAATAAGTTGATGAAGTCATTACTCAAAAACAAATGACATCTGAAAATAGACGTTCCCTCAAAAATATGTTTTTTTATTAAACAAAATCGACCTGTTCGAGGATTTTTTCCAAAAAATTTTTTGTTTCACATTTCCTGAATTTATTCCATGCTTTAGGCGCGCACTGTATGTAAATGAAAACATCCAAACCTTAGCTAATAATTAATATGAGAAGCGTCACCAGATGGCGCAAAATAAGAGGATCATTGATCATTGTGCATCTAAAAAATAAATATGTCGGCGACAGTAATCTAAATATCTATTCATTATGTACATCGTTCTAGAAAGCCACGTATCACAGCGAATGACGAACGTTTAATTTAGGGGCATAAGCAGTGACGTAATGCCGCGCCTTCCATTAAGTCAATCGAAAACTGTGGAGACGCAGAGCGGTCTTAAAGCTAATAATAAGTAGAATAAACAATTCAATTGTGTCCAGCTAAGAATGCACACGTAGCCATTTCGCTGCTTTGCGCAATTTTTCGATTTTCGCCTCTGCTAATTCGATGAAATTGAACTCATCTTGATCTTGACCTGCTTTATGATGACCGACGTTGAACGTAGTCGAGTAGACTTTTAATTACAAATAGTCACGTTTAGTCTATAATAAATAATGATTTAGGAAATTATACACTGGAAAAGTACAGCGTTTACACGAGTCTATTTTTTATTTGGTTCTACTCCGCGATAGTGACGTTGGCGCCATGGTCATTTACGTGGTTGTGTGCACACAGAAAGAAACAACGGTTCGTCCGATTAGTTTAAATTATTTCGATAAGTTGATACTGGTACCGTTAATCCGAATTCGCAATTGAGGAATACCCCAGTTGACGGAAGTAATAAATGATTACGTGATAAGATTCACGTGATTCTGATAATAAACACAATTTTTCACAAATCTATGTTTGGCACATTTCTATGTTATTTTGTTATAGTTTTTTTAATCTTTTTTCCACTTTCTTAAACTGACCGTCAACGAGAAAATACTCTACATCATTTAAATTTAGGATTAAATCCTGATTTTTTTGACATTTGAGTTATGATTACATTTAATTCAGCAAACTTTTGAGATATTTAGACCATGGTCATTGTCAACTGTGGCGTCCCCTATGAACCAAATGTACAAGTACATATTTGAATCATTTCTGCATTTGATTCACCGCAATCATTTGTGAAATCAGTATTCACCGCTGCTACGAAAGTACTCATACTAAGTACTTATAAACTTGGCACGATTTTGTATTCTTGATTTGTTAAAAAAAATGTATGTTGGCTTGGAAACCTTTCAAGCTCTGTATTTCAACAGGGTATTCTTTGTATTTCAATCGACTTACTTTGACCCTCAGAATCACTGGAGCCATTTGTACTTTTAAATTTAGAAACACCCTGTATGTAAGAGTTTTATTTATAAACTCGAACAAATATATGTATGTAACGAGAAATATTAATATTTGTAATATTAACAAAATCTCGATCAGATATAGAAATTTAAATCTCAAACGCTACCTACTTCTCCTTTATACAGTAAGCAACGAAAGTCATCATACACCCACTTTTTGAAGTTTTGCTTAAATTCTGATAATTTTTGTATTGCAGCATTGATTTTTTTTGCTTCTGACAGGATTATAGCTTGTGATATTCTACGTCTAATAAGCTGAAGTTGAAGGCGGTATGTCGATTGTGTGAAAAGATATCGCTAAAAAATAAATTTTCAATGTTTTCAAAGAAACTTAAATAACTTCGAAAATAGTAAATCCTTTCGAAGTTGTTGGACTCGTATTAAAGGGAAATCTTCAGTGTATCTATTTGACTAACTGAGTCATTTTGAAAAAAAAATTCCTAGACATGAAAAAATCTAAAGTTGAATCAAAAATATCACGAAAATTCAAAAAAACCCTGTGCCACACATTACTCCAACAAAAATTTAGGATTAATATCCCTCTAGATCTCTTTTTGTGTTTTATTAAAATTTCAGGAACAGTGATTTTTACGAAAACGATACTAAGGATGGTAGAATTTTGAATTCTCGTGATATTTTTGGTTCAACTTTAGATTTTCTTCAGGCCTAGGACATTTTTTTTCAAAATGACTCAGTTAGTCAAATAGATACACTGAAGATTTCCCTTTAATACGAGTCCAACGTCGAAAGGGATTTACTATTTTCGAAGTTATTTACGTTTCTTTGAAAACATTGAAATTTTACTTTTTAGCGATATCTTTTCACAAAATCGACATACCACGCTTCAACTTCGGCTTATTAGACGCAGAATACCACAGTTATAATCCTGTCAGAAGCAAAAAAAAATCAATGCTGTAATACAAAAAAATATCAGAATTTAAGCAAATTTCAAAAAGTGGGTGTGTACTAACTATCGCTGCTTACTGTATGTACTGGCAATGGCGAGCAAACGACGAGTAAATGATGAACAAATGATGACAATGGAAAAAATCGAACATCGAACTTTTCAACACCTTTCTGTATCTCACATAAACAATTCCAAGTAAACGAAAACAATAGACTTTAGACGAGGAAACAATCTACGTTGAAAACACTGCAAATTTAATAAATGGAGGCCTAACTTCACGGAGGGCGTATTCACAACACTAATCTTAAACTAAATTAAGATTGATACCTTTAAACCAGCAATGAACAACTGGCTTATACACTTTCAGTTACATAATACAAAAATATTTTTTATTGGTTGAAAAGGAGAACGTCATTTGTTACTGGTTGAAATGTCAATGACATTTTGAACTAAATCGAAAATGTTGCGATTAAATGTTAACTGAATAAATACAATTTTAATACATATTTGTGGTTCACTGTACATAACAATTGAACAGCAGAATTATCCAGTAACAATGAATTAATATGACCCAAAAATGAAGAATGTGTGTTTTGAATATAGAGACTTCATATCATTTTCCGAAGTAGTTCATTTGTTCTTCGATCAAAATATCATCTCTATACTATAAAATATATAAATCATTTCGTTACTTATTTCAATAAAAACGACTAATAACTGCTTGTATTGAACTGGCATATCTGAAAAAATAAATTTTACTACAAGAAATTCTGACGTGAGATCTCATTATTGTCTCTGTCAAAGACAATAATGAGATCTCAGGTTCTATTTCAACTCTTTGTAGGTAGTTTTAAGTTTGTAGTAGTCCTCCGAAAGTTCTCCATTACGCCCTTTGCAAGTAATTTTCTCTTCTGTCATCTACTACAAAACGGAAGTAAAGGACGCCATTAAGCATTCCCTAAATAAAAGTAGGTGGATAAAATATACATTTTCCACATCTTCCTTTTCGTTTTGAAGATGGTTAATTTACATTAATAATGAAGTGTATAATATAACACACACTGGCGGATCCAGGGGGGGGGGTCCAAGTATTCTTGTGATAGTCGGTATTTTTTGTATAAATGGATTTTTCATTCGAATTCTGAAGTGCCAGGAAAATGCGTGACCTGGTATGTAGACTATTTCATACAAAACAAAAAATATTTATATTTACATTTGGAGAAGTTTTTGGCTATTACTTGCCAGATGTATCGAATATTTTAGGATTTAAAATGTTTGACTTAGTCTGAAAATCGAAAATCTGAAGAGAAAACGTTGCTCAAAACATATAAACTTAAAAGTAACCCTGATGTGATCGTATAATACCATACGACTTGTTTGTCCATTTTGTTTGTGTATAAAACTTGTCTTTCTCTTTTATTTAGCATAAATAATTTAATTGGTTCTGAATTATCACATTAGTCATATCTTTTTATATTTTAATGTATAGTTAATGGGAAAGGTGTCAAATTTTGTACGGTGAAGTTTTTTTAACTAACAATATACATATACTTACATATGTACATACATATGTACTTCTAGGTGTTTTAAAATTAGTACCACTCTATTGCTCTCTGTCAGCTGTTTGGTAAGATTCTATCCCGCAAGTCATACTCTGAACTTATTTTTTTAAATATCTCACGTCCTGGTTTGAAAAACATTTTACAATGTAAACAAGATGTTCCATTTAAGGATTTTCGGTAAATAATATACCACAACAATAATGACGTTTGTACGACACAAAACTTTTCCTAAACAAAACATAGATAACATTTCGATAAGTATGACCAGTTAATACCTAACAGGAAATTAATGTTAGTTCCATAAAATATCCTTCAAGAAATATAGATTAGCCCACAATATTTACATATTGCATACCAATAAATATTTGAATAGACAGAATAAAACAATTTAATAACCGGTGTTCAAGTATCTCTACTTCCACATGCAATGCTTCCTAAATAGGCAAGTTATACACGGTGGAGACTTTAACTCGAATATATTCGCTAGTGGGGTGGTGAATGATTTTCAAAAAATTCCCGAGACACGTCAACTTTTAAATGTATTTACCTCATTTTGCAAGTAATATGAAAAATATAGTCCTTCAGGGGTGGCTGAAACCACCCTCGACATGATTTTTTCAAATGCAACCCTATGGCTTGTGACCCCTCATTGTAAAGCTGGTGGAAAGAGGAATCCAACGCACTGATCAAATTTTAATTTTTAGTATGTTTGTAGGGTTGCATACAATTAAAACAATTTAAAAATTAAATTTATTTTCAACGTAACAATTGTTCAAAATGTGCACCATTCACTTGTTGGCAGCATCCCAGTCTGTGGTAGGTTTCGTCCCTTACATTATGCAACATTTGCGGTGTTATTTTTTCCGATTTCCTCTCTTATCCTTTCCTGCAGATCTGCTATGTTGTTTGTAAACCCTACTTTTAAGATGTCCCCACAAAAGAAATCCAGTGGTGTAAGATCTGGAGATCTTGCTGACCACTCAATATTATCTCGCCTCCCAATCCACCTACCGGGAAAAATTCTGTCCAGATACTGACGAACAATGGCAGCATAGTGTGGTGGGGCCCCATCTTGCTGAAACCATAACCTCTCGTCGGTCAAGTTAGGGTTTAAGGGGTTTGAAATAAATGACATAGCACTGGCATCAGTTCGTGCTGGAGGGAACGCAGGTATCTTGCTCCATTAAGAGTGTCATCAAAGAAAAATGGTCCTACAATTCTATCTTGTATTATTCCGGCCCACACATTAGTTTTCTGTGGGCGTTGAGTATGAAGTTCCCTCATCCAATGGGGGTTCTCTTCAGCCCAGTAACGACAATTTTGGCGATTTACATTGCCCATTTAATGTAAAAGTAGCCTCGTCAGAGAAAACTATCCACTCTAAAGATAACTGGTTTTGATCAATACAAGTCATCAATAAATCCGCAAAATTCCACTCGTCGATCTGGATCATCTTCAAGTAGCTCTTGAACAGCTTGCATTTATATGGGGGTTTTTTCTCACATTTAAGTATTTTTAAAACGGGCCAGTTGACGGGCTGGAGTGATTGGATTTTCTTCTAGAGCAAGCAAAAATTGCTTGGAATTTTTTGTGGGGAGATATAAAAAGTAAGGTTTACATTCCAAAACTAAACAACACATTTTGAGTACGAAATTGTTGCGTTAAAAATAAATTAAACTATAAAATTACGTTTTAATTGTATGCAACCCTACAAACATACTAAAAATTAAAAATTTGATCAGTGCGTTGGATTCCTCTTTCCATCAGCTTTACAATGAGGGGTCACAAGCCATAGGGTTGCATTTGAAAAAATCATGTCGAGGGTGGTTTCAGCCACCCCTGAAGGGCGCTATATTTTTCACATTACTTGCAAAATGTAGGTAAATACATTTAAAAGTTGACGTGTCTCGGGAATTTCCACCCATTCACCACCCCGCTAGAGAATATATTCCAGTCTCCACCGTGTATATTTATGTATACACCGTGTATACATAAATATACACGAGGTGTAGAAATAGGCTATTCCATACCTTGTTGAATATACTGTTCTGTACATTGGAATGTTGTATACCTACCTAATTGTAGAATATATTAACCGATTCATTTTGTTGAATAATTGAATCGTTTATTTCAGAAGAAACCCTTCAACCCCATGTTTACTGGTTTTGAGTTGGACCAACAGAATATGCATGTGTTTTAGATCGATACATATAGTTTATTGGAGAAAAGATGTATGTTGCTACTGTTGTATTCAATAGCATATGAAAATAAGCTGTTAATAACTGCTGTTAATAATAAGTGTTGAAAGGGAATATTTTCAGGAATATAAAGGGAAAGGGACTTATTTCGTATTTGCCTAAACATTGGTGGCATAATAATATAAGCACTCCAGTCATAAATTTTCAGATATCCTATTGTTTGAGTTCTGAGTCTTAGTTATCGGTTTGGTTGTATATGTTGCTGTATATTTTTTGAGGAACAGAAAATGCCAAGTGCGTGTGGAAGACGAGGTATCTGAGGCATATGCAGTCACTAGTGGGGTACCGCAGGGATCTGTATTGGGTCCCCTCTTGTTCAATATATTCATTAACGACCTGGGACCATCACTAAGCACAACAACTTCCTTCTTCGCAGACGATACAAAATTTTATGCAAACCCGATAACCGAATCAGACAAACTTGTTGTGGATATCCGGATGGTTGAATCCTGGTGCAACAAACGGCTACTACCTCTAAATGAACAAAAATGTACGGTACTTCATGTGGAATCCAATAATCCAAATATTCCATTATTTTCTGAATGGAACTGAAATACAACCAGTTACTGAAACAAAAGACCTTGGGATCTCAATATCTTCGAACCTAAAATGTACCTATTATGCATTTATTGAAAAAAAAACAATACAAATTTCTGAAAATTAAAACTTGTCTGAGGTTTTTCGTGCTGAAATAAGACAAGGACAAGTCAAATATAAACCGGAATTTTCCAAAATAAAATTTTTGAGAGATAAAATTTAAGAACTAACATTCTATTTTTCTATATAGTCTCCCCCAACCCGAAACGCATTTTTTCCCACCATATTGGCAACTTTTTTGATTTCGTCGTCATAAACAGGTTGTGTCAGCAGCCAGTTGTGCACGAACTCTTCAACTTCTGTTCTTGTCGTGGATTATTGAATGAACACTTCCACGACTGATTCCCACTGATCCAGCAATTTCTTCAAGTGTAAGGCGATGCACAGTGGGACAAAACTGTAGTGTTTTACCCAAATCACTCTAGAGATTGTAAAAGTAGAGATTTTAAGATTCGTTATGAATTTCTCCATTTTCTCTAGCCGATTTTTGATTTTCAATCCTAATATTTTAATCTAAAGACGTAATTTAATTTATTTTGATCTAAAGACCTATTTTTATTGGATAATGTGGGTTTTCCAATGAATATCAGTGTCAAGGTCTCAAATGTATAAATATATTTGACTTTTTAATTTTAAAATTTCAAATCGTCTTGCTGAAAAACGTTTATGCCACTCATACGCTTGCGTTTTTAGAAAGGGCTTCATCCCCAAATTGGACCTGAAGATACGTCAAAATTTCAGAAGGTCGCACACCTTCAATAGGCAAACAATTTGTGTTGCGCAACAGAAGAAGGAACTACCTGCTCATTCATTGTTCTACGATCAACTGAATGCAAACAAGAAGAGGTGTCGCATGTCAGGAGATGTCTAGATGTCCAGACGGAATTCGCGGAAAAACAACGTCCCCCTCCTCCCTGGCCTTGAAAAGGAAATTCCAGTTTATATTTGACTTACCTTCGTATCTCAAGAAATAAGGAATTCAGAAATAAAGGATTTATCGTACAGTAAAGAATTTAGAATTGTGGTTATAAGTTATAAGTTAAATTGAGGCAAATAAATTCGATCCGAAAACTATATTTTCAAAACCAAATTAATTTTCAACGAATGTGACAGGAAGAGGAGGGAAACAACAGATAGAAGAAAATGAAAATATTAATGAATAACCTGATATAGTTTTAAAATAAATTTTGTGACTCCCAGCAATTAAATTATCGATAGATTTGTAACCTTGTGTGGTTTGATGCAGCGCTAACTGCAAGGTCGCCTGCTTGTTTAGACGTTAGTTTATTGCATCGTCTTCATAACTAATATATTTTTTGCAAATATAAATTAAAAACTATATTTTTAAGTGATTTTTTCAATCGTGCTTTGACCAAGATGAAACAATACAAAGCGATTTTTCGTCGTGTGAAGACCATTCTGTGTTCTGTAGAACACCACTCTGTGTTGTTGCCTTTCCATGGAGATTCTACATGACTTTTCCGTCACATGACCTCTACATGTCTGTATATGTCTCTAGAATGTAAAGCACTCGGCCATACACACAAACAAAAATGCAATTTCATACAGAAAACAATGAACGAAGGTGCGTTAAAATTTCAAACTACACTTCACGTTTTTTTGCAAAAAAAATTGTAGGTACTTAACGAATCGAATACATAAAATCGAATGTTACATGAATAATTCTTTAAAATAAGCCTCCCCGTCATGGAAATAATAGATAAAATATTATACCAAAACAAAAACCCTGATCAGGAATATTATCTCCATTTATTCTCAGTTTTTGGACGCACCAAATTGAAATGGACCAACGTAGAAGTAGAAACAGATACCTGCTTTATCAAATTCCGCATTTAAAATTTCAAAAAAAGTTAGAGTTTTTTATGTCCAGCTTTTCGGACGTTTGGGACCACTGTCCAACGGTCAGAGGAAGACTGGAAGAAGTAGGACTTAATTCACGCAGACCAATAAATTGTTCAAAATTGACTGCATGGCATAGAAGAGTTGTGGCTCTTTAGGAACATTTTACGCTTCAGCAATGGAATAACGTAAGTACTCTTTACAGATGAATCCAGATTGTGCTTGCACCCCTTATATTAGGAAAATAATCTAGTCGTGGAAAAATGAGGGATTTGGAGACAATTGCCTGTCTAAACATTGACAATAGTATCGTTTCAAGGTCGCTCTAATATGGTAAGGACAGGCATTTTCACTGTCCAACGTACGGGTCTTACATATGTATATTGATAACAGTGCTGATGGTTATATTAGAGAAGTTTTGGTTGACGATGTAGTTCCATTTGTTCTATTTTATTGATGAGTTAATGACTGTTTTAATACACGACAATGTAAGGACTCAGCGGAGCACGCATTTATTAAGGAGTATCTGGATGAAGTTGAAGTTGGGCGGGTTCTCAGCGTGTAGTTCAAATTTCAACCCAATTGAACATCTTTGGGACCAACTGCAGGAAGCAGTTTGAAACATACCACAACTTCCAGATACCATACATGATCTGAGGATCACGTTAGTGATCAGAACAGTTCGAAAGTTTAAAATGCAATGAATTTACCTTTGTGGAAGTGGGAAAATATTCTGATCATTCAAATTTCGCGGGCCATGCTAGAATGTAAAATACAATACCATATTTCAAGTATACTAGAAGTGTTTAAGAGTTATTTATGTGTAAATGAAATTGATTGCCTGATTAAATCTCTCTCATGGGCATTTATTTAGGTCTATAGCTTTGGTGTAAAAAAATAACAGATAAACGAGATGTCAAAGCATTAAATTCTCCTGTATCTGACAGTGAAGATGAAAAATAATCTTTATTGTGTTCGTCATGAATATATGTGCAGATATTCCAAGAATAACTTGAATTGTGACAAAAACAACCACCGTAGTAGAGTTTGGATGTAAATAAACATAAAAAGCAGTATTTTTACGCCTTTGTCTTACGTCAGTCCGCTAGGAATATTCTCCAATATCTAATTTAAGGATATTTACGTCACTATACATGTAATGTACTGGAATCATGGCGCTTGGCATCAAATGTATATGTATTGGAATCGATGAATACTAGGTGTTTCATTCATTCCAAAAGTTTGTGTCATTTGCTGGGTGCCAGAAAGATTTTCAACGTTAAAAATAAAGCTTACGTATTGTGAATTTTTGGAATTTCTTTGACTACCTACGAAAAATATATGAATATTATTATGAGTTTTTGATAAAGTTTTCATAATCATGATAGTAATGATATATCTTTAAAATAAAATCAAGTATATTTAATATATTGCTATTATTGGTTGTATTTTGTCGAAAAAAATGTCGTTAATGTAGTATATAAAAATACATACTAATCCCATGAATTTCTGGAAAGTACCTACTATAAATCTGCTTACGTTGGTTGCGGTTGTGGAATGATCTGACTGTCTGACCCTTGGAGATGTTAACCCATATTATGATATACAAAAATATAATTTTATAGCAGTCTTCCTAGAATTTTAACAGGCTTAAGTAGCGACCTTACATTTTTTTTGCACTTGACCTTTTAGTGAATATGTCCATTCCTATGTTTAACTTTTTAACCTAGATTTACGACGCGAATCTTTCCTATGTCAAAGTAGACGTAAACAAATTCTGAAAAATCTTACGTATTACATATATTTTTCCATTGTTAAATTATTATACAATGATTAAAGATTTGACTTTATGATAAAGTTTAAGCTCCTAATGTTGTCTTAAATGATAAAATCTACTGTCAGTCAAAAAAAGCAGTTCTATTTTTTGTAACGTTAATATAACAAATCTTCCTATTTATGATCTGTACTTATTTTTTACCGCTTCCATTGCTATAATTGTTTGTCATACCTCGTCCATTTTAATCGTATTATGACAGTTTAAGTGGATTAATAGAAACGCGGCTCTATTATACTAACACATTTTGCTGCACACTCGTTCTTATTAACTTGTTATGTAATGGCGGGGACAAGAGCAATTTTACCACACGCTGCTTAGAATTAGGCACATGCCTTCCTATGATTAGATATACAACTAACTGGTTGAGGTAAAAGGTACCTCAAATAATTCGTTCTTCGCCATTTAATGTCGTTGCTGCCAACAATTAATATGCGCTGGTGACGTGAAAAAAACACGTTTCTAATAAAACTGTATAGGCCATGTTTGGATTGCGAATGACAAATTGACAAAAAAAAAGTACTCCCCTTTTTTACATAGATATACGATGACTCAAGAATGCGTTGAGATAATAACTTCAAATTTGGAACACTTATGTACCATGACGAGGTTTGAACCTGATTAGATTTTGAGCTTAATTGGTTGAGAGGTTAGGGGTTAAATGGGGATAATACACTTTTCCTTGACTAGTGGTAATTCGTAAACAGTGCAACATACATATGTATGTACCTACATCAAATTTGAGACAAATGTACGACATAACAGTCTACAAATGGAAAGGTTAAAGAAGTTTTATAAAAACTTTATACTTTTCTTGGTCATAAAGGTCATATTGGTCATAAAGGTCAAACTGGTCATACAGGTCATAAAGGTCATATCGGTTTTGAAGGGCATAAAGGCAGTGGCGGCCGGTGGAACTTTACATGCTCGTATTTCCGTAAGGAGGCATGGGACCCACGTCATATTTTAGGGGTGATTATTAGACCTAAGTAGAAGGCTATAATGGAAAAAATCTTCAGGGAAAACTTGCGAAATTTTTTTCCAAATATGGCTGCCTCCGGACAGATCTTGGAAACGGTTTACAAAAATAGTTGCGAAATATTTTTTTCATAATCACCAAGTAAATACAATTTTTTTATACTTGTGATTTTTTGCAAAATTCTGATTTTGCTTAAAAGATATAACTATTGTAAAATCTCACAGACGAAATATTGGGATGAAATAAAAATTCAAATTACCATAACTTTTACAGATCTCAAAAAGTTAAGAAAATCACAAGTATAAAAAATATTGTACTTACTCGGTGATTATGAAAAAAAAAATTATTCGCAAATATTTTTTGCAAGTCGTTTCCAAGATCTGCCCGAGGCAACCATTTTTGGAAAAAAATTTCGCAAGTTTCCCTGAAGATTTTTTGCCATAGCCTTCTACTTAGGTAACCACCCCTAAATTATGGTGTGGGTCCCATGCCTCCTTACGAAAATACGAACATGTCAATTTCCACCAGCCGCCACTGCATAAAGGACATATGGGTCATAAGGGTCATACATATCATAATTGTCTTATTGGTCAAAAATATCATAAAGGATGTACAGGTTTGAAGGTCATAAAGGCTATAAAGGTAAAGGGCCATACTGGCCATAAAGGTCATATTGGCCGTAAAGGTCATACTGGTCATAAATTGGTGCATTTAAAAAAATATATTAGATGAGTTCTCTCTGCTAATTCCATCCCAAACTATAAATCAGTTGATGTGTTGTCTTTAGAGCAAAAACAATATTTCTTGTATCAACGGTATCAACCATAATAGACCAACAATCAGAAACGAGACTCGTCTGCCCGTACAGTATACGCCTACAATTTATGAACGACGTCGATTGGTAGAAAGACATATTAATTTTGAATCATAAGAAATCAGCTCAACGAACACATATGCACATGCTATATGCAACTCATCAACAGTTCAGTAAAATATTTATGCAGTTCTTTGTTTTTTTTTTTTAGCTACCATTCTGCTTTTTCTCCTTATGCTCTTTGATTCCCTAAATAAGTACCTTAACAATATTGTATTGTATCTACATATTTGTTGATTTGCGGTACTCATTGATCAGGAACTATATGGAATTTTTGCTATTATAACAGACGAACCATTCAATTTATTTCATCCAAATCTACCATGTCAAAGTATAACAAATTTGACGTAAAAATTGAACTACTGTAAGCATTTTCAGAATAACAGAAATGGTTATCGCTCATAAATAGCTACTTGACGTTTTTTATGTTAATTTAAAGCTTGGCATACGTATTAAATTTCAAGATTGTAAACTTTATAGTTCTGCCGATTTCCTGATGAGTGAGTGAGTGGCATTTGGCCTTCATATATAGAGGGTTAGAAAGTCTATACAGGGTTAGTACACAGTCTCTGGAATAGTCGAATATAGAATTTAATTGTGACATTTTATTTTTAGTTTTACCAAATTTTAGTTTTAGTCCGGTTACCAATTTATTTTTTTTAATTGTAAAAAAACATCTAATAGATTTTTTAAATTTTCGGATGCAAAAATCAAAGAACTGCCTTCATAAATATCAACACGCTCATTTTTATGAGTGCAGCACAAGAAAACTACCGATAACAGTTTAACAGTACCGATTTACAGTGATCTGTCAGGTTGACACAAATTATTGGTGTCACCAAGTTTTTAGTTTCGTTTCTTAACTTCACAATTTTAAAATTGCATATGGATATGGTGACGTCAACGTTTTTCTGAAGGAGTTTTGAAGAACGTTGTTTAGTACTGTTTGGCGGATCCTCAAATCAGTAAAAGTACGGTGTGTCGAACAATTCAGAAATACGAAGCGCTTCAGACGCGAAAAGTTACAGCGGTCATTAGATAAGAACTTCAGTCCAGCGACAAGGTGGATGGAAGAGGTCCAGTGTTGCTCTATTGACGAATCCATTTCAAACTTGATATTGCGAAGAAAATCCAAGGAGAATCTCATCCAGCTTCGAAGAAGAGGAAATACCTTCGACTGGTATTTCAAAAATTGTGCCTGATAATATGGGTGTTGCTGATGAAAATGTTAATAACACTAATTTTATCGTTAATAGAAATGAAGTTAAGTTTAACAAATCAACTTCGGCATCAGTATAAATGTTTATATCAATAAATAATTGAACAAATTGTATTTCTGTTCATCGTTTTCGCATTGGTGAAATAAACGTTAATTAACTCGTGGATAAAATATCACTTTACATAATTCAAATGAGTAAATACAACTACTTAATGAAATGATTGGATAAATATATTTATTGCAACAAACCGATTTTTTATGTTTTCTTAACTGTTTTTATTTCTATGGTTAAGCTCACATAAAATTAGGGTTTCTTGTGAATTAAATTTTTTATCCCAATTATAAGTTTGAATGCTTACTGACCGCGACTTAAAATAGTGCATCTTAACAAATATTACGTTTTCATAATCAACGCTGATATGAATGTACTTATAATGTAGAGGATTCCCACGTAACAATTTTCTTCCATAGTAAGAAGTGTTGTATTAGTTAATAAATATAAACCTACAAATTTTCCACTTACAAACAAAATGTTTCGGGCAATTCAAACAATTAAGACAAATTCGAGTTTATTAAACTTGATAGTGCTGTTATAGTTATTATAAATAATATTGAAGCCAATTGGCTACGTACATATGTACATACGTAAGGGATCTTCTGAAACATATCGATTCGTCGACCTTTTGTTAATTAGATTCCGTTGTTGTTAACTAGCCTGGTGATATTTGATATTGTTAGCACAAATTCGTGTTATTAACAATGCGACTGGCCTCATGGAAAGGTTATCATTCTCTAATAGCTATTAATACGTTGTTATCTGAGGCGGACGTCAGTGCTCCATTTGTGTACAAAGTAATAATTAAATTTTTAATTAACCCACTATTTTATACAAGTTGTAGACACACATTAGCGTAAAGTTACGTTATAAACGATGAAAATAATTATTTCTCGTTATCTTTTTATTTTCGTGACAATATTTGTAATCATAGCTTTGTAATTTTATTTATGCATTTGCAAGGTAAATCACCCTGCACATGTATGTAGGGGAGGAGTCAACAACAGTGGCCACGCTGGAACAGTGGTCACTTTCGTGCTATATTTTTTTATGTATAAAGAAGTAGTGGATGCCACCCAGTGCAGAGAGGGTCCAAGTAACATCATAAGAATAATAATGGGTAGTATCCTTGAGCTTTAGAGTTTCTTCTTTTTATATGAACTTAACTTTAAATTGACCACATGTAGTAAAAATACAACGAGCGGTGAAAATTATGTATAGCGAATAAATACATACATATTGAAGTGAACTAATAGTGACGATTTATACCGAATACATGTAAGCGTTTATTGATATTACAAATTTTTATTATATTAAATAGCTTTTGTAATTACCCATTATTTCAAAAAACATGTAGTTGATGGTACAGCGGTCAGGTTAAAAGTAGGTACAGTGACCACTACTTTATCATATTAATAAGAGATGACTGCTGTACCACCATTAGAAAGAGGACCAGGGCCGGATTTAAATTTCTGCCGCCCTTGGGCACTGGAAAAAATGCCGCCCCATCACTGAAATTACACTCAGTTATATAGATTTGATATTTTATTTTAAAAAATTAAAATATTTAATGTATTGCAAATAATTATTGCAAAATTATTGCAATTGCAAATTTAATTATTTATATACCTTTTTTAGTGCACTCTGCAGGAGAAAAAATGAAATATTATGTTTTTAATTTACATACACATTTTATATTATCTTATATTTTAGAATGATACCTATTGTTAATAAAGTCCAATTTTTTTTAATGAAAAGATTCCTCAGACGAACAAAGTTACAAGTAACTGTACTTCTAGTAACGTTAAAAAGTAATTTGTACCGTCGTATACATAAGTAACTGTACTCAGTAACGAATACAAAGTAACGAGTACGCGGTATAAAAGTAACGATTACTCTGAGTACTAAAATTATAGTTTAAAAAAACTAAAAAAACCACGCTTTAATGGCAAACCGAACTAAAAAGTAGAAAACAATTTTTAAGTATCAAGAGCTTGTGTTACAACAATAGAAAATTCCAACAATCAATTATGACTAATTAATTTGGAATAAGATTAAAAATAAAAATTAAATTATTAATTTAATTTATTAAAATAATTCAATTATATTAAAAAAAAAGCGTGGGGTGCTTGATAGTAAATGTTACAATTATTTCAGTAGGAGCTGTTTATAATATTAAAGTCATTGTGAAAATATAATAAATTGCACCCCACGCTTTTTTTTACTATAATTGAATTATTTTATTAATAATTTAATTTTTATTTTAATCATTCCAAATTAATTAGTCGTAATTATTGTTGAAATTTTCTATTGCTGTAACACAAATGCTCTTGATACCAAAATTATGTTCTACTTTTTTAGTTCGGTTTGCCATTAGCGTTTTTTTAGTTTTTTTAAATATAATTTATTTTCTTAATTTTTAGTCTCAAAACGATATCAAAAGTAATTATATAAAAAAAATTCTGTTCTTGTATCAAAATCTTTTTCCGAATTATAAAATTTTTTAATTTTTTACTTTCTAATTCTATTAATTTACGAAATTTTATATTCAACTTCAAAAATTTTCAAATTCAAAATTCTTGCCAAAATTGTTAAATTTTCAAATTCTTGAATTGAAAATTTCCGAAAATTTTTATTTGAATTTTTTTTTAATTGATCAAATTTTTATTTATCTAAAAGTTTTTAATTTTTATTTTATTATATATGATTCTATAATCCAAAATTTTGTATTTCCAATTTTTTTTTAATTTTAAAATGTCAATTTTTTTAAAACATTTATATTTCAACTTTTTTTCAAAATTATAAATTATAAATTTGGAATTCTGTATTTTTAAAATTTTCTTAATTAAAATTTATCGTTCCAAAAATTTGTTTCGAAATAAATTTTTTTTTGACGATTTTTTTCACTTTTTTTTTTTCAAAATGTTTAAATTCAAAATTTCTGTTAAGTACAGTTTCGTTTCCGTTCAAGTTTTTCAATGTAATTTACAATTTATCTTGAAGGTTATTGATTTAAAATTAATTAAGTTATTTATTAACTATTCCTATTATTTTTTCCGCAAAATTTAAATTATTGCAAAAAAACTTAGTGTGGTCCATTGTAATACGTTTGACTTAATAATGTAATCATTTCAAAATGCATGTAGAAACATTCAGTAGTGACATCTATGGTACCACAATCGTACCATTAATTTTAATTAAATATACTCTAGTGATAAGAATTCTTTTTTTTATTTATATCGGTAAAGAAGAATGTCAATTACCGTCGTTCTATACATTGTATACACTTAACCTGCAAACTATTCTAAATACACTCGAACCCCTCTTATTTCACCTTCGCTTAATTCACATCCTCTGTTATTTCACCACGTTTCCCCCTATTAGGTCGCGAAACCGTCCCTGTTAAGTCGCCGCCTGTAAAAGTTTTAGAACTACGTTTGGAAATTGGATTCTCGCATGAATATGTCACCAATTTTTTATTGAAAAAAATTATTGTGTAATACATTTATTGATTTAAAATAGGTTAGGTGTCTTAAAAATATTTAATCTTTAAAATATTCATTCATGTGGAAAATTGAACTTTTGTCACGCACGACTGGGATTTTTCGTTCCAGTTGGCTCGTTTTTCGTTATAACAAGTGCTGTGGTATATCTCTAAATATTTCTTTTGCAGTTAAAACACAAAAAAGTTGAGGTTATAATCGCGACTTAGAAGGCAAAATTTCGCGACTTAAGCGAGGTAATGATGCACGGATTTGGCGACTTAAGAGGGTTCGAGTGTAGTTTCTTTTTTATCCTGATGATTCTAGTCAGGACATTAGAACAAAGTTATAAAAATAATTGTATTGTCATCAGTCCTTGACCCCTGTACAAATTTACAAGCTGATCAGACTTCTGGAAATTGGTAAAAATTACGCTGAAAGATTCCGTTACATACATATATACATACATACATACATACAGGTGAAGCTAATAAAAAGCGTGTTAAAAAGTAACTGTATTTGACATCACTAGTTAAATGTAAAAATGACTTTTCCGATAGAACCTAGATATATTTGTAAAACAGACTGCAGGTGGCAGTATGCACAGTTGCAAGTTGATTAGATTCAAAAGTATAAGATTTTCGTTAAATTTAAGTTAATAAGTATAATCAACAAATTATTCAATTTTCAAGAAATTCATTAATCAATTAAAGTTTTTTTAAATTCAGAAATAACTCCAAAAAGTTTTTAATTTTCCAAAAATAACAAATTTAAATTTTTTGATTCCAGAAAATGAATAAATCAAATATTACCATTTCAAATCTTCAAGGAAATGAATTATTTAAATCGCAATTTTGCCGCCCCTGAAGAATTTGCGCCCTGGGCACTAGCCCCGACTGCCCCTAGTGTAAATCCACCACTGAAGAGGACTATTTAGAATGCCTTTAGCAGGTAAATTAAATTATACTCTTGTTTTCTATCCTAATTTGTCCAATGTATAATATTTGTTAGCGATTCGCAGTTAAACTATTTTGCTATATACATTTCAGTTGTTTTTAAATAAATTTAATCTGCATTATTACTATTGTTATTTTCGTGACATATTTAACAACATAACATAGATGAAAATGGGTGAAGATGCCCCACCTAACTTCACCTTGTAAATTGAGCAACATAACTTGAATAAATTGTCTGAAAATGTGTAGTCACCAATAAGCAGGCAATTTTTTGATATGGAAGCAGTGTATATATAGGTTTTAAGGCCTAAATAATAAAATTGTAACAAATTTTGTCTTCGGTAACCATTTGAGGATAAGTTGACTATGTTATGGGATACTTGCAATAGTAAAAAAGGATAGATGCCCAACAGGGGGAAGATGACTAATAGAAGTAATTATCATAAAAAAATATTTATTTACAGTCTCAGAAAAGTTATCACATACAGTAAAAGGAATATCAATAAACTAAATAAATTTTCTCTAAAACAATGTAGGTACCTACATATACTTTATTATATTTAATTTGTTCAACTGTAAAGTTTAGTTTTTGAATCCTTTATTCAATATTTCTCTTCCCTCTTTTGTATCTTTCCACATTCGTTGCAACGGTTCCTATACATGGTGCGGGTTTCATGTAACCAATTACCAGTCTGTACCAAATCCAATCAGCAGTTTCTTTAGTTTCTAAATAATTTTCCAAACATTCTACACAGTCCACATCATATTCACTGTTTTGTTCAGATTTTACTTTATTACAATTTTTCTCTCTGATTTTCCCTTTTTCGTCCGTTCCTTCTTGTTCCGTCTTGTAATTCATATTTAACAAGAGTGCTTTCTAATAAATCGTAAAACTTATCTACGTCTTCCCTGTTCATGCCTTGTGCTCTAGCTAAGGATAGACCTTCACTTTTTCTTATTGATAGTTCAGGGTACCGCTCCATAAAAAGATCTAAACCAGTGGTCCCCAGCAGCTTCATTTTCTTCACCCTTTTTTCCAAATACTTTTTGTTTTCCCATGGCCTTAGAAAAGCTATATGCAATGCTATGTACTATTTTTGGAGTTGGTGCAAACCCTGCAGCTTGAAGGCGTTTTATATGAAGAAATAACCGTTTTTCATTTGCAAATCCCAATCCAGGATGTTTTTCGAGAGTTATCTTGGTAAAATTACTGTTTTCTTAAGTCTTCTTCTTAAGGTTCAGTTGGTATCTTATATATTTTACTGGCTTTATTTATGCTCAGTGACTTATTGTTAATTTTTTCTAGAGCTGTTGTCAAATCCTCTTCTGACCAACTAGCACGGTTGGATATTCTTTTATAGGTTCAAGGCATTTTTGATTGAAATGACTGAAAAAAATATATTGAACATAATATCAACAAGGGAAATTAGGAAATGAAAATATGAATTATAAAATATGTTTTAAAGCTGTAAGTGTTCTAAATATCTGCGTGGTTGCGAACAACTTGTAGGCATCTATCCCTAATGGACAATTGGGCAACTATCCTCCGAAGCGATTTATATATGGGATATATGCCCATATCATTTTTTTATGGTGGGACATGATTATATGCTCAGTATTCGTAGAAAACATACCCCATTAATTTTTATTTTATTTGTATTACAAATTTGTTTGTATTACCGTTAGCAGTAAGAGTCAAATCGTATGTGAAGTGAAGAACAATATATAGAAAATTTATAACAAACATGCAACTTAACTGTAGGCTAGACGAAATCACACTATAATACTTTTAAACCTTCCCAGATTCGCCATATGTTGTTCTTATCATTAACAGACACGAAATACAGTTCGCGCGCTTTTTTTCATTATACCTGCGCACATAAAACTACCAGTGGCGGCTCGTCAGGGAGGCAAGAGGGCAGTGCCTCCCGTGAAAATTCCAAAAGTTTTTTTTTTTATAAACCTACCTACCTATAATACTTACTTTTCACTTTTAAATTCATATATCGGGTAAAAAATGAATTTCTAAAAATAAAAATATTATATATAATATGCCAAACAAAATTATTAAATATAAATATGTCAAAGAGTTCCTGCACTATTATTTGCAACATATTAGCCCTCATAAACGATCAGCGCCCTAGTCTATCGCCGTGGTGGCAAGCCTCCGATGCCAATGTTTTCAATATCGCGTTCTCATCCACATGTGTCTGTTAACAATTGTCAACGTTTAACTTCAGTGGCTTTAAGGTCATTTAAAAAACTGCATAGTGGAGGCAAACACCCCACCTCCCACCTTTCACGTGACAGCGCAGAAAGTGAGTTATTTGATTTCATAAACCTAACAACCTAACCTATAAAATTTAATATTTATCTTTTATTGTTCCCTGTTTGAAAATTTTCGTTGGAAAGTGCCGTTATTCTTGTCGAGTTTGTTGAGTGCTTTATTTTTTTAAATTATTTTGTAAAGATTTAAGAATACCACCAGAATCGGGTAAGCCGGCTCCTAGTTTTGTTAATACGTGGTATGATAAATGCAAATGGCTTACTGGTTAAACTATTGTGTTGGTCCTGTGTTATTTTTCAAATCGTGGAGAAAATGCTTGGACAAAGTCTGGTTTGATAATCCAGACTAATAATTTATCTCGTTCAATTGACACATTCAAAAATCAGGAACATATTAGGTGTGCTTGTAAATTACATCTTTTAGGAAAACAAAATATAGAATGTGATCAGTTCAAGCCCGTTCACTGGATCTTTTAATTGTAAAATAATTTGATGGAAACTCTACACCTTCCCGATGGTTTTGCTGAACCAATAAAATAGGTATATTAGGCACATTATTTATTATGTTTTTATTATGTTAGATTGTTCATTAGTTATTATTATGTTAGACAAATGTACTTTATCTATTTTATTGTTTACCATTACGAAAATTTATGAAACAAATTTTTATTAAACTTGTTTACCTCCCCCAAAAAAAGTCACGAGCCCTACTGAAAACTACTGTTGGGCATCTATCCCTCTTAGGCATCTTCACCCATTTTTACCCCTATCTTTATTCTAACAAATATCACCCGCTTGCATTGTTTTCTATATTTTAAACAGTAAAGGCCACTGTACCATATCCTATGGCCAGTGTACCATCAGAGTAGGTTAGGGATTGCAATCCGGAAAACCGGATCCGGTAAATTGGTGCCGGATCCGATAGACGTCCTTATGATGCCGGATCCGCCGGATTACCGGATCCGGTTTTCCGGATTGCAATCCCTAACCTACTCTGATGGTACACTGGCCATCAGGATATGGTACAGTGGCCTTTACTGTTTAAAATATAGAAAACAATGCAAGCGGGTGATATTTGTTAGAATAAAGATAGGGTAAAATGGGTGAAGATGCCCAAGAGGGATAGATGCCCAACAGTAGTTTTCAGTGGCGGCTCGTGACTTTTTTTTTGGGGGAGGCAAACAAGTTTAATAAAAATTTTTGTTTCATAAATTTTCGTAATGGTAAACAATAAAATAGATAAAGTACATTTGTCTAACATAATAATAACTAATGAACAATCTAAATATAATAAAAAACATAATAAATAATGTGCCTAATATACCTATTTTATTGGTTCAGCAAAACCATCGGGAAGGTGTAGAGTTTCCATCAAATTATTTTACAATTAAAAGATCCAGTGAACGGGCTGAACTGATCACATTCATATTTTGTTTTCCTAAAAGATGTAATTTACAAGCACAACTAATATGTTCCTGACTTTTTTTGAATGTGTCAATTGAACGAGATAAATTATTAGTCTGGATTATCAAATCCAGACTTTGTCCAAGCATTTTCTCCACGATTTGAAAATAACACACAGGACCAACACAATAATTTAACCAGTAAGCCATTTGCATTTATCATACCACGTATTAACAAAACTAGGAGCCGGCTTACCCTGATTCTGGTGGTATTCTTAAATCTTTTACAAAATAATTTAAAAATAAAGCACTCAACAAACTCGGCAAGAATAACGGCACTTTCCAACGAAAATTTTCAAAACAGGGAACAATAAAAGATAAATATTAAATTTTATAGGTTAGGTTGCTAGGTTTATGAAATCAAATAACTCACTTTCTGCGCTGTCACGTGTGAAAGGTGGGAGGTGGGCGTGTTTTACCTCTCACTATGCAGTTTTTTAAATGACCTTTAAAGCCACTGAAGTTAAGCGTTATATTTGTTAACAGACACATGTGGTTGAGAAGCGCGATATGTGAAAACATTGGCATCGAGGCTTGCACCACGGCGATAGACTAGGCGCTGGATCGTTTATGAGGGCTAATATGTTGCAAATAATAGTGCAGGAACTTCTTTGACATATTTATATTTAATAATTTTGTTTGGCATATTATATATAATATTTTTATTTTTAGAAATTCATTTTTTACCCGATATATGAATTTAAAAGTGAAAAAGTAAGTATTATAGGTAGGTAAGTTTATAAAAAAAACTTCTTTGGAATTTTCATGGGGAGCACTGCCTCCTCTGCCTCCCCTGACGAGCCGCCACTGGTAGTTTTATGTGCGCAGGTATAATGAAAAAAAAGCGCGCGAACTGTATTTCGTGTCTGTTAATGATAAGAACAACATATGGCGAATCTGGGAAGGTTTAAAAGTATTATAGTGTGATTTCGTCTAGCCTACAGTTAAGTTGCAGTTTGTTATAAATTTTCTATAGTACTGTCTTCACTTCACATACGATTTGACTTTACTGCTAACGGTAATACAAACAAATTTGTAATACAAATGAAAATAAAATTAATGAGGTTATGTTTTCTACGAATACTGAGCATATAATCATGTCCCGCCATAAAATAAATGATATGGGCATATATCCCATATATAAATACGCTTCGAGGATAGTTGCCCAATTGTCCATTAGGGATAGATGCCTAAAGTTGTTCGCAACCAAGCAGATATTTAGATGTACACTTACAGCTTTAAAACATATTTTATAATTCATATTTTCATTTCCTAATTTCCCTTGTTGATATTATGTCATGTTAATATTATTATAATTATGTCATTTTCAATCAAAATGCCTTGAACCTATAAAAGAATATCTAACCGTGCTAGTTGGTCAGAAGAGGATTTGACAACAGCTCTAGAAAAAATTAACAATAAGTCACTGAGCATAAATAAAGCCAGTAAAATATATAAGATACCTAACTGAACCTTAAGAAGAAGACTTAAGAAAACAGTAATTTTACAAGATAACTCTCGGAAAACATCCTGGATTGGGATTTGCAAATGAAAAACGGTTATTTCTTCATATAAAACGCCTTCAAGCTGCAGGGTTTGCTACCAACTCAAAAAATAGTACATAGCATTGCATATAGCTTTTCTAAGGCCATGGGAAAACAAAAAAGTATTTGGAAAAAAAGGGTGAAGAAAATGAAGCTGCTGGGGACCACTGGTTTAGATCTTTTATGGAGCGGTACCCCGAACTATCAATAAGAAAAAGTGAAGGTCTATCCTTAGCTAGAGCACAAGGCATGAACAGGGAAGACGTAGGTAAGTTTTACGATTTATTAGAAAGCACTCTTGTTAAATATGAATTACAAGACGGAACAAGAAGGAACGGACGAAAAGGGAAAATCAGGAGAAAAAATTGTAATAAAGTAAAATCTGAACAAAACAGTGAATATGATGTGGACTGTGTAGAATGTTTGGAAAATTATTTAGAAACTAAAGAAACTGCTGATTGGATTTGTTGCATAGACTGCAGTAATTAGTTACATGAAACCTGCACCATGTATAGGAACCGTTGCAACGAATGTGGAAAGATACAAAGAGGGAAGAAATATTGAATAAAGGATTCAAAAAACTAAACTTTACAGTTGAACAAATTAAATATATAAGTATATGTAGGTACCTACATTGTTTTAGAGAAAATTTATTTAGTTTATTGATATTCCTTTTACTGTATGTGATAACTTTTCTGAGACTGTAAATAAACATTTTTTATGATAATTACTTCTATTAGTCATCTTCCCCCTGTTGGGCATCTATCCTTTTTTACTATTGCAAGTATCCCATAACATAGTCAACTATCCTCAAATGGTTACCGAAGACAAAATTTGTTACAATTTTATTATTTAGGCCTTAAAACCTATATATACACTGCTTCCATATCAAAAAATTGCCTGCTTATTGGTGACTACACATTTTCAGACAATTTATTCAAGTTATGTTGCTCAATTTACAAGGTGAAGTTAGGGTGGGCATCTTCACCCATTTTACCCTATGTTATGTTGTTAAATATGTCACGAAAATAACAATAGTAATAATGCAGATTAAATTTATTTAAAAAACAACTGAAATGTATATAGCAAAATAGTTTAACTGCGAATCGCTAACAAATATTATACATTGGACAAATTAGGATAGAAAACAAGAGTATAATTTAATTTACCTGCTAAAGGCATTCTAAATAGTCCTCTTCAGTGGTGGATTTACACTAGGGGCAGTCGGGGCTAGTGCCCAGGGCGGCAAATTTTTCAGGGCGGCAAAATTGCGATTTAAATAATTCATTTCCTTGAAGATTTGGAAATGGTAATATTTGATTTATTCATTTTCTGGAATCAAAAAATTTAAATTTGTTATTTTGTAAAAAATTAAAACTTTTGAGTTATTTCTGAATTTAAAAAAAAACTTTAATTGATTAATGAATTTCTTGAAAATTGAATAATTTGTTGATTATACTTATTAACTTAAATTTAACGAAAATCTTATACTTTTGAATCTAATCAACTTGCAACTGTGCATACTGCCACCTGCAGTCTGTTTTACAAATATATCTAGGTTCTATCGGAAAAGTCATTTTTACATTTAACTAGTGATGTCAAATACAGTTACTTTTTAACACGCTTTTATTAGCTTCACCTGTATGTATGTATGTATGTATGTATGTATGTAACGGAATCTTTCAGCGTAATTTTTACCAATTTCCAGGAAGTCTGATCAGCTTGTAAATTTGCAAAGGGTCAAGGACTGATGACAATACAATTATTTTATAACTTTGTTCTAATGTCCTGACTAGAATCATCAGGATAAAAAAGAAACTACACTCGAACCTCTTAAGTCGCCAATCCGGCATCATTACCTCGCTTAAGTCGCGAAATTTTGCCTTTCTTAAGTCGCGATTATAACCTCAACTTTTTTGTGTTTTAACTGCAAAAAGAAATATTTAGAGATATACCACAGCACTTGTTATAACGAAAAACGAGCCAACTGAACGAAAAATCCCAGTCGTGCGTGACAAAAGGTCAATTTTCCACTATGAATGAATATTTTAAAGATTAAATATTTTTAAGACACCTAACCTATTTTAAATCAATAAATGTATTACACAATAATTTTTTTTCAATAAAAATTGTACATATTCGTAAGAGAATCCAATTTCCAAACGTAGTTCTAAAACTTTTACAGGCGGCGACTTAACAGGGACGGTTTCGCGACCTAATAGGGGGAAACGTGGTGAAATGAGGATGTGAATTAAGCGAAGGTGAAAGAGAGGGTTCGAGTAGTATTAGAATAGTTTGCGCGGTAAGTGTATACAATGTATAGAACGACGGTAATTAATATTCTTCTTTACCGATATAAAAAAAAAAAGAATTTTATCACTAGAGTATATTTAATTAAAATTAATGGTACGATTGTGGTACCATAGATGTCACTACTGAATGTTTCTACATGCATTTTGAAATGATTACATTATTAAGTCAAACGTATTACAATGGACCACACTAAGTTTTTTTGCAATAATTTAAATTTTGCGGAAAAAATAATAGGAATAGTTAATAAATAACTTAATTAATTTTAAATCAATAACCTTCAAGATAAATTGTAAATTACATTGAAAAACTTGGAACGGAACACGAAACTGTACTTAACAGAAATTTTGAATTTAAACATTTTGAAAATCTTTAAAAAAATTTTATCTATTTTATTGTTTACCATTACGAAAATTTATGAAACAAAAAATTTTATTAAACTTGTTTGCCTCCCCCAAAGAAAAAAGTCACGAGCCGCCACTGAAAACTACTGTTGGGCATCTATCCCTCTTAGGCATCTTCACCCATTTTACCCTATCTTTATTCTAACAAATATCACCCTGCTTGCATTGTTTTCTATATTTTAAACAGTAAAGGCCACTGTACCATATCCTGATGGCCCAGTGTACCATCAGAGTAGGTTAGGGATTGCAATCCGGAAAACCGGATCCGGTAATCCGGCGGATCCGGCATCATGAAGACGTCTATCGGATCTGGCACCAATTTACCGGATCCGGTAAATTAAAAAATAAATAACCTAAATATTGTGATAGTACGAGCCAATAAAAAAAAACACCGAGCCAATAAAAAAAACATCATCAAAGTTGGTCGAAAGCAAAAAAAGAGCGTATTTATTCTATCTTAAATTTATAACTTTATTTAATTGTCAAGGCTGTTACATCATGTGGCGGCCACCATTTATTTTACAATTGTGACAGCCACTTATCAAAAGTTTGACAACAACATTTCCCTTTGAGCTTCGACATAACCGCTGTTTCATCTCTCATTCATAGCCAGATTTGACAATCTTTTTTATGGATTTATAATGTAATGTAAGTTACATTACAAGATATCATTGATGCTATTTGTGAAATCTGGTGAGACTGAACTTAACCGCCCGTCATTATCTAATTATTACTAAGCTTATTATAACAATTACAATTTGACTAGTTACACTATGTATCTACCTCGATATCTACTAAATTTTTATTGTTGATTCATACGTAAAACGTTTATTTTTATAACTGTGTAATACATTCACTTGATCATCTTGGATTGGTTGATTTTGGAATGAAAATGAAAATAGTTTTGATGGAACCAATACGGCCGGATCCGCCCGGTCCGGCCGGATCGACGAAAATCTGGCCGGATCCGAATCTGACGAAATTGGTGCCGGATTGCAATCCCTAGAGTATTTAATTTTTAATCTGTTAAAAGTTTTAGTTTTTCTCAGAAACGGGAGATAAATTAATTTTGTGAAAAGTAAAATTTTTTTTCTCCTTAACTCAAAATTAGGCAATATTTTTTTAGCAATATACTTTTTATGGTTTGTAAAATTTTTTTATTTTTTTATATTCTTTATTTCAAAAGTTATGGCCAATTTCCCCAAAATCTTATTGGTCTACTAAAACATCCACATAAAAATATTATCAACCTAGGTACTAAAAAGTCTATGTCTAAATTTCTGCACATTCAATTGCAAATAATAACTGAGTAATAAACTGTATTCAACTAAACACTCAGATTTAACCCCTGCGTGTTCAACATTTTAAAATGGAAAATTTATTACGTTTTAAAAATATCTCATTTTTATTTAAAATGTAGTTTTCTTGACGCCTCTCTGATTGTCACTTTAAGATAAGTGTGTATGTGAAGAATAGTTATTGGCTTAACTTTTGGCGAAAAATGAGTACAATGCATACCTATGAATTAAAGTAATTGCTACTAGTAAATTCTTTTCATTTCCGAATTCAAATAGTCTTTGAATTCGAATAAGACTAAATGCGTTGTGCAAAAAAAATTGTATTTTGATTTTAAGCAAAAAAATCGCTGATTCCTTTTAGAAAAGTGATTCTAATGAACTAAGAATACTTGTGTAAGAATAAGAAAATGATTGCCCATATTGAATATTTATTAAATACTTAACATTTAATTTTACTTGTTATTTTATTTATTTATTTGTAGACTTTCAATTAGGATTATTTGTATGTATAAGTTTATATATTTAGGCATCTAAAAGTGTATCTTTGTTTGTATTAATCTATACTATTAAACCCTAGGGTTTAATATATATTTTTGTTGTAAATGAAAATGAAAACACATTTACTATTACATATACATAATATATTGAACAATCAATAGTATTAGGAAAAATGTAATTTTTAAATGTTTACTATGTTTACTATAATAGTTTTATCTTTAATATTTTACTATAGAGCAATTCACCGAAAAATATACAAAATACACAAAAAAAAAATACCAAAAGTATGCCAAAAATATACAAATCATATGAATAATCAAAAACATTTTTTTTTGAAGTCATAAAAACAGGTAGGTATAATTGCCAAAAAGATTTGAGGCGTCGCAACGCTTAGCATCACAAAACTATATTTTTATTTCTGATACTTAATTTTTAGTAAAAACAAGTAAACTATATCTTATACTCGTAGTATATTGAAATTGTATTCATTTGGTTAGCAATTTATGAGAAAACAGATAGGGCACTCAATAATAAATTATCAATCGACCACTTAACATAAAGAAAGCTTAAATATCAAGATTACACAAAAAAATGTTTAATAGAAAAAAAACTCATAACTAATATATGTATGTATCTTTATAATGGTGCTAAAGCAAGGTATGCTGACTGAAAAAATGTTTTTGAGGCGTCGCGAGCAACGTCGTTAAGAAATATTTTATACTTGCCTTAATTTTTGAGTGACTGTACGTAAGTGATTTACCTTTCACAAAAAATTATTTTTCCTCTGTCGTTTCAGAGAAAAAACTCACTTCCTATGACAAATCGATCACCCTGTAGGGGCTTCTGGAACCGCGACCACGTTTTTAAAAAAAATGTTCAAAGCCAGATTAACCTTTTTCCCCACCCTTATAGCACTAGGTGACAAATTCTACATTCTTTTCTACATATTTTCACTCTAAGACTGAAAAAAAAATATATATTTTAACTAAAATTTCGGAGGTACAAAAGATTTAAAATAAAGTGGCCACTGTACCTACTCTAGGGATTGCAATCCGGCACCAATTTCAATCCGGTCGGATCCGGCCGGATCCGGGCACGTGGCCGCGGTTCCAGAAGCTCCCCTACAGGGTGATCGATTTGTCATAGGAAGTGAGTTTTTCTCAGAAACGACAGAGAAAAAATAATTTTTTGTGAAAGGTAAATCACTTACACGTACAGTCACTCAAAAATTAAGGCAAAGAATACAAAATATTTCTTAACGACGTTAAGCTTCGCGACGCCTCAAAACATTTTTTCAGTCACATACCTTTTTTAGTGCACCATTATAAAGATACATACATATATTAGTTATGAGTTGTTTTTTTTCTATTAAACATTTTTTTGTATCTTGGATATTTAAAGAGTTATGGTCGATTTATAATTTATTATTGAGTGCCCTATCTGTTTTCTCGTAAATTGCTAACTAAATGAATACTATAATTTCAATATACTATGAGTATAAGATAAAGTTTACTTGTTTTTACTAAAAATTAAGACGGAAATAAAAAATATAGTTTAATGATGCTAAGCGTTGCGACGCCTCAAATCTTTTTGGCAATATACCTACCTGTTTTTATGACTTCGTAAAAATGTTTTTGATTATTACATATGATTTGTATATTTTTGGTATACTTTGGTATTTTTTTTTTTGTGTATTTTGTATATTTCCCGGTGAATTGCTCTATAGTAAATATTAAAGTAAAACTATTATAGTAAACATAGTAAACATTTAAAATTGCATTTTTCCTACGCTATTGATTGTTCAATATATTATGTATATGTAATAGTAAATGTGTTTTCATTTTCATTTACAACAAAAAATATATTAAACCTAGGGTTTAATAGTATAATTTATTACAAACAGATACCTTTAGATGCCTAAACAATAAACTATATACATACAAATGTCCTAACTGAAATCTTTACAAATAAGTAAATAAAATAACAAGTAAAATTAAATGTTAAGTATTTAATAAATGTTCAATATGGGCACCATTGTTATTCTGTACACAAGTGTTCTTAGTTCATTAGAATTTACTTTTCTAAAAAAGGCATCAGTGATTTTTTTGCTTAAAAATCAAAATACAATTTTTTTTTGTGCACAACGCATTTGTATTTATTCGAATTCAAAGACTATTTGAATTCGAAATGAAAAGAATTTACTAGTAGCAATTACTTTAATTCATAGGTATGTATTGTACTTCATTTTTCGCCAAAAAGTTAAGCCAATAACTTGATAGTTATTTGTTAAAAGTTAAGTAAATGAAAGTATGTGTTCTTCAGCATACTTTCACACTTATCTTAAAGTAACAATCAGAGAGGCGTCAAGAAAACTACATTTTAAATAAAATGAGATATTTTTAAAAAGTAATAAATTTTACATTTTAAAATGTTGAACACGCAGGGTTAAATCCTGGGAGTGTTTAAAGTTGAATACAGTTTATTACTCAGTTATTATTTGCAATTGAATATGCAGTGAAATTTAGACATAGACTTTTTAGTACCTAGGTTGATAATATTTTTATGTGGATGTTTTAGTAGACCAAATAAGATTTTGGGAATTGGCCATAACTTTTGAAATAAAGAATATATAAAAAAATAAGAACATTTCACGAACCATAAAAAAGGTATATTGCTAAAAATATTGCCTTAATTTTGACCGAAGGTGAAAAAAAAGAATTTTACTTTTCACAAAAATTAATTTATCTCCGTTTCTGAGAAAAACAAAACTCTTAAACAGATTAAAATTAAAATCTCTTCATCTCAATAAATATGTTAAAATATGGAAAATATACATACGTGTATACATTGGATTAAACATAATCAAACAACTTTTTTTAAGGGTTCTTCATTGTTGGTAGACAACAAACGTTACAAATTGTTAAACCTTTGATTGGCGGATACCTTAGTATCAATCATTTAGTAACAGAGCACCAAAATATTTACTAAAATTTATCAGTTATCACTTGAAGTAATAAATGACACAATTTATATTTTTATAACATCATTATTTGATGTATCAATGACAAAATAATTCAGTAGGTGTCTAACAACAAGTTCCTTAAACTTATTGTGAGGTACTTAATTTGTTAATAATATATTAAAATAATTAAACAATTATTTTGTTTGAAACATTCAGTTACAATGTTCCAATCACTAAAAAACAGTTTAACGTTTTACCGTAATAACAACTTTCTGTTATCAACTTGTAGTTGTTTTTTATTAGTGTTTTATTAGACTTTTATGGAACTATAATCGCTCTGACGTTGTCTTAGGTCGCGATATTAAAAAAACAATGTTGAGAATACTATTCTGCCATTGTCTATGACAATTTGACAATATTCATTATTTGCCTCTAGTGGTAATATACATATACATATAAAAAACATCATTTGAATTTGATTTAATAAGTATATACATACATATGTATCTCGTTACCAAAGAATATGTTCACTACTAATTACCATTAACCATTACACTACCAATTTTTTTTTAGAACAAATAAAGAACACATTTTTCATGGGTTTTACGAATAATAGGAAGTGGTAATGAAAATCATTACACATACTGTTTTGTAATCGACCTTAAATTAAATTGGCGATTTTTGTGCATGTTTTCAAACAAAAACAACTAACTGATGAGGGCATGGCCTTTAGTTTATTAAAGGACAAAGGTGTCTCAAAAAAGAAATTTGATAAAGGTACGCAAAGTATAAAGGTAATTCTTAAATCACAATCAAATTTCGTTTATGACATAACTTCAAATCTGACATGAAAAAACGCATCGAAAATAGTGTTCGTTCAATTTTAAATGGTTTTCCTGATGTACTATGTATGTATATCAGTTTATCCTTATTTCCCCTAACTTGTCTACATTATTTAGAATATGGCTATTCCTGGTACAATAAAATAAAATTTTTATTAAGCAAACAATTTATATTACCTACCATTTGTAGAGTTCACGTATAAAACTTATCGTTGACTGATATGCAATATGACATTAATGAAAAATATATAGAACATAAGTTTTGTCCAAGAAATATAAGTAGTTCATAACTTTATATGGTGTAAAACTTTCCACCTAATTTTATGTGGACTGAAATCAAAATGAGTCACAATACAAGACACAACTGATTTTTTTCTAAGGTGATTTATAATCTAGAGGCGTTAATTAGTACTAACATGATACATTTTTTTAGGAAGTCATCTTGGTAATAGGCAACTAAAAGTCATAGTAAACGGTATTTCTTATAGTTTTAAAAATGTTGACATTTGAGTTCCCCAGGGAAGTGTGTTTACGGCCTTTTCTGAAAACAAAAAAAACAGTTTCAATCTTCTCCTGAAGATGCCAACTTAATTGGTGAAATGCGCGTCGAGAAAAGTATAGTAGTTTCGTGGAACACGTCCAGTTTTTTGTTTCTACGCCGAAGGTTCCAGTACCCACTCCAGGCTCTTCTTTTTTCATTATATACTGGGTTTTCACTATTTTTAGATTATACTGATTCTCGTCGGTATGCGGATGACCTATAACTAATTTTTCGTTTTCCCTTAAGCAAAATTTTCACTTCTGTTAACAAGATTGATATGGGATTTAGAACGTATTTCTAAAGGTATCGAACACATGGCTTAGTTTAAATGAAACAAACTAATGTATTAGTTGTAGGAAGCGAAAGGGTTACAGTTCATCCTTTGTTTAAGCTGGTACTAAATAGAATGGTTCTAGCACCTAAAGACATTTGTAAAAACCTGGGACTTTGATGATGTACTAAAGACGTTAGTGACATGGTATAAAATCATTTTTAAAATTAAAATCTTTATATATGCATAAATATATTATATAAAAAAAACATTTGCATGCGTATATTTATATAAATTTAAGGTTTTATATTATAGTTAATATAAAGATGACGTTGGTCTAAAGAAGTCATGTTAATGATTATATCTTAACTATTATTATACAATAACTTAATCTAATTTTAGTATCAGCAAATATAGAAAGGCAAACAGTTATTGTAAAAAAAATTCCAGACATGCTTTTAATCTATATTTATAACGACAATATGATAACAATTGAATACACCTTTTCTCGCAGTTTGGCTGAGTGAGTTCGAATAGGGTTAATCGGGGCCCAGTAGGGTTAATCGGGGTAAAATCTAAGTTGGCATGGAGATAATAAAATAACTTGTGAATATATGTACAGGGTTTGCCCGGAAAGTAATGAGCCTCATTTTTTTGCGACGCGACTATACCACCCAGAGCGGGGCAAGCGGCTGGGAAGGGTGGAGGGACCTTTAGCTTTCCAGCGATACCTGCCACCTGGGTTAGTTGCCTCCAAGCTCTTGGAGGGTTAGGACGTGCTATCTTGTGAACCTCTGTACAATGATCTCGTCGAAGTTACAATGGAAAAAACTTTGGAACAACGTTATGCGGTGAAGTTTTGCGTTAAGCTCAACAAGACGCCCAAGGACACTTACAGGGTTTGTCCAGAAAGTAATGTCAGTGAATTTTTTTCCCGAGACTGTACGCGCCAGCCCGCGCTTTACGTGCTGGGATTGTGATGGGGGGATCTGGCAACGAGATCCAACAAGCGTCAGTTGTCTAGCGGTCGCATCACTCGTTCTTTGAGAGTCGTTACAGTGACCCAGTGCAAGAAAAAATGCAACGTTCGCTTGAGCAACGGATGGCGATCAAGTTTTGTGTGAAACTGGAGAAGTGTGCTGCGGAAACCATTTCAATGTTGAAGAAGGCTTTCGGCGTCGATTGTCTTTCGGACAGGCAAATTTTCCGGTGGCACAAGGCCTTCGCAGAAAGTTGGGAAGATGTCAACGACGAACCGCGCTGGACGGCCATCAACCTCCAGTTCCGACAACAATGTGAAACGTGTGCGTGACTTGTTGAACACTGACCGTTGTCTAAGTGTCCGTTTAATTTCCGAAACATTAGACATTACGAAAACCATTGTTCACGAAATTGTGTCGGAGTCTTTAGGAATGAGGAAGGTGTGCGCGAAGCTCGTGCCAAAAGTGTTAACGGACGATCAAAAAGCGAGGCGCGTCGAAACCTGCCAAGACCTTTTTGGACACCTGCGAAGACAACTGCTTTCCTTGATGACGTCATTACCGGGGAGGAAAGTTGGGTCTTTGAATACGATCCGGAAACGAAGAGGCAAAGTGCGGAATGGAAAGGCCAGGATGTCCAGGTCAAAGATCAAGACAATGCTGATTGTCTTTTTTGATTGCCGGAGATTGGTCCATCATGAGTTCATTCCGCAGGGGACAACCGTAACCGGAAAGTTTTACATCGAGGTGTTGAAGCGGCTGAAACGCAGGGTGAATCGCGACCGCCCAGACATCTTAAATCCTGGAAGCTTCACCCAGCGACAATGCGCCTTCGCACACCCTGCTTCCTCGTGGCCGATTACCTCGTCAAGGCAGGCATCACCGTTGTTCCCCAGCCTACAGCCACGATGTGCCCCCCCCCCCCCCCCCCCCCCCCCAGACTTTTTTCTGTTTCCGCGCCTCAAAACCTCAATGAAAGGACAGCATTTTGGGTAGGTGAAAAACATTCAGAAGGCTTCCACCGACGCTTTAAAGGCGATTCCGGAAAATGACTACCGTGCGGCTTTTGATGCGTGGAAGACCCGCTGGAACCGATGTGTGGACGCAGGGGGAATGTATTTTGAATGTTTCTAAAGATTTGTACACATAGAACCAATTAAAACGATTTTTGAAAGCTCACTGACATTACTTTCCGGACAAACCCTGTATGGCATGTTTAAAGACGCCTTCGGGGATGTTTGCATGTCGTATTTGCAGGCAAAGATGTGGCATAAGTCGTTGAGGGAAGGTCGAGAAGATGTCAACGACGAAGCTCGTTCTGGACGCCCATCAACATGCGAACGGACGAACATGTCACCCAAGTGCGCGAATTCCTGAACACAGACCGACGAATGAGTGTTCGTCGGTCGATATATGAACGATATATGAACGACGAATGATATATGAACAGTTTAACTTGCCGAAAACCATTGTCCATGAGATTGTATCGGAAGATTTGACCATGCAGAGGATTTGTGCAAAACTTGTGCCCAAAGTTTTGACCAACGCTCAAAAAGAACATCGCGTGGAAGTGTGCAAAGAGCTGAAAGAACTGTGTGCGGACGATCCCAGTTTCCTGGACAACGTTATCACTGGAGATGAGTCATGGGTCTTTGAGTACGATCCGTAGTCAAAGCGGCAGAGTGCGGAATGGCACACAACGGCGTCGCCGCGCCAGAAGAAAGCCCGAATGAGCAAGTCCCGCGTGAAGTCGATGGTCATTGTTTTCTTCGATGCTAAAGGGATTGTGCACCACGAGTTTGTTTCCCATGGCCAGACCGGCAATGCCAAGTTTTACAAGGAAGTGTTTCAAAGGCTGAATCACAGGGTCGCCCGCGTCCGAAAAGAGATCCGAACGTCATGGAAACTGCACCACGACAATGCGCCTTCTCCACAGCCTTTGTGGTCACCTCCTACCTGACCCGGATCGGTGTTGAAGCAATACACCAACCACCCTACAGTCCCGACCTAGCCCCCGGCGGACTTCTTTTTGTTTCCTCGGCTCAAAAGAGAGCTTAAAGGACATCATCTGGGCACCCTGGAGAACGTCCAAGCTACTACGACGACCCTACTAAATAGCATTCCGGCCGAGGAGTTCCAGGAGCTTATATAGCATGGAAATTACGCTGGCAAAGGTGTATTGATGCGGAAGGGTCCTACTTCGAAAAATATTAAGCTGTTGTACTTGTCGGATCAATAAACTTTGTAAAAAAAATCAGGCTCATTACTTTCCGGACAAACCCTGTACTTACCTAAAGAACAAAGTCGTAGTCGTGGCCTAGGACCTAAGGAAGGAAACAAAGGAGCGACAGACTCCTTAACAGTAACAGACAGATAAGGCAGTAACATACTCCATTATTTCATAGTATTTCCCCTGATCAGTTAATGCGTTACAATTCTTAACTCATTCAACAAACAATCAACTGTATTTTTGTTTATTATAAAATATTTAAAGAATATATAGGAGGGCTTAATTTTTTTTGTATTGTAATGTAAAAAAGTCAAAAAATATTGTTTCATTTAGCTTCAAATTATACAAATGCTTTCTTAGCTGGCAATGTCCAGTGAGAATGCCTGTTACAAAACGAAGATTCTTCCTTCCGTCATGGCCAGATATTGTACCATTGGGGCTTCGTTACTGGGGTACATAACTTAAAAGCTCCCTAGCAAGTTGGCAGCCGCTTGTTTCATCCCTCAGTGCATAAAATTTGACACGGGTGTCTTCTTTAATTTGTTGAGCGAATGAAACCATTTTTCTTCTTATAATATAATGGTATTTTATGGACATATTGACGGAGTTGCCAACTTCATAGAACCAATATGTTTGGCACTTTCTTGGATAAAATCGCTGCAGAGTTTAGCTGTGGAGCCAATTTTTGTAAATATAAATGCATAATATTAAAATCTCTATTTAGGAAATTTAAAAATGTTCGATCGATGAGAATTGGAGGTTAAAAGAAGAAAAGCGGTGAAATAAATAGGATCTATTTAAATTTCAAATGATTTATGGTTAATTATGTTAGCGAAAAGCTTCAAACGATATTGCATGTTCCAACGTCAATATAAATATACCTACGCTATAAATATACGCTACCCTAACTACGGCCTGACGCACTTAAATACGCTTTCTACTAAACCCGAAGCAATCAACTATGTTGGCATCATTAGAAGGTGATTAAATTCAATTTTAACCATCTCCTGATGATGGCTTGGTGAAACACACGTTGCATAGACACTGGCGGATCCATGGGGCCATGCCCCCCCTGGCACTCTTCCAAAGAAATTCCAAAAGTATCCTTTTGATAGTCGGTATTTTTGTATAAATGGATTTTTCATTGAAATTCTGAAGTGCCAGGAAAACGCGAAAAATTTTCAAATTTTCGCCTATGGCGCCAATATGAACTCTCGCGGGTCATATGTTGCTTTATCACTAAAATGGCACCCTCCTAAGAAGCCTTCTGGATCCGCCTATGTGCATAGAAGGGCAGTATTTCGGTGTTGCTGAAAAACGTGTTTAAGTGTGTGTTAGTTTTCTTCAGTGCATTAAACACATTGTGTTATTATTTGAAATCGATACAGGCTTCGATCGACCACACGCGTGTGGTTGATTACACTGACAGAATGACCGCAAAGTAATTGGAAAATACCTAAACATGTGGTATGTGTGAGACCCCATTTTGCATAAACGCTTTAGTTTAGAAATTGTCGTTTTTATTTTGTTGTCTCATTGATTTTAATACTCATCCTAGGAATATTCCTAAATGCCCAGTAAACAAAAATACTCTTGTCAACAATAACAATCCTGTAGTGACATAAGTGGATTTGTTACTTGTAATAAAATGAAAATTGACGGGCGTCAAGACTTGCAGAATTGATGCGAACAACAAATGTGTTTATCGATTGTCTGTTGGTGTGTTTATTATCTGAGAAAGGGTATGATGACGTAATAAATAACTGAGGAAGGTCGGATATACTTCTCAATTTCATAAAAATTACACAGGCACACGAAATAAAAAAAAATCAAATCCTATGTACCATTTATTCTATACCAACTCATTCTATACCAACTCTCCAAACCATTTATTCTATACTGTGTGTATTGGGTCGTTGAATCCGAATCCGGGGTTAGTTTTGGTGGGTTGGCACGACATCTCTATCAAGATGCAAAAAAAAGACGAAATTGCAACATCATGAAGGCAAACAGAATTATTGCATTATTCAAAATTTATTTGACATGTCTTTTTTGTCGTCGAATCGAATTAAGAGTAATTTTGAATCATAGAAAGCATATTTTTACCTGAAAAAAATGCAAAAAAATGGCTAAAATCGCAAGTGTCGCTTTTTGTGGGAAAAACCTGGGAGTCGGGTTTTTTTTGACTTCAATAGTTCATTTTTTATGTTTTAGGCAGTGGCGGTTGGTGATATTTCAGTTAGCCATATCTTGAAAACGACGCATGGGACCCCCCTTCACTTTTTTAGGTGATGACTATACACCTCTTACAAGAAAGGATTTATAGTGAAAAAAATCGTCAGCAAAGTTTGCGAAAAAATTTTCAAAAACACTGGAGCACTCCCTGGGTTCTCAGTAACGCTCTGTGGGATATTTGCAGTATATTTTTTTTCATAATCTAGAAACAAATATAAGGAGACGTTTTTCGATTTGTTGCAAAATATTTTTTTTTTCAAAGTTATGGCCATTTCAATTTTAATTTTATAGGAACATTTTTGTTTCCCAAAATTAAAATAGCCATAACTTTTTTGAAACAAAAATATTTTGTAACAAATCGAAAAACGTCTCCTTATATTTGTTTCTAGATTATGAAAAAATATATACTGCAAATATTCCACAGAGCGTTACTGAGAACCCGGGAGTGCTCCAGTGTTTTTGAAAATTTTTTTCGCAATTGCTGACTGTTTTTTCACTATAAATCCTTTCTGTAAGAGATGTATAGTCATCACCTAAAAAGTGAAGTGGGTCCCATGCGTCGTTTTCAAGATATGGCTAACTGAAATATCACGCACCGCCACTGGTTTTAGGGGTTGCCAAATTCGAATTCAGGATCGTTCCTAACCATGGTACGCATATTATTCTATAAAAACGCAAAAAAAATGCAAAAAAAAATGCAAAAAAAGTTGTAAAAACAGAACTGTCCAGGAAACAGAACAATCCAAGAAACATGTAAAACGAGCTATTTCAGTAAAAAAATTCCTATTCCCAGGCTATTCTTACAAAAAGACACATCAGCGTTTTTTCTTCACCGTTTTGCATCTTTTTTTGCATTTTTGTTCGCATTCTTATAAAATAATGTGCGTACCATGGCTGGAACCGATGCTGAAGTCGTATTTGGCAACCCAAAAAACAAAAAATGAACTATATCCAACTCCCAGATTTTTCCCACAAAACGCGACAGTGTTGCCGTTCTCTGCTTTAAAAAAATATGCTTTCTGTGGTTTAAAATAACTATTAATTCGGATTCGACGACCAAGAAAATATGTGAAATGAATTTTGAATTATGCGATAATTCTGTTTCCGATAATTCTGACTTCAGGATGGTGCAATTTTGGCGTTTTTTTTTTTGCATTTTGACAGAGATAACCAGCCAACTTACCAAAATTAACCCCGGAGTCGGATTCAGCGATCCAGAATACGAAGAGAATAAGTGGTTTGGACCCGAGGTTTGATTTTCCTTTTTTTATTTTGTGTACCTCTGTTATCTTATAGGTAGTTGCAGACTATACTAAATGGATTTAGTAAAAGCATTGCTATAAATGTTACCTTGTAAACTTAGTACGATGAACCCTTCATAAAAATATACATATGTATATACCTATGCATGTATAGGCTAGTCCAAGCTACAACAGACGCTGTTAAAATAATTTGGTAATTCAGAAATATGTTTATTTATTTATATGCTGTTAAAAATGTAGAGTTGTGATAGTGAAGAAGAAATTAGTTGTGCTCCTTCTGACTTAACAATTAGTAAATGAAGCTGCAGCAGATTTATTGCCAGATAAATCTAAATAGTGTATAAAGTTTGTTGCAAACGCTTGAAAGACTGGTATGATACAATTTAGGAACGTTACCGAAAACGTTCTCCTAGCGTATTTAACGAAAAAATCAGAAATATTAATGCCTTCGACATCATGGTCACGATATTCCATGTTAACGGGTACACTTTTAATTATTGATAATGTGGAAATTCGATATGTTCCAACATTAATCCCATTTGTGAAGTCAAAGTCCTAAGATACTCTTGTAAAAAATAAAACATTCTCCCCCTGGAAGAATTTGACAATTGATAATCCAAATAATAAATGTATGGTGTCCACCATAAAGTTGGAACCATATGGAATTTTTTTTAATACTAGAGTTTGATAAAAACTTTTAGTGATAATCACTTCTGCTTCCAAAATAACTTAAAATGCACCAATTCAAAGTTGACAGCTAACATCTGGCAACTGTCAAATTTGTGATTTTCCAAATAAAAATATTTAGAAAACGGCCTAAATTGTTAATATTTCGAAAAATGTCACTAAGAAATTATGTTCTCGTTTTACGCATATATGCCGATTTTGAGCGATATATTTTGATATCTAAAAAAACTTATATTTTCGAAGTTTTTTGATTCACTCCCGTAACTAACTGAGCTGAAAACATTTAAAAATGCTTCAAATCAGCATAAAGTCTGACATTGCAATGCACAATGTGCTAATAATATTCGTAGGTATCTTTGGTTTTGAAGATTATTGATATTCTTAATCGAAAAAAGGTACTGTCTGGATTATTTTCCAATTTCCAAAAAAATCTCCCATTGTTTTTCAACTGTTTTTTTTATTAAGCTTTATTTTTCTTAGTACAAAAAGGGTTTAATTAAAATTTGGCTATCTTAACATGAAACTACTACTTAAAAATAACAAACAATAAAAAAAGAACTTTAAAAAAGAACTTAATATGCAAAAAAATCAGTAATAGCCAACTCAAAACCAACGATACCTACGAATATTATTAGCACAGTATGCATTGCAATGACAGACTTTATACTGCTTTGAAGCGTTTTTCAATATTTTCAGATCAGTTGAGTTACGGGTGAATCAAAAAAATGTTTTGGATTTCAAAATGTTTCGCTCAGAATCGGCATATAGGCGTAAAATTCATTAGGAATATAATTTTTTAGTGACATTTTTCGAAATATTAACAATTTAGGCCATCTTCTAAAGATTTTTTTGAAAATTACAATTTGACAGTTATCTGTCAATTAGCAGTCAACTTTTAATCTGTTGTTATCTGTCAGTTAGCAGTCAACTTTTAATTGGTGCATTTTACGTTATTTCGGAAGCAGAAGTGTCACCAAAAGTTTTTATCAAACTCTAATATTAAAAAAAATCCTATATGGTTCCAACTTTATGGCGGACACTATATAATGATTAATGTAAAAAAGACATATCAGTTTTGTAGCTTTTATTTACTTGCTTTGTGTTAGAGACGGTTGCAATCTTCGACATGCCAGAAAGACGAGTTACAAAAAGTTACGTTAAATAATAGTTGCATGCATTTTAAGCTGTTAGTATTCCTGATAACAGGACCAACAAACCTCAATCATTTGCAATAAGTTGTAAAATGTTCAGTTCAACCTTGTAAGTAAAATGTAAATAATGTAAGTAAAATTCCAAGTTAAATTGCAAAATACTTAAACACTGTACATTGCTTGTGGAATCAGACCTAACACTAAAATGTCATGGAGGATGGAAGTCCTTAACTGTAACCAAGGGTAGCCCTCATTGAGAAGTCAGTTTCTAGAAAAACTTAAATAGCTGCTCATATTCTGAAAGGAGAACCAAGTACAAATAGTAGAAATATCACAATGCTAAAAGAATTTTAAAAAAAGAACCTGTGACCACCACAATTCGAAACCTGAGAATTAAATCAGAATTCCAAGAAATTATGAATGAAATCGTTCATCAGTTACCATAGTAAATTAGTTCACAATATTAAAATTGATCTTATTTGATCTTACTTGATTAGATTTTTATGAAAATGTCATAAAAACCTCTATTATTTTCTAAAGGTAGGATGAATATAGTATTATTAATTAGATTACTAGATTAGTACAGCATATATGTATAACATTAGAATATTTAGAGATTCGTACAAGTTAACAATATTTCTTGTGTCGTTAACTTACAAAACTATTTAATTCGATCTTAGAAAAAATCTTGGACGCAGATGTGTGTTTGATGTAGTTAGTATGATTAAATCAATGTACGAGGTACAAACTTCATATTTCGTGGAACAACTATACATTATTTACATTATTTAGGTATATAAATAACTACATATATGTATTTGTAACAATAACATTAAGATATAAACTTGAAATCTGAAAAATTCACACGTACATGACATTTACAACTTATTATATTTTGAACTCGATCAATTAAAGGATTAAGCGATAAATGGATGTTTGTTTTATTTATTCTTGTTTAGTCCATTTTCCAATTTGCTATATATTTGTGGTTGCTTATTTCAAAAATAAATCCAATATTCATGTGATGCTCTTTTTTGTTAAGCAAATTTGCAAAAAAAACAGGCTTTTAAATCACAAAATGCAAGTAAATATCTTTTTTTATCATATTCGTTTTAGTTAGAATTAGTTAGTTTAATAAATTTAGTTTAATAAATTTACGTGTATTGTCTAAAATTATTACTCCAAATGTATTTATACTGGGTAGCTCAGGATGTCGGGCCAAGCTTAGATATATCTTGAAAAGTAACTAACGGATTTTTTTCAAAATTCAGGGCGTTTATACTAGAATTTCCAACCAAGTGACGGAAAAGTTCAAAATGGCTGACTTCGGTTTCACCGAAAGTGGCACTAAATCCAGTTTTTTAAATATGACACCCTGTATATTTTTACATATTTGGATCCTACGTGTCAGATTACATGCAACGCAAGTGTCATATCGCATTTTAGCGGTGTTTTTTTTTCAATTTTTCTAAAATTTCTTTAAATTTTCCACATTTACTTCAAAGGTAATAACGTCAGTATGTACATCGTTTAAATCCTTATTGAATGAACAATTGAAAACAGGGATGGCCCCTAGATGTTTCATTTAAACTAAATGAATTTTCCTTAAAAAACGCAAAAAGCTGATATGAATTAATTTGAATCCAATGAAATGAAAATAGAATATATTTTAAGAAGATTATGTTTTATGGATAGTATCAGATACTTTTTTGAGTACTTAGAGCAATAACGCAGTCCTCTATGATGAATATTAAAATTTTGACAATTTTGTTTTTACATTATCAAAACGACATTTGCAACTTGGGTTGTATATTTTTTAATGCGTAAAATCCAAATATCCAAAAATATATACGGTGTTCCATTTAAAAAACTAGCTTTCGTGACATTTTTGGCGAAACCGGAAGTCGGCCATCTTGGATTTTTCCATCACTTTGTTGAAAATTAATTCTAGTATAAACTTTCCGAATTTCAAAAAAATCCGTTAGTTATTAAGATATAAGGTTGGCCCTACCTCCTGATCAACCCGGTATATTTGCACGCCTGTGACTTACAATTAGTGACCAAATGTAATGTAATTTTCCCGGTATCTTCCTCTGTGTAGGAATAATAGGCAATTATATTTTTTTACACGCCACCTATTATGAAGATAAAATTGTTGCTTGGGGCAAATAATAGTACAATAGATCCGTAATTGTTAAAGCATATCCAGAAATATGCAGATAACAAGATGAATAATTAATAATAGTGTTGTATAAACAACTAAAACTTTCTGGATTTTCCAAAGCATTCTGTGTGAATCCAAATCGTTTAAATTATTTTAATTGCTATCTGGTACCCGGATTCCTCTCTAGATTATAGACTTATACGATTAGCCGACATATTCCGAAACTTTCCAGATAATTTTATGAAATCGTGTGATTTTTTCGATAAAGTCAGTGCGGATGTAGTATTTAAAATGTCGATGACACTGACTAAAAAAGGACATAATGTGATCCACGGTAATACGTATACAATTTCGTAACAGAATATGTTTCTATATCTTTTGTTTCATGCTTCTAAGTATTTCAAAATATTTGTATTTTGCTTCAGCTTATGTATTATTTCATTTGTATTATCACATTTGCCAAGTTTGTTACAATAAGTTTTACAAAAGCATTTGAATAGGTGGACATCGCTTCGTCAGTTTTTTTTATTTCAAACTACAAAAAAATTGATTACCAAGGAGCAAGGAGACCTAGAAAGCTTTATTTACAGAAGCATGGACTCTAGGTATACAAGATTGTAGCATATTTATTTCGATTTTTAATCTATATCTTCTTTAAGATATATATTTTTAAATTGATAAAAAAATATACAGGCTGTCTACTTTTATTTATATACAAATCCATAAAATCCTCATTTTTCAAGATAATCGATTAAACTTTTTTTTATTTAAATAAAAAAAAAAGATTAATCGATTATCTTGAAACATGAAGATTTTATGCATTTGTTCACCCTGAATAAGTATTAGAAATAAATTAAGATTTTATATTTCATTAGATATACTTAAATTTCGAACTTGTCTAGTGTACATAGATATACAGTGCGTGTCAAAAGTTCCGGGACGGCTGGATAACTCGAGAAGTACGCCTCCTAGAGAAAAACGACCTGCATAAAAGTTGTAGGATTTTTCCCTGAAAATCCAATGGTGACCTTGGATTTCACCTTGACCATGACCTTTAAGTTGAAGGGCAAGTCCGTTTTATCAAATAGGAGCCCCTATTTTTGACACCGGAAATGAAAAGAGCGGAAAATTATACAATCGATTATGACCTTGACTAACTCCTGGGATTTGAGCTTTAAGGATATTCCAAGATCGAATACAATTGAGACATTAAAGTTTGATAATACGTATCTCAGAGAAAAAATGACCTTAATAAAAGTTGTAGAAGTTTTCTTGGCAATTCAAGTGTGACCTTGAATTTGATCTTGACCATGACGTAAAATCACGTCAAGGTTATGGTCGTACGTACTCAATTTAATCAGTTTTTATCACATTAAACCCTCTGTGAACACCTGTGACCACTTATATCCACTTTTGACTGTCAATAAAAGTTCGTGACCAATGTTCAACCCCTTTGACTAATTTTTATTTGTTATGGCCGTATGGCTCCAGTCATGTAATTGATTTTGTTGAATGTTGATCAATTCTGACCAATAGTACTTTTGGCTGATAGTAATCAAAATTAAATGGAATGGAAAACCAAGTTATGAAATAGCCATACATTCATGAACCGTATTATTTGAATCTTGGCAGTTCATTTCACATTTCACAATTATCTCAAAGGTATGGTGTATAAAACTAAGTCACAAAATTTACAAGAATTACGACAAAGCATACTAGATGAATGCAATGTCTTCCCAGCAGAGTATTTCATGAATGCAATCAACAGTTTTTATAATCGATTGGCTTACTGTCAAGAGGTTAACGGAGAACAGTTTGATCAGTTATTGTAATAATTAAGACTGTTTGGACGAGTCTTGCCTTAGCTGACTGGACAGTAAAGAGTCCTGCCTTAACTGGCTGGAAAGTAAAGAGTCTCGCCTTCGAAGGCTAGATAGGTCTTTATCTTGGTCAACGTTTTTCCATGATGCGTATTTTATCAAGCTTCAATGCCTCAATTGTATTTTAGCTTGGAATAGCCTTGGAATAGGGGGTCATGCTTGATAAAACGGACTTGACCTTGACATAACCTTTAAGGTCATGCTCATGGCCAAATCCAGTTCACCATTGGATTGCCAGGAAAAATTGTACAACTTTTATGAAGGTCATTTTTCTCTAGGAGGCGTATTTCTCGAGTTATCCAGCCGTCCCGGATCTTTTGACACGCACTGTATGCATAAATACGAGTAGAAGTAATAGCCAAATAAATCAATATAGATTTTAGGCGGCCAGTATGAAACAATATTTGTTTACATTTTTTGTATACATTTGTAAAATATTTATCTACAAGGTGAGGTTTTAGTACGTATTTGGTTTATGGAATCGTTGTTTCATAAGCAACACTAAAATGTAATATGTGAGGTTGTTGACACCTTTCTTGTCTCATTTTTAAAAAGTTGCTGAATCTAGAGTATGTCCATTTATGTATATGTTTACATATTCGAATGGAACAAATTTTAGTCAAAAAAGTGTTGACTAACCAATATCTAAATATTGATTAGTCAAAAACTTGTCCCTTATCTAATAATATCTAAACCTAGCTGCTTCAAAAACAATTGAGGTTTATAAAAATTAACAGGTGTACATATGAATAATAACCGTCATAACATTTTTTGTTTCACTCTATTTTTTTCGCGGCGAGGCATATTCACTCATCCCATCGTGTTCAGAATTCAGTGCCAAATAAATGATATTGATATATGTACATATGTATATACATACATAAGTGAATTCTAAACGCTCCGTGTAAAGGTAAAAATGCAAATTCATTGTTTAGTTGATTTTACCACAAAGTTTTCACACATCTCAACGTAAATAACAGGGTAAGTTTAACACATCCCTTTCTAAATTGCAACAGTTTATTGTTTTCATGAATTTTGTTTTTGCACATACAAGTAATAAGTAGTATGACGCGTCCGATTATGGCCCCCCGCCCTGATCTGCCGGCTTTACATAAGTGTAATACACGAAAGTAACTACTATCTTTTCACATGTTTGCCATATATTATTATCATATTAATCACACTACTTAACGTATTGCGTATAGCGGAGGTTGTACAACAGTTCCAGCTGTCACGGGACTTTACGCAATAAATACGAATTGAGGCAACACATTCTACTCGAGTTGCCTATGTGTGTTGCGGCGCCATATGCAAACTTACAAATAAAATACTATGTATGTATTTTGATGTAGCATTTAACTGACCAGTGTTTTATGCAACACCAGTAGGATATTATTACTAAACCTGACGCAGACTGTTTATAACGTCCAAGCGTTAGCGAATATATCAAAAAATCATCGATTAACTAGAAATGTATAAAGGTAAACCAGTGTTAACCGGTAACATTTCGGGCGCATTATTTACTCATGCCAGAAATGAAATAATGACGTCTCGGAAAATTTGCCAGGAATTTAAAAAAAAATCGTAAGTTTTCCCAAAGAAACCGTCTGTGTTTAGACTTGAAAAAAAAATGGTTTCCAAGGTTTTTATAGTGTATAGTAATTGTACAGTACAGTGCTATCCTGAATTATCACTATTTTAATTATATTTTCGAAAACCCCAAAAAGTTTTCTCTTAAATCGCATTAGAAGCTGTGTAGCTGTTCATTCGAAGGAGTCAAAACAAAACTACCAATACTTAAAGATCAACAAGGTCATCAATTTCAATTTACTAGTGCTAGTGTAGCCTACTACCTACTCGTGTACCTAGGCTACTACCTACTAGATGAGCTAATACTTGCTCTTGGCCGCTACCCATACATACACGGTGGATACTTTAACTGGAATATATTCGCTAGCGGGGTGGTGAATGATTTTTCAAAAAATTCCCGAGACACGTCAACTTTTAAATGTATTTACCTACATTTTGCAAGTAATGTGAAAAATATAGACCTTCAGGGGTGGCTGAAACCACCCTCGACATGATTTTTTCAAATGCAACCCTATGGCTTGTGACCCCTCATTGTAAAGCTGGTGGAAAGAGGAATCCAACGCACTGATCAAATTTTAATTTTTAGTATGTTTGTAGGGTTGCATACAATTAAAATGTAATTTTTATAGTTTAATTTATTTTTTAACGCAACAATTTCGTACTCAAAATATGTGTTGTTTAGTTTTGGAATGTAAACCTTACTTTTCATATGTCCCCACAAAAAATTCCAAGCAATTTTTTGCCACAACTGATATTTGTTATTTTTTTGCTAGTGTTTTTACACGGCCGCAAAGAGTAATTTAGTTCGTATGCTGTATTCAGAGTTTGAAACGAAGTGTTATTTCAAATTGGTGAAAATGTCTTATTTAACTGAATCACTAAAAATCGAAATTTTGATGATGATTGGATATGGTGATAGGGCGCGAACTCAATGCGAAGTTGTACGCTTGTTTCGAGAAACGCATCCTGACTTGCCACCACTAAATCAAGGTACCATTAGTAAAATTGAGGCACAATATCGAGAGATGGGTCATGTCAGGAAAGTACCGAGTAAGAGGCAGGCTGTTGTTGATGACGACACGAAGTTGAATTTGTTGCTTGCTCTAGAAGAAAATCCAATCACTCCAGCCCGTCATAACTGGCCCGTGATAGTAATCTTAATCACAAAACAGTTTTAAAAATACTTAAGTATGAAAAAAAACGCCCATATAAAATGCAAGCTGTTCAAGAGCTACTTGAAGATGATCCAGATCGACGAGTGAATTTTATGGATTTATTGATGACTTGTATTGATCAAAGCCAGTTATCTTTAGAGTGGATAGTTTTCTCTGACGAGGCTACTCTTATACCTAAATCGCCAAAATTCTCGTTACTGGGCTTTTGAAGAGAACCCCATTGGATGAGGGAACTTCATACTCAACTCCCACAGAAAACTAATGTGTGGGCCGGAATAATACAAGATAGAATTGTAGGACCATTTTTTCTTTGATGACACTCTTAATGGAGCAAGATACCTGCGTTTCCTCCAGCACGAACTAATGCCAGTGCTATGTCATTTATTTCAAACCCCCTTAAACCCTAACTTGACCGACGAGAGGTTATGGTTTCAGCAAGATGGGGCCCCACCACACTATGCTGCCATTGTTCGTCAGTATCTGGACAGAACTTTTCCCGGTAGGTGGATTGGGAGGCGAGGTAATATTGAGTGGCCAGCAAGATCTCCAGATCTTACACCACTGGATTTCTTTTTGTGGGGACATCTTAAAAGTAGGGTTTACATTCAGAAACCCAACAACATAGCAGATCTGCAGGAAAGGATAAGAGAGGAAATCGGAAAAATAACACCGCAAATGTTGCATAATGTAAGGGACGAAACCTACCACAGACTGGGATGCTGCCAACAAGTGAGTGGTGCACATTTTGAAACAATTGTTACGTGGAAAATAAATTTAATTTTTAAATTGTTTTAATTGTATGCAACCCTACAAACATACTAAATATTAAAATTTGATCAGTGCGTTGGATTCCTCTTTCCACCAGCTTCTTACAATGAGGGGTCACAGCCAGGGTTTGCCTTTGAAAAAATCATGTCGAGGGTGGTTTCAGCCACCCCTGAAGGGCTATATTTTTTTCATATTACTTGCAAAAATGTAGGTAAATACATTTAAAAGTTGACGTGTCTCGGGAATTTTTTGAAAAAGTCTCCAGCGTGTATACATACAGCGTGATACAAAGTCGCGCATAATACCTTTTTTGAATTTATAATAGCTTTTTAATAACGTAGTATATGCAAAAATGTCTTGAATAAAAGTTTCATCAGTTTAATTGCAATGTTTCTGTCAACAAGAAATAAATGTGTCCTTTGTAGTTTTGTTGTTATGGGTACCAACTGTATTTTTTTTTTCATGACAACCCGTAGATTTTCTCTCAATATCTGAAGGAGCAGCCTTTTCTTTTTACTGTACACTAAATTTGATATGATTACATAGAGAAATTTTCGCAAAAAAACATGTTTAAACTTAAGACTTTACAGCTAACAAAATAAGGATAATCAAAGTACCTGTGAATTTAAGATGTTCTCGTGACATTTAAGTCATAACATACTTCATTTTCTGTTTCTGTATTTGTGTTCAATCATTTCTTATTTCTTTTGCGTTTTTACGATTTATACATAAATAATGGATCGCTTGGTGAGAAGCAAATATTTTAAATTTTAATAATGAGGGGGAGTTACCAAGACTCGGGTTGGGTAACTATAGCGTTAAGGATTCCGCTAAATCAGGTAGACGTAACTGTAACCGAAGAGAGAAAGCTGTGTGTAAACTCAGTGCGCCAAAATCCAATCCAATCTTCCAGGGTTTGGCAACTACTTTTAATGTCCTCACCAGTCACTTTTTTTAAGTGAGAAAAGTTACGTCCATACAAACTCCAAATTGTTCACAACTTAAACGAGGATGACTTCGATAGAAGGGCTGAATTTTGTGAAGGCATGACGGAAACATGCAATAAAAATAATATCAAGATTTGCAAAAGCAAATATTTTTTCAGATGAAGCTACATTCATTTATGGTTGTTAATTGACATAATAGCCGTTACTGGTCAAATCAGAAGCCTCATTGGTTCCAAGAAGTGCACCCAGAATACTCAAAAAAGTTCATGTTTGGGCAGGCATTGTTGTACATTTCTTCATTGATCGAAATTTAAATTCTGAAAAATATTTAGATCAGCTAAGAAATCACATTATCCCATCTTGCAGACTCTTGTTCTCGGGTGAAAATAATGTTATTAACTAACAACTATGGTTCCAACAGGATGGGACACCACCACATTTTGCGGCAAATATTAGGAGTATATAAATCCACAATTCCCAGCACGCTGGGATTGGCAGAAGAGGTACAATCGAATGTCTAGCGCGCAGGGCCGTAGCTAGGTCGCTACTGCTGTCAGGGCCTTATTTTTTATAGCCTGGGCACGTCTTAAATTTTGGGACCGGGACAAGGGGGACCCGGAAAAAATAAAGGTGCGTCGGCAGGTGCAAAATGGCGCCGCAGACGGCTACGGCCCTGCTAGCGCGCTCCCTGGATCTGAATCCCTTTGATTTTTCGCTGTGGGGTTATTTAAAATGTAAAGTGTATGTCAATCGACCACATAACTTTAAGACTTGAAACAGAAAATTTCAAATGAAATCATCATGAAAATGAAATCATTGGCTAACTACTGTTTTGTTGTTTCATTTTTAAAAAATAAATAATTAAGTAATCAATTACATTCTTTTAAAAAAATAACTTTAAACGTGTTTTTTTTTGTGATTTTTTTTATGTACCCATATCAAATTTTTAGTGCACAGTATAGAGAAAAGGCTGCTCTTTTCCCTATACAATTCAATTATGGAAATTGAAATTATGGAAACTAGATCTGTACATACTGTACATACATATGTATATCTGTTTCAAATGTCTAAAACTTCAGTAATATATTCGCTATAGACGTTATTAAATTTACTCTGACGTTCTTATACCATCCTGGAGTGGGTACTTGGAACCTTCGGCGTAGAAACAAAAAACTGGACGTTTTCCACGAAACACCGAACTACTACACTTTTCCTCGACGCGCGTTTCGCCAACCAAGTTGGCATCTTCAGGAGAAGATTAAAACTAAATTCTAGCCTACACACTTGCACTATTTATACCAAATTTGTTGCCACGGTTCACTGGACCGTAACTGTCTTGGATTTATTAGAGCAAACAGTGGACTGGTGGGTATCGGACCATTGTCCTTATTCATACTATTGTTACACTTAATGATTTCTAAACTTTCAAAAGCATCAACTGTCTACTGTTTGTTACATTTCTAATTAATTTTAAATTATTCAGTTAAAAATTCTAGTGAGTTCATTGACAATATCAAAATTAGTCAATTGCAAGAAGGTGAAATTTTGGTCTCGTTTGATGTATGCTCATTGTTTCCAAGTGTTCCAATCCCACAAACTTTGGACCACCTCAGGGAATTACTCGAATTAAATGGTTTAGACGATAGAATTATTAAGGAATACATTCGGCTTACCAGTATTTGTATGAATCAAAATTGTTTTCCAGTATAATGGTGAATATTTTCAACAACATGAGGGAACGGCAATGGGTAACTCCCTTATTGTCACCTTTCATTGCAAATCTTTTTTATGAGTAAATTTGAGACAGAAGTAAAAGATAAATTCGAGTATTTCCCTAGAGTTTGGTTCAGGTATGTGGACGACATCTTCGCGGTATACAAAATTGATATTGATACAAAATTGATACAAAAGCAATTAGTTTAGATAATTTTTGTTGCCAAATTAAATAACCGTTTCTCTACCATAAAATTTACATATGAAGTGGAACACAATGAACAGCTGCCATTTTTAGATGTATTAGTTATTAGAAATAGTGAAAATAAAGAGTTTGATGTATATAGGAAAGAAACCGCGACTCTTAGATATATTCCCAACGATTCACACCACCCTTTTCAACATAAAATGGCAAGTTTTAATTTAGAATTCACCGTTTGTTAAATTTCCCCCTCAATAAAGAGAGGTTTGAACATGAGAAACAATTAATTAAGAATATAGCTAAGAGTAACGGTTACTCAGTCCATTTAATAGATAAGTTAATAAGGAAGCATAAATTTAAAGAACCCTGTACAATTCCACGACTTTTCGTAGAGATACCGACAATTCGAAATTTGCTTCGTTACCATATGTACCTAAATTCACCCACGGACTAGATAAGATTTTTAAAAATATTAATATCAATTTGGTTCATAATTCTAAAAATAAACTACAGACGCTTTTAGGTAACCCCAAAGACAAAATCAACAATAACGAAAAGTCAGGAATATACGAAATAAGTTGTAAAGATTGTGATCAAAAGTATATTGGGCAAACAAAAGATCTATATTGACTAGATTTAAAGAACACATGGCTCATTTGAAATATGGCAGAACTGAAAAATCTTGTGTTGCCCAACATGCTTTCGACAACAACCATAGGATAGATATAAATAATTTAAAATTAATTAGAAATGTAACAAACAGTAGACAATTGGATGCTTTTGAAAGTTTAGAAATCATTAAGTGTAACAATAGTATGAATAAGGACAATGGTCCGATACCCACCAGTCCACTGTTTGCTCTGATAAACAAAGACAGTTACGGTTCAGTGAACCGTGGCAACAAATTTGGTATAAATAGTGCAAGTGTGTAGGCTAGAATTTAGTTTTAATCTTCTCCTGAAGATGCCAACTTGGTTGGCGAAACGCGCGTCGAGAAAAGTGTAGTAGTTCGGTGTTTCGTGGAAAACGTCCAGTTTTTGTTCTTATACCAGTTGATAGAAATTATAACTGACTGAACAAACTTTAAAGGAAAAATAACACATAAGAGTATGTAACTTGCACACAGAAAAGCTTATGATATTCACGGCCCGATTCAAATAAATTTCATTATTTAAATCGTGCCTTAACACAATTGACATTTTTTACAAACAGGTAGAGTACCTACCTGTATTTTATAGGTACTCACTGTATATTAATAAATCTTTTGCCTTTGAAATATTTTTGTTGCAATGTTTATTTTTTGAAGAAATAGTAATCTGTTATAACTGTTTAATTTGTGATATAATTTCTAAAATAAAAGACGCAATAAAAAACATCATATTTGATTAAAAGATACGCTCTAATAAAATTAAATGTAAAAAAGTTTTTTATATTGCAATTGTGTTTAATACCAATAGTAATCAGCATGTTACATATACATACATATGCAACCAATTACAAACCAGGGTATTATTGCACTTATGCTTTTAACTCCTGCCATCTACTGAATAAAAAGTAAAGTAAGAAATATTCGAGTAGCGCTTGCATGAAATACTATCTACGAAATTAGACAGGATGACAGTTCTCATGTAAGGTGTCGCTAGCAAAACCAAGATGCTATGCTAACCGAAATGTTTTTTCTCATAATAGACCAATGATTGTTTTGAAATGAGGCACTTTAGACTTTTCCACATGAGCTCTAATTTTTATTGGAATGCCTTTGGAATATCATAGGAAATGATAATTTTGGTATGCGTCAGTTGAAGAAGTTGTGGATTTGTATTAAACAAAATTAAAAAAAACTATACATATTTCCGTTTTTTTTTACTTTCAATCCGTTTTAGAGAAAATTTGAAAGGAAAAAAAGTTTTGTTATTAAGTTTTACACGTGTGATTAGAAATTAAAAAATGTGTTATCCTGCTATAAAAATAGCAATAAACAACAAAATATTAGCAAAAAAGTTATTTCATCAATATTTCCGACGACAAATTTTACATACGACGTTCAGAACGTGGTTTACAAAACTTTTTCATATGATAAAACAACACACCAAATTTCAGCCAAATCGGTCTGATAGTTTTTTGCACAATAATTTTGCTATCCAGCCCTTTGCGAAATAAAAAACGACCTTTTTACACTGTATAGAGCCCTGAATAAAGCCTCGAGCAACTTGGAAATTTTTTGGAAAGGTATAAAGAGCGTTCAAATTTTGGTACTCATTTTGAAAATCTGAAATCCTTTCAAAAAGCCAAGTCTAGAAAATTTGCTGTGAACATTTTTTTGTTTATAAACAATTCAAATCGCTCTGTTTACTTAATATTTACAGCATAGGTATAGGTACATATGAAACACATACAGTGAGTCACAAAATTATTCGTACCCTTCCAAAGATTAAAATTAACGTGAAAAATCCAAATGACAGAAAATAGGAATAACGAAGATTTTTTCTGAGGGTAAATGTGATAAGTCTTAAGCAATAAAACATACAAGTTTGGAAGTCACTGAACAAATATTAAAAAAATGAAAAAGTATTTTACTGAAAGAAGTACAAAAATTAGATCACAAAACCATTCGTACCCTACATATTTATTAATATAAATAACACAGCCCCACAAAAAAAAATTGGAACTGCTATCGAGACAACTGTATCCCTATGTAATTTTTGACGCTGAATCCGCCTAGCGCTAAAAAAAACAGGGTAAAAATGACTTAACGCTTCACGATAGTCTTAAATCTCAATAATTCCAATTAGTGGGTGAAAACTACTACTCCCACAACAGGAAATTTAAAAAAAAACAGTGATTGCAAAAAAAGCTTACGATGCCCAGTTATTTTAGAAACAGTATGTAACTGCATTAGTCTCGATACGATGCTCAAAAACTACCCCCATAGTTTTTTGACCTTTATATTTTGAGTTATATTGTTAAGTTTTGTTTGATATGACTGAATCTATGATAGCACTGCTGGTCGAGCTAGTGGATCTAACAAAATTAAGACTGCGGGTACATTGTTGCTACTTCATAATATGGGTACTTTTCAAGTACGTTGTCAAAGATTCATCTTAAATAAGAGAATGCAGATGTTTTGAGCTTTTCCAAAAGGTACTGCAACTATTTTTTAATTTCTTGTTATGTGAGGAGTAATTTTCACCCTCTCATGAGGATGTCACTGAATGACTTTGATGCAATGTATTCACCTCCAAACTGCAGTGTTGCATATCTATAGCCAATTTTAGCATCGATTAAAATAAAAATCACGACAACTTTTTCCCCGATTTTACTTGTAATTTAAATTTAGGGGTGGTTTCCGTCACTTTAGGGAGGTAGATTTTGAGCATTGCATCGGAACTAATGCAGTTACTCACTTTTTCCAAAAAAAACTGGGCATCGTAAGCTTTTTTTGCAATCACTGCATCTTCAAGCCATCTAAACCGAAAACCTTAATTATAATCTCAGACGACGACAAAAAAATAACCTTTTTGGTTCCGACCGAACTTCAAATGAAAATTTTAAAACCAGCTGTCAAACGCGGTGGTGGTTCGTTGATGACTTGGGCTTGTATAGCAAGGGATGGTGTCGGAAACCTGTTTTCATTGATGAATTTGTGTGAAAGATGATACATTTAAATATTCTACAACAAAATATCGCACCAAAGTGACACAAAATTAGAGCTATGTACAAGGAAACTATTATTTTCAACCTTACATAGACCCGAAACATTCAGCCAGTCATTGAATGAAATGAAATGGCTGTTGTGTAATAGTTCACAGCAGCTCCGTATGTCACTCAAAGCTCCCACGTTAATTTAATTGAATACTTTTTGGAGTGAAATGGAACTACGGCCATTAATTCAAAGTGACTATAAACTGATGATTAGAAACCAAATATGGCATAAAAAATATAGTATGCCATTTAAAATAACGTAGTCAGTATTCACTTCAGGTATATTCGGAAGTACCAGGAAGTCGCTATTATTTTAGATGTGTAGAACATCCCCGAAAACCCCCAGATACAATTATTCAGATTCTTATTATTCTCCCAAATATAGTTCTCCCAAAACGTTTAATACACCACTCACCGTGAAGCACCCCTGTATGTAAGACTCGAAATCACTCGCGAAATTGACTACTCTTTAGAAAACCCAGAACTTCAAACCACTTGTCTTTCATCATCACTTTTGAGTAACTTAAAGAATACATAATGATATTCCATAAATTTAACTCGATAAGTATGCTTCATAATATAGTTTTTTCAGGAACTTCAGTGACGAATGGGCTGTTACCGAAAAGCTATGAAAATCACAAAGTTCGTATAAACAGTATGTCTTATTCGTATACTAATTCATCATTTGTGTCTATAGTTTAATGTGTTAACTCTTTTCGCTGTTTTGTTTTATATGGACATATTATGTTCTAGCAGTAAAGGTTACTTGCAGATACATTTGCAATTAAATAATACATATTTTCGTGTTAAAACATTATTTTGTCAATTTAAAATAGTTTAGTTATAATTTGTCACATATTTCGAAAATTTTCAGAAAATGGTACCTCTTCTCGAATCCGTTAAAACAGTTAGAGTTGCTATTTAAAAAAAAAACGGTCGATGATGTAACATATCAAAAACAAAAAGGCAATCTAGAGATGCAATTTATTGAAAAATGCGTGTTTCTGAAAAACTAAACGACCTGCCCGAGATTTTTTTTTATATTGTTTAAAAAGTGACATCGAATTTAGTTCACACTTTATTTGCACATTGTATAAATTTTGTATAAAATAGCTAGACTTAAATAGAAGATATAATAACTTTTATAACCTGACTTTTCAAAAATGTCTGCCTCACAGACGATCTTGGAGACTTTGCGAATATATATTTTTTCTTAATCGTCACGTAGATAAAAAGTATTTTTGTTCCTGTGGCTGTTGTAATCTTGAGAATTGTTAAAATTATGGAAATTTTAAATTTGTATTTCATACCAGCATTTCATTTCTGATATTTTATAACAGTATCTTAACGAGAAGGCCAATATTTGACCATTTTTTACAATAATTTTCAGTTAAAAATGACTTTTTGTCTCAGAATAACTATTTTTATATTTATCGACATGTCAAGTCGATTTTTTGGTTTTTGAAATTAAAAAGAAAGAGTGATGAGGTAGGACCAATATTTGACAATTTTTTGTCATTGCTGTCATTTTTTTACCATAATTTTCAGGCTAAAAAGGATTTTCTGTTTGAGAGAAACTATCTTTATATTTATCGACATGGTGACAGTTAATTTACTTTCATAAAATTTCTAACATAATTCGAAATCACCATGTCGATAAACATAAAATAGTTTCTGTGAAACAAAAAATCGGAATTTGCTGTGTCAATAAACATGAAAATAGTAAATAGATAGGCATATAAAAATCCTTTTAGGCTGAAAATTATGATCAAAAATGGTCAAATATTCGCTCTATCTCATCACCCTTTGATTTTTTTTAAAATTTAAAAACCAAAAATCGAATACCACGTCGATAAAGATAAAAATAGTTACTTTGATAGTTACTTTGATAGACTGAAATTGTGGTAAAAAAATGGTCAATTATTGGCCCTATCCCATGACTAAGATTTTTTAAATTCTGGACTCCAAAATCGAATTCAGCGTCCCGAAAATGTTATTGATTTTAACTTTTTTACCGAAAATAATTAGACTAGTTAATTTAATCAAAAAAAAACAAACTTTTCCGAGAGTAATAGAGGGTTTACACGTGCAATGATGTGCTGGCGCCAGTAATAACGCCAGTTTAACTTGCATGCCAGTGAAGGTTTACAATTAATGAAATTTTATCTCGCCAGTCTCATTCGCTGAGTGCAAGGTGTTAAAGTGACTGTATAAAGAACTCCTTTATATTGTTTATCAACTAAAAATGTCAAGTGAAATACTTCGTAGAAGCTGTCGAGTGGTAGCAAATTTGTTGGTTAATGATATCATTGTATATGTATTTCTTGTGGAACGTATTTTAGATTTTACATTAGAAGAACTGAAACCGTCGATATTTACATTTCTTGCGATGTTTTCATATGCATCTTCTCTTAAATTTCTATCTTTGATATGAATGAATATGAACTGGAATACATCCCCCAAACAAAGGCATTGTTCGTAATATTCAAAGAACTGAATAATATTTTCAGAACCCCACTTTTGCTCATTGTAAAGAAATCATTACTAAAATAAACACAAATGTGGTCTACTAAACTGATACCACACAGTATAGATTCCAAGTACGTAATATTTACTGGCGTGCGTGAACTGGTTTACATTTTCAAATATTATTTGTAGTGGCGCATAAATCATTAATGGAGCATTATAAAGTTAGAATGCTCTAACTTTTTCGTCCGTGCACTGACAGTAAAGGTTTACATTTTAAATTTTATTTTACTGGCACGCCAGCGGCCACTGGCGCCACTAAATCCATGTATGTGTAAAACCCGCTATAACGTCTCAAAATAAACTGCAAATAAGATCTACTAGGTGCCTTTTGCACTCCTTTCTCTCATCCCTACCACGTTTACGCATTAATATTACCATGTCGCTAGAGTAAAGCTTCTCCACATGATATTTACTCGAATGGCCTCTGATGGCACAGTGTGTCAGAAAAATAGACAAACGTTACAACGAAAAATGAAATAGGTAACCTGTATGCATTTTTTTAATACGTTTCTGTTGAGGTTCGAGGATTCACTGCTAATTCACATGTAAATAAAATATAAGATAAAGATAAAATGTTAAACAAGCAATCACATTTAACAATTACTTGTGAGCATTCATGTCATGTTTCTAATGGATTTACATTTATAATGAACACTTACAACTCTTCCTCGTTTCTAAACAATAATTACCAGATTACAATGACAATTAGTCATAGGTGCGCATACTTTGCATATAGGTACAGTTAAAATAATGATTCTAACAATTACACAGTGACGTTTATTTCCGTTGAAAGATTTATCATTAAGCGCTTCTTTGAACAGGAGACAAGCGAAATATTCAAAAATAGGCATAGGACACCTTCAATTTCAGTCGAACTTGGAAGCGATTTGTGTTCACAGTAGCAAACATCCTGATCAAAATCTGATAGGATATTTGTTTAGATTTTTATGGTTATATAAAACTCATATTCGCCAATGACAGTTGCCAATGACAGTTCCATTAATAGAAGGCTATTATTCGGTTGATTCATTAGTATTGAGCTATTCTGGATACATTGACAAGTATGGAGAGTGGTGGGGTACAGGTTATACAAATCTTGCACTTATGTGCGTTAACAATATTAAATTCAGAGCGGAACTGCATTGTGCAACGTGAAAATGAGAGAAACTTCAAGCAAAATTCGATATGCTTTATTATATGAATTTCATTTAGGTCAAAATACAATCGAAGTATAATGAAATCAATGACCGCTTATGGCGAGATCAACGCTCCTAGTTTAACAACATGCAAAGGTGGTTGGCGCTTCCGATCTGGTGACTACAGCATCAACGATAAATCACGATCTGGTAGCCCACCTCAACCTGGATATCGAGCGTTTGCGTACGATTGTCGAGGCAAGCCCGTATGGAACCACAGGAGAGTTCAGCTGCAACCAAGGTCACGGAAGTTCGTGGACTCGGGAAACGCTAGGCAAAATCCAAAAGTTGTGCAATCGCCAGCATCTTGGTAACATTTGCACACAACGTCGCTTCCGCAGTCGTCGTTTCGACTGGTTGAACAATCTTGTTACCGGGGATGAAAAGTGGATGTTTTATGTAAATCATAGCCGTAAGCGCCAGTGGATAGATGCAGATGTTCCAGCACATCGGTACCCAAACCTGACGTCCACCCAAGAAAGGTGATGTTAGTTTAATGGGGCCTTCGAGGCAGGTATCACTGGGAACTCATTGGAGGAAAATACCATCATCACTGCTGCTGTAGCAAAATAGACACACTTTGAACTCTTGCAGTTAGGTTTTGAAGTTCTGCCCCATCCACAGTATTTACCAGACCCTTCCCCCACCGATTGTCAATTGTTCTGTGCCCTTAGCAAACATTTAATAAATAATTCATTTGACGTCACCGTCTACAAATAGTCATACGCAAATTTTTCTAAATTTCTAAATTTTACAAAATTTGACTTTGATCAAACGAATTTTATTTGTCTCTCAAAAGTATGCACATTTCACAAAAACTCCAACGGTATACTCATTTAAATACTCATATAAATGAACGTAGCCTAGATAGAAGGGAAGTGGGGCAAAAGAAGCATAGTAAAACATTATTCCATAATTCAAGTTTTTAATTTACTATCTTTTTTAAATCTTGAATAATGGAAGAATGTTTTGCTATGCTTTCTTTTATCCCCTCTTCCTCTTCTATCTAGGTTACGTCCATTTACATTTGAAATGCGATTTCTTCTACTCGATGCGGAATTTTTTCAAAAAATGTGTATACCGTTGGAAAGCTCATTAAAAAAAGAAGTTTTTGTAAAATATGCACACTTTTGAGAGACAAAAAAATTGTTTGATCAAAGCCAAGTTTTATAAAATTTAGAATTTTAGAAATTTTTAAAATTTGGAATTGTTTCTGTGCTTACAAGAATTCAATGGGACTCTTGCTAACTATGTTTTCTTCAAGAAGATTTAATGAGCTTTTTAATGGTGTTTTAAATTTGTTCTAGGACCAATATTTCAGGAGATATCGTAAGTTTTAGGCAAAAAATCACGTTTTCCGAAAAAAACACAAATCCCAAAAATTCTCCCTTATACTTGACAATCAGACCATGGTCAAGAGTAACTCTTTTGTTGCACTTGAGGGTATAAGATCACCATCTAGCGTTTGTACACTTTATCACCAGTCACCCTGTATATATCTTATCTGGGGTAACAACCCATGTACTTATTGAAATGAAACCTATTAATTTTGCCAATGGATGCTTTTGTGAATTAGATAATTTGTTAGCATCCCTTTATATGTAATAAATAAACAAATAAATAAATGAGTCGACACTGACGTGAGATTCAATTACCTAAAAAATTCAGGTTCAGGAAAATTGAAGAGGATTGAGGAGGAACAGTTCTCAAGAACAGTTGAACCGAGTTTAATGAACCAAAAAATGCGTTAAAGGACCCGATGCACAATGGGGCAAAAATCCCAAAAACCTAGTCAAAAGTCAAAAAGTGTATGAATCGATCTGAAAATCTTTACTTGGGGGTTTTTGAAGCCGATGATTACAAATCCGCTATCAGCGTGCGCACATGGAAAATCAACAGAAAGTCAAACAACTGCTCTAAATTTTGTTACTCGGGGGTTTTCGGTGTCGCTGATTACGAATTCGGTATCGGAATTTGAAAATTCCGATGGCGAGTCCAATACGGCGGGAAATTTCGAGGCGGCAATTTAACCATTCTTCATTTTTTTTCCAAAAAATCTTTCTGTTCGATTAGCTGAATGATATTTGCCTCTATTTACCTTAGAAATTAAGAAAGTAATATACATATTTTTTAAGGTTATTCGGCATACAATATTTTGACCCACTTTTCGAGGAATGATAATTTTCAATTTTTAGTAGCGGATTCTCATCCATATATTTCATTAAGTTAAATACATATTTTCTTGTGATGGAAATATCGTGTTAGGTATTAGTATCTACAAAATATCATTGTAATCTCTGAATAATGATAATTATTAATATCAGATGAGTAATTATTGAAAAAAAATAATTTTGAAAAAACAAAATTAGAAACCCGGAAAAATGCGAAAAATTTAAAAATATTGAAATGAAAAATTTGAATATTTTGCGTCTGAATATTTTCTATAATATTCAGGCCCAATGTACTATAACGACTTACATACGATCAAGTTTTTCAACATTTATCTCTTGGTACAACCCACACTATACAGAAGACCTTTCCGAAAAAATTCAAAAAATGCAGAAGGGCAGCTGAAATTTGTTCTATATAATAAGTTATAGTCTGATATACAATTCCCATTACGTTTTATGGCGGTGTCGCGCGGTGCCACGGACTTAACCAACAAATACAAATACTATCAAGTTTTATTCAAATATCTATCAGTTTCATAGAAAAATAATTTTGAAGTTAGGGGTTTCAACCCCCATTTTCCAAAAACGCATGAAGTTAGGGGTTTGATAATTGGCCACAAATTATTTTCAACAACTACCAATATAATAAAGGCACCAATGTCAACAAAGACGCCAGTGCAGAATTCATATGGAAACCCGGTAAGACCCTTTCATGATCATAGTCGTCCTACTTTCGATGTAAAAATATAGTGAAAAAAAAAGCACTTTTTCAACTTCAGCAGTCATTAGCAAGTTAACAATAGAACTTGGAGACTTCGGGTTGAGCTTAAAATTTCGGAAATTCAATAGGCTAAAACTTCTTAAATGCATATGCTATATAAAATATGCCAAGGAACAGAAATATAAGCGAAAATGTGAAAAAAGACGTTTTTTTCCACAAATTGTTAATTAATAAAAATAATTGGACGGTTTTAGCTCTACGGACCCCGCGCATTATGTTCTACGCAAAAAAAAAATACATAGGGAACCGTCAAAACTAGCCCTAAATGTTTCAAGGACACTTTTTGATGATTTCACCTCCCTGCCTATTGGACTATTATTGTTACTTTGCTGATGAGCCTTATTTTAAACTGACACAAAAAATCCATGTGACATTCGGTTTTGTGAATTTAAGTATTATTTCCACAAAATTTTAAAAGGTTTTTGACTTTTAATCCAGCAAAATATGGAAGTGGAAAACTAGATATTTTTATGTAGCGGTTTTTTGTTCCTTGTTTTGTTTTATACAGGCCTTCAGTATTTATTTGTAGATTTATATAGCACTACCTGAAATGCAAGCACTAATCAAAACCTGTGCTTTTCCTCATCATATACATTTTCAGTACGATTGACGTACTGACGATGTATGTGTATATGATGAGCTACGTATTGACGTAGCTCATCATATGGGAGACGTAACGAACTAAACAGTCTGGCCTGAAATCGAGAGGTTAAAAAATGTACACGGTCTGGTTAGCTATCGGGGTCACTAGTTGAAAATTTTATTGTAAATGTACATAAAATTATTTCTGAAATTATATAAGAACGCCGTTAGGCAGACATACATATTCAATTATATAATTTCGAGTAAGGAAATTCGGTTTAGTAGGTTGTGTTGCAATGTGTTTAGTTTAATTTCACATTCTGGAGCTAACGCAGCATTCGTTTGAAAGTAGGATACTGATTAGAGTTGAAATTTTGTTCTACATTTAATCCGAAAAGTCATTACGTCAGAGGTGTGAAAAAAACCAACAGATATCCAGAAGATCCAATTGCACGTACAACTATTGTTTTAAATACACCAGCTATATAATATATGTTAGTAGATATCGAAAACATATCTTGCAAAATTGCTAGTTTTCATAAATTAGAGGACAAAAATAATTATTTATATTTATTAACACAAATCAGAAGAAAAAAGAAAAGAATATCATTAAACGATCTCATAACAAAAAAAAATGTTCGGAAAAAAATCACCTAAAAAATGTTACCTGAATCTAAAAAAAATCACCTAAAAATTCCAAAAGAATGACTTTGAGCGAAAGATTTTTAAAAGAAAGGATTTGAGTTGAAATGAATCAACCCAGAATTTTCATTAACTTTTCAGCACCTCCTCTTCTGATTCTGGCCCGCCGATCCCCAGTCTCAAGAACATGGCTTGTTAAGAAGGGTAAATGACAGTGCTGGAACTACCCCAAGTTCCAGTTCAGTGATCGAGATAAGTAGAACCTTCTTCAGCAAATAAAACACCCCTGACAATGCATCCAATCAAAACTATAGATCAAGCCATACAGACAAATCAATGAAGCTAGCGGAAGTTTGATGTTTTCTCGTTCATCAAATTTAAACGAAAATATATGAGTAAATGCTTAGCGTTGTATTGCAAAAGCAAAACTGCATGTCAGTGTCCTGAAACGAAGTAGTTTTTTAAATACGTAAAAATGGAATTTAATAAGTACCTTATACCTACTGTACGGTCTTCTGAGACTTTTGTAATTCCAGAGTAGACTTACAGTTTATGTGCCTTCGATCGCGTTACTACTGAATAGCCCGAAATTATGAATTCTTAGTTAAAGTACATATTTTAGAAACTATTGACTAATCTAACGTATGTTATTTTTCTAAAACAAATGAATATTTTGTGTCATTTAAATAAATGAACTTATGTGTTGATTTTTTTGAATGTGACCCTGTTTAAATAATCGGGGATTGTGTTTCATTTTACACATCCCAACCCCAGAATTTGGATTATTCTTGTACAGAAGATTTGGCCACGCTTGGTCTGTGGAATCCTATATAAGGAAGTGACACAGTATTGTTTACCCTTCTCGAGGTCAGTTTCGACTGGGACTGTGTCCTCTGTCCTGAGAGAAAGAAGGTCCAATTGCAAAGGCCTACAAAAAAAAATCTACTCCAGGAACTAAACCTATAAAATCCAAAGTATTTTTTTGTGCTGAAATCGAATTTTTAACTCAGAAAACTTTCTACCGCATAGATTCTCAGTAAATTCCGGTTTTTTTGTTGTCAAAATACGTTTTAATGCTTAATTTTATGATATTTTTTGAAATATTAATCAGATTTATCACCTCTTAACAAGACGTGTTATTTGACATGTCATGACATGATATTTACAAAGTATTTTTAAGCGATGAATACGATCCCGTTGTCAACATTTGTGTTAGACCCTTCCATTTCCTATAAAATGAGAATTTAGAGTGAAAAACAGACTAGAAATGGAAGAATTTGTGTTTTTCAAGAACGTATGACCAGACAAGTCATTTACGAAGTATTTTTACGTGCTGAATACGATTCCGTTGTCAAACTGTGTGCTAGACCCTTCCATTTCCTACAAAATGAGAATTTAGGGTGCAAAACAGCCCAAAAATGGAATAAATTGTTCCATTTTTGGGCTATTTTTCATTGTATTTTTTTTTTATTTCACATTGTATTCACCACCACAAAAGCCTGCACAAGCATATTTGCCTTTATACTGTACAAAGGGGTTATTCCGAAGACTGGCGTGGCACACATTAGACATGTAAATAAGGGTAAACTGAAAGTAAAATACGTGCCTGATAATTTTTTTTATTTTTCGAAAAACCTTAAAAATTCACACTTCAGCAAAGTCGTAAGTAAACGATGGTTATAAATACTGACGTTAGTTATAAATCGAAAAAAGAAAAACCATCTCAATATTTCATCCGAGCGATTTCGATCGGTCTATAAAAAACTTTCATGTGAAAATGAAACAAATAGTGAAATCGCACACGTCTCAATTGGATTGCTGGTGTGGAATAACAAAAAAGAATATGGAAGTTTATGTAATGAAATCAATTATTTAAAAATTGCAAGTTTATTAGGTTAGGTATATGATACAGAGTGCTGTGGGTTTATTACTTGCTATTAATCTACGTAATTTGATAATGTTTTTGAAAATTTTAATTTTTAGAACGAAGCAGAATATCTTCATATCAAAGTTTGCTTAATTATTTAAAAAAAATCAATTTGCCTATAATTGCAATACACTCGAACCCCTCTTAAGTCAACAAATCCGTGCATCATTGTCTCGCTTAAGTCGCGAAATTTAGTCTCTCTTAAGTTGCGATCATAACCTCAAATTTTTCGTGTTTTAGCTGCAAAAAGAAATATTTAGAGATATACCACAGCACTTGTTATAACCAAAAATGAGCCAACTGAACGAAAAAATCAACGTAAGTATACCCAATCGTGCGTGACAAAGTTCAATTTTCCACTTGAATGAATATTCTAAAGGTTAAATATTTTTAAAAGACACCTAACCTATTTTAAAGGTTAGGTGTCCCTATTTAATGTATTACACAATCATTTTTTTCATTAAAATTGTATTCATGCGAGAATCCAATTTCCAATCGTAGTTCTAAAACTCTTACAGGCGGCGACTTAAGTAGGACGGTTTCGTGACATAATAGGGGAAAACGTGGTGAAATAAGAGAGGATGTGAATTAAGCGAAGGTGACTTAAGAGGGGTTCGTGTGTATATTCAAAGATATATTTTATTTGACTATATTAAAGAAAAAACTGAAGGAATGAAATAGGGGTTCCTGGATAAAAAACTGAACGGTGTCCCTAAATTCATTGAAATAATTGTAGTCGTCTATTTAAAAACATGTCTAATTCCATAATTAGATTTCATATACAGAGCGAGTCTATGAGGTATCCCCCCGATCTCGGAAACGAGGAACGAAAAAAAAATTGATATTTTCATAGACAAAATTAGACTTTGACCACTACAACATTAGATAAAAAAATTGCTGCTGTTCACGTGACGTCACTAGGTGTCAAATATTTTTTAAATAGAAATCAATTTTTTAGGCCATACAAATAACAAATGTCAAAATTGAGACAAACACAGAGTATCTATGTGAAAATAATTATTTTAAATTATCTCCTAATAAATATGATTCAGTAAACTACATAAGAAAAAAAAACATACTAATGAAATTATTGCTTCGGTAGTGGACACAGTTTAATTACTGGTCTTTTATAACAACCACTTTTGGTTTTGACTAAAGCAGTTCGTGCATGATTCCATCTGAACCAGGGTACACTTCTGAAATAATACCCAAGGGCCAATTAAGCGGAGGCACATTATCTTGTAATAATATTACTAAGATTCCTATTTTAGCCTTTAGACTGCCGGCATGTTTCCCTTATAAATGGATATTTTTGAGGGGCAAAGTTTATATATATAAAAATCTAATACATCTAGAGTAGTTACCGAGGTCACGGGTGGCTCATATATGACCTAGGCCGGCTGGCAACGGTCGGGCGAATGTTAAATATTTTCAGATTGTGTAAATTACTATATATTTATTTTTAACCGAATGTGCTTGATATTATAATGTAATAAGCTACCAAGAACACGCAAAAATATATTTAGTCACCAATAAAACCACTCAAAAATGTGAAAAAAGCGATCAATTACACTGAAATAATATTTTTTTCTTCATCCCTAGACTTACATATTTTCATACGTATATCTTTTCATACGTATATATTTATATATATATATATATATATATGTTTATATAGTTATAGGTAGAAATTCAATGTTTCACATTCGAATTCAATCGAACACATTATATTCAAGTATCGCTAAAAAAAATATTATTTGTCCTAAATACAGTAATTCAAGTAAAAAAACTAATAATTATTGTATGTGTTTACGCCTCTCTGTTCTTTCATACTAAGTTCATTGTTTTGTCTACTGCCTGATAGATGTCGCTAATAGTGTTCTACATACCTATAATTTTTTGTTAGGAAAAACATATATTAATAAGAAAATAAATTAATAGACAGGTACAATTCTTGTAGAAATTTTCTGGTAGAAGGTTTTCAATATATTATAGTGACAGTGAAGGGTGGTCTAAGCATTTTGGGATAGTTATACTTATAGTAATTTTGGTAGTGGAAGCAGGAATAATCAGTTAGATTCCTTCCTTTCCTCTCCTTCCTATCTAGCTGGTTTTCTCAACGGGTAGGCGACAGCTTTGTGGTGGTAAGTTTGTTTTATTTTATATTTCAGTTTTTCAATTAGTAATTTTTATTTAGTTGACCTCATTGCAAACACAACATCTTTTTTTGGTCCTGATTCGAGCGCGGATATCATTGTTTAGTAGTTTTTTCTCATATTAGTAGTTTTTTCGCGATATAAAAATCGCATTCAGTTACTGCTTTTTTTAGATTTACTGTATAGTTTACTATCAATTTTCGATTTAAATTAGATAGATTTACGTACTTAGTTTTACAATTCAATTAGAGTTGGTTTGTATTTCAATTTTAGACATTCGATTTCTAATAAATTCACTTTACGTTTTCTAAAATAAAATGGATGCAAAAAGAAAACGGGTAAAAGTGTGGACAGCTAAAAAAGAGCAATATTTTACACGTATCCAACAATTACTTGATATTAGCAAAGATGTAACAACTCCAGAAAAAATTGCTAAATTTAAACTTAAACTAGAAACTGTTGAGAAAACAAAAAATTCACTGTTAGAGGCATTAGACGAGATTAATTTACTAGAATGTGATCTTAATGAGGATTTTGTTCCAAATTATGCTGTTCTAGACGTAGTAGACGAAATGATGTGTCAAATTATATCTGTTGAAAAAAGTTTAAAAACTCCCAACCCAGGTGATTCACACCGAACTCGTTCATCTTTGGAGGGTAGACCTTCCCCAAAATTGCCTAAGTTACCACTTCCTAAATTCTCTGGGGATATCAAAGAGTGGCCTTTATTCATAGAATGTTACAATAGTATGATTCACAATAATTTAGAATTAAATGATGTAGACAAAGTACATTATTTAATAGGATGTTTAAGTGGTAGTGCCTTAAACGTGTGTTCTGGTATCCCTCCTACAGGAGATAATTATAATATAATTTTAAAGGCCCTTATTGATAAATTTGAAGACAAGCGAATTTTGGCAAATTCATATATAGAACAAATACTTCATTTTAAGCAGGCTTCCACCGAATCTTATTCTAGTTTAAACATTTTTCTGGAAAAATTTGATTCTACAGTTACGGCGTTATTGAAATTAAATATTGACAACTTAGCGGATTATTTTATCGCATATTTGGCATTAGCAAAACTTAATCCTGAAACACAAAAGTTGTTTGAAAATAGTCGCAGGAGTTCAGAAATGCCATCTTATGAGGAAATTAAAATTTTTGTAAAAGAACAAGCGAAAATATGTTCGAGAACTCAGAATAACGATAAAATTAGTACGGGTAGTTATTCAAAAAATAATAGTACGGGTGGTAAACCAAAAGTTACTCACTCTTTTGTTGTTCATGGCTCAAGTTCTACTTCTAATTTGAAATGTCATCTGTGTAAAAGTGATTCTCATTATCTCAATACCTGTTCTAAATTTTTGAAGATGTCTCCTGAAGAACGGTATAGACAAGTGAGAAATAATAATTTATGTTTGAATTGTCTTGCAACTCATAAAGTGATTAATTGTAGAAGTAACAATACTTGTAGGACTTGTCATGCAAGGCATCATACGCTTTTACATTTTAAATCTAATAGACTTTCTGCATGTAGTAGTGGTGATAAAACAAATTCCAAATTAGTTGACATTTCTGACTCATCCAAGGCGATAGAAAATGATCAGTTCAATCCGCTGCCTAGTACATCTACAACCGACGTAATCGTTAACAATAATGGGTCATCTAATCCGTCAGAACAAGCACTAGTAAACTTTTGTTCGCTTACAAATACAAGATTGTCGCGCCGCCACTGTAACACTGTACTTTTGTCCACTGTAAAGGTGCATATTGTTGATAATGATGGTTCTTTACATACTTTTAGATTTTTAATAGATAGTTGTAGTCAAGCTAATTTTTTAAACTTAGAAGCTTTTCGCCGTTTAAAACTAACTATGCAAAAAAATAGTTCAGAAGTTAGAGGAATTGGTTCCTCTTGTAGTAATGTTCGTGGTATCTCAAATATAGTTGTTATTTCACAGTATGATTCCTCAAAACGCTATCCTATAGAAGTTTTAGTAGTAGATAAAATTACAGAGCAATTGCCACGTGTTGAAATTAATTTAAAAGCTTTGTCACATCTAGATAATTTACCGTTAGCTGATAATGACTTTTGTAGGCCGAATAAAATTGACGGAATTATTGGAGCAGATATTTTTCCCTATTTATTAGGTCAAAAACGTGTAGTAGGCCCCCCCAGGTACTCCGGTTGCTATTGAAACCACTTTAGGCTTTGTTGTTATGGGCGAAGCACCTACTTTATCGTCGTCGCATAGTATCAATCATAATTTTTGTGTAGTAGTAGAACCCCCACTAGAATCTTTAGTTAGAAAATTCTGGGAAGTGGAAGATATTCCCTCCTTTTCTATAGTTAACCCTGATGATGAGGATTGTGAAAACATTTTCAAATCTACTTATAGTAGAGATATCACTGGTCGCTATACAGTAGCTCTACCTTTTAAATTGGATGCTTCTCTTCTTGGAGATTCGTACCAAATTGCTCTTAGAAGGTTTTTATCATTAGAGAAAAAAATAAATAGTAATTCCATTCTGAAAAAACAATATTCGGACATTATTCGAGATTATATTAGTCAGGGTCATATGAGCAAGGTATTAGTGGATCAATCTCCTAAAGAAGTTTATTATATTCTACATCATGCTGTATTCAAAGCTGACTCTACTTCTACTCCTATTCGCATTGTTTTCGATGCAAGTTGTAGAACTGATAGTAATTATTCTTTGAATGATTTATTGTTTACTGGTCCTAAACTGCAATCGGATGTTTGTACTATGTTTTTGAAGTTTAGGTTATTCGAGGTAGCTATTACAGCTGATCTTCGTCAAATGTATCGCCAAATCAATTTGATTAATGATCATTGTAGATTTCAGCGAATTCTTTGGAGATCCTCCCCCAATGACCCCATTGATATTTACGAATTAACGACAGTGTCTTTTGGTATTAAACCTTCTCCTTTTCTTGCTATGCGAACTGTGCGTCAGTTATCTCAAGATGAGAAATTATCATTTCCTTTAGCTTCCGAATTTGTAGCACAAGATATGTACGTAGATGATTTCGTGTCTAGTGTTCCTTCTACTAGTCAAGCAGTTGAGTTATATCATCAATTGGTCGAAATGTTTCAAACAGGTGGGTTTCAAATAATGAAATGGGCTACTAATTCCAAGGAGCTTTTAGCAAATATTCCTTTAGAAAATCATACATCTAAAATAGTTAGTTTTGAATCCGATAGACTTAAAGTTTTAGGATTACAATGGCAACCTAGTTTAGATGTTTTTTCCTTTTCTTTTGATGTCCCTAAAGAAATTTGTTCTAAGAGACATATTCTCTCCACAGTTGCACGTTGCTATGATCCATTAGGTTTTTTGGCACCTGTGACTTTGTTAGCGAAATTGTTGATAAAACAATTATGGATTCTTAAATTAGATTGGGATGAAGTTCCTCCTCCTGATATCATTCGTAAATGGGATCAATTCAAAAATGATTTACCTTTGCTTTCTACTTTTGAAATTCCTCGACATATAGGTACAGGAAATAATCATCCAGTTATTATTATAGGATTTTGCGATGCATGTTCTTCATCCTATGGAGGTGCAGTGTATCTACGTAGTGTTGTAAACAGTGAAATAAAAATTAGTCTTATTTGCGCTAAAGCCAAGGTTTCTCCTATGAAAGTAGTTACTATACCTCGTTTAGAGCTATGTGCTTCACATTTATTAGCTAAACTCATTAATTTTGTTGTAGACTGTTACCAATCAAAGTTAAAAATTACCGATATTTATGCTTTGTCAGATTCCACGGTAACTCTCAACTGGATAGCAACACATCCATCAAAATTACCTACATTCGTAGCCAATCGTGTTGCTCAAATTCAGACTTTTATCAGTCCTAATTCATGGTTTCACGTGGATGGTCAAAATAATATTAGTGATTGTTTATCACGAGGTTTAACTCCTAGGCAACTTGTAAATAATCCTACTTGGACACTTGGTCCAGACTGGTTCAAATTATCCCCATCTTTGTGGCCAATTTGTCGAGTGGCCCCAAATGTTCCTGAGAACAAAGTTGTATCTGTAGTCGTTACAAAAACTTATGACTTGGACAATTCTTTTCTTAATCTTATAGAACGAAAATCGAAATGGCTTCGTTTATTAAATAGTGTTGTGTATGTCCTTAGGTTTCTAAAATTATTACTAAAATCTTCAGTTATTTCTAACATTGATTTGGAAAAGGCTGAAATGGTGTTACTGAAAATTGTTCAGTATAAACATTTCAAGTCAGAAATTACACTATTGGAAAAAAATATTTGTCCTTCGTCGTTGAAAACTTTGCGACCATTCATTCAAGATGGAATAATTCGAGTAGGAGGGCGACTGTCCAATTCTGACCTTGATTTTGATAATCGTCATCCCATTTTATTGCCTAAACGAGATAGATTCGTTGATCTTCTAATCGATTATTATCATTCCTCGAATTTACACACTGGACCTTCATTAGTTTTAGCATTGCTTAGATTACGGTACTGGATATTGTCTGCTCGAAGTGTAGTTAGATATAGAATTCAAAAAATGCAATACTTGTTTTCGTTTGAGTCCAAGGTCGTCTACCCCATTAATGGGAAATCTTCCAACTTGTAGGGTGCAAGAAGCCAAACCATTTTTGCGTAGTGGGTGCGACTACGCAGGTCCGGTGCAAATTATTCCATATCGTAAAAGGGGAATTCGTTCTGTAAAGGCCTATATTTGCTTATTTATATGTTTAGCAACTAAAGCTGTCCATTTAGAATTAGTCACGGATTTGTCTACGTCTAATTTCCTTCAGGCCTTTAAGAGATTCATTAGTAGACGAGGAATTGTTTCGGAACTATATACCGATAATGGGACTAATTTTATAGGTGCTAAGGCTGCTCTAGATGATCTTTACACTTTAATTGGTTCGCAAGAATATAATGAAACTATGGAAGGTGAATTTGCTACTCGTGGTATATCTTGGAAATTGACCCCTCCTTCAGCTCCTCATTTTGGAGGACTGTGGGAATCCAATGTGAAATCTGTTAAAACTCATCTATATAAAGTAGTTGGCAACCAATTGTTAACGTATGAGGAATTTAACACATTTTTAGTACAAGTTGAGGCCTTGTTAAACTCGCGTCCCTTATGTGTATTAAGTTCTGATCCCTCGGATCCAATTGCACTCACTCCTGCACATTTTTAACACTTACCCCTATATCGAAACTTCCTGCTCAAGAACTTCTTGATGTTAACATTAGTCGATTGGATCGTTATCAGTTAATTGATCAAATGGTTCAACATTTTTGGAAGCGGTGGCGTTTAGAATACATAACTTCACTACAGACACGTCAACGCTGGAATACTAATAATTCTTTGGTAGAAACAGGTATGGTAGTATTATTGAAACAACCAAATGCTCCCCCTTTGCAGTGGCCATTAGGAATTATAGAAAAAACTTATGGTGGACGTGACAATATTGTACGCGTTGTAGATGTTCGAACAAAAAACGGTATTTACAAACGCCCTGTTGTCAAACTATGTCCTTTGCCAACGCAATAGTCAAAAAAAAAAATCTAAAATTCTAGTTAGTAATTCTTTGTATACATAGTTTAAGGTATAAATTTGTTTAGTTAAGTTATTTAGTAATTAATTAGATAAATTTAAATTTATTTACAATTAGACATTTTCTCCATGATTAGTATAGCCTCTTTGATATTCATTAGGGAATTCTGAAACATTTTTCAGGGCGGGGGGAATGTTTACGCCTCTCTGTTCTTTCATACTAAGTTCATTGTTTTGTCTACTGCCTGATAGATGTCGCTAATAGTGTTCTACATACCTATAATTTTTTGTTAGGAAAAACATATATTAATAAGAAAATAAATTAATAGACAGGTACAATTCTTGTAGAAATTTTCTGGTAGAAGGTTTTCAATATATTATAGTGACAGTGAAGGGTGGTCTAAGCATTTTGGGATAGTTATACTTATAGTAATTTTGGTAGTGGAAGCAGGAATAATCAGTTAGATTCCTTCCTTTCCTCTCCTTCCTATCTAGCTGGTTTTCTCAACGGGTAGGCGACAGCTTTGTGGTGGTAAGTTTGTTTTATTTTATATTTCAGTTTTTCAATTAGTAATTTTTATTTAGTTGACCTCATTGCAAACACAACAGTATGTAAAAATAATTTAATTTGAAATAACCGATAAAAGGTCAATAACCGTTCAATAAAGAATTTTGAAAATATCACCCCTTTCGCTAGGGGTGGTTTCGGCATCTCAATCAATTGCGGAAAATTTTAGGATACATTTTACAGATTTTACAGGCTATTTACTAAAAAAAATTCAGTAAAAAGTTCAATAACGAGTTTTTAAATATTTCACCCCCCTCGCTAGGGGTAGTTTGGGTACCTCGATCGACTAGAAAGAATTTCAGTTGTATCCTTTAGAGATCAGAGAGATTAAATGGGAAAAATTCACTATAATATCTGTATTCATCACTAAAACTATTATTTTATTACTGTCCCATATATGAGCCAGCCTGCAGTCTAAAGGTTAATAGGACATGTAGGACTATTCCATTTTTGTCTAGTTTGCAAAGTACTTAAATATTCATCTTTCCAACGCTTCCAGTATGACTGTACCAAATTGTCTAACAATTGTTTACGATCTAATCGATTAAGAGGTTCATTTGCGACATCTATAGCGGAAGAAATCTGAGAGGCGTCAATGTTAAAAAATGTGCGGGTGTAAGAACTTCTGGTTCCGCGGGATCTGAACTAACCCAACAGAGAGGACGGCTGTTCAATACAGCTTCAATTTGGGTAAGAACCGTGGTATATTATTCATACGATAACACTTGATCGCCTAATACTTTGTGCAAATGTGTTTTAACACTTCTAATGTTTGACTCCGATGGAGTATTATTCTATTCTATTTTTATTTTTAAGTAATTCATCCTTTAACGCAGTAGTGTACTCCGATGATGCAATAAATGTATAGAATTCATCAAGTGGAGCTTTTGCTCCTACATAATTAGTGGCACAATCACTATGTAAAACTTTAATAGGACCGCGACGGCTTAAAAATCGTTGAAGAGAAGCTAAAAACGTTGAAGTTGGGAGGTCCGACGCAAGTTCTAAATGTAGACATTTTGTGGTTAAACAAATAAAAAGACATACATAAGCCTTTTGCGTTTTTACTCCACGATTACGACTTAAAGTAATATGATACGGCCCTGCAAAATCTGACCCTGTTTCAATAAAGGGTTTTACTTGACTAACTACCCTAGCGGAGGGTAAGTTAGCCATTAACGGACTACTAGGTTTAGGTTTAAACTTAAAACAAAAATTACAAAGCGAAATACGTTGGTATACCACACTACGTGCACACAGTATCCAATATTTTTGTCTTAAAAGCGATAATAGCAAATGAGGTCCGGTATGGAAATACATTTTATGGTAATAGTCTATCAAAATATTTACCAGGTGATCCTTTTTTTGGCCAAAGAACTGGATGCTGATGATCATACCCTTAGCCTGAGTGAGATAGTCGACCACCAACCCTTAACAAATTATTATCTAAAAAGGGACACAATTTTTTTAATTCGTGAGAACATGACTTGCCCCTTTCTAAAGCGGTAATATCAGTTCTAAAATAAACTCGCTGCACAATATAAATTAATGTTTTTTCTGCTTTATCTAAATCACTGGACAAAAATTCCGTTCTACGTGGTAGAATTTTCACAAATTTGAGAATCCATACGGTAATACGTAGTAATTTTGACCAACAAGAATGACATAAAATTAATCTATATAAAATATTATGATCGTCTACAACTACGGGAAGTGAAATTATCTTTTCTTCAATTAAATGGGCGCAATCGTTATCAATTTTATCAAAACTTCTAACAGGCCATTTTTCTCTATCTAATGTTAACCAGGAAGGACCCGTTAGCCATGAATTTCTATTTTTTATGAAAACAGACGGAATCATACCCCGAGATAAACCATCCGCAGGGTTGTCTTTCCCTTCCACGTGCAACCATACGTTGGATGGTAAACAGTTATGAATTTTAGACACCCGGTTTGCGACGAATGTTTTCCATCGATGTGGAGAAGCGTGTATCCAATGTAATACTACCATCGAATCCGAGAATGCAGAAATCTTTTCAATATGAATACGTACTCTTAGAGCGTCTAAAAGAAATTTAAATAATTTAGCTAACAAAACTGCGGCACACAATTCTAATCTAGGAATCGACTGTACTTTTAAAGGTGATACTTTGGATTTGGCACAAATCAATTGTGTACGAATTCCAGTTTCAGTAAGTGTATGTAAATATATTACGCAACCATAAGAAGATTCACACGCGTCTGCGAATCCTAGTGCCATAGAAGTGGCATTTCTAAAATAACCTATGTCGTGGAACCGAAAAGTTATCTATGAGCGGTAATTCTAATTGAAAATGAGACCATTGTTCTAGTAAACTAGCAGGCGGGCATTCATCCCAATTTAAGTGCAATGACCATAATTTTTTAAATAATAATTTGGCGTATAATGTAACAGGTGCGACTAAACCTAAGGGATAAAAAATGCGAGCAATTGTAGAAAGAATATTTCTTTTAGTGCATTCACGATTTTGAATATTTACTTTAAAAAATAAAACGTCCATACTAGGGTGCCACTGCATACCTAATCCTTTTAAGCAATCAGTTTCAAAATTTACTACCTCGGGCATTAATTTCTCTTTTAGAATAAGTCCAATAATTATTTAGAGTTTACACACCACTTAACTAAATTAAAACCTCCCCGATTCAAACAAATCTACTAATTGTTGATAAAGATATCGTGCAGTATTTAAATCGGAAATACTGGTAACTAGATCATCAATATACATATCGCGCAAAATAACTTCGGATGCTAAAGGATAAGCTCTTGATTCATCCATAGCTAATTGACGTACAACGCGTAATGCCAAATAAGAACTAGTTTTTACCCCCAAATGCTAAAGTAGTTAGTTCGTATGTCTCCACAATATCATCTGGAGAAAATCTCCATAATAATCGTTGGAAACGTCGGTGACTATCCGATAAATTTATCTGCCGATACATCTGTCGAATTTCGGCTGTAAATGCTACAGGAAACAACAGAAAATTTAAAAACATCGCTAAAACATCGGTGTGCAATTTTGGCCCTTTGTGTAAAATATCGTTGAGAGAAAACAATGAATTTGTTTTACAGCTGGCATCAAAAACTATCCGTAAAGGTACTACTACTACTACTTTAAACTATTATATAAATACTACTATTATCTACTTTAAAAACCGCGTGATGGGGAATATAATACCCTGTTTGCGGAAGTTTTCACTAAAATTTAATCTTCTTTCTTACGCGCAAAATCTACGTAGGGCTATTGAATAAGATTCATCTAATACAGAAGGAGGCATTTGAAAAGTTAGACTCACCGTGTATTTTCCTGTAATATCACGCTTATAAGTAGACTGAAAATATTCTTCGCATTCTTTATCGTGAGGGTCCGAAACTGCAACTGTAGGAATATTTTCTATTTCTAAAAATTCTTGCATGATTTTTTCTAAAGGCGTATGTACTATCGAACAAAATGCATATGAATTTTCAACGTTTTCAATTGTAGGAGTTTTACCCATTACTATATATCCTAGATCGGTTTCTAATGCAATAGGAAGATCGGGTGCACTCATTATCTTCCTTCTACCAACTATTTGTGGAAATAAATTTGCTCCTAAAATACCATCTACTGGACCAGATTTATGAAACATAAGTATCGGCCAATGGCAGATCTAATAAGTAGCTAAGAGAATTGGTTTTAATTACAGCAGTTGGTAAATTATCCGTAATTTTATCTATAATTATTAATGCATCAAATTGAAATTGCACATTTTTCTTATAGCGAGAAAAAATGGTTACGTTTTGTATTTGACCCTTGACAGGTTTGGAACTGTATCCAATACCTATCACAGAATAATCTATTCTATCGATCGGTAATTGTAATTTTCTACAACAATCTAAACTTAGAAAATTAGCTTGACTAGCCGTATCTAACAAGACACGAATCGGTTTTAATTCACCAGTCGGTAATGTACCTATACACTAGCAGTCGACAATAATGTAGTGTAATTTTGAGCTGTCACGGTTTTATTGAAAGTGGAACATAAACTAACTGCAGCATTATGATCTGATACAGGGTGTTCCTGTAAAGTCTCACCTATAGAATTTGTAGAATTACCACTACTAGTTGCAATGTTGTTATCTCTACTGACTCCCGGTTCTCTATCAAAATGTAACAAAGTATGATGACGGATTTTACAAATTGAACAATTATTTTTCGAAGCACAAATGGCAATGCGATGTTTCTGGATCAGACAATTAAGACATAAATATTTTTCACGAGCTAATTTATATATATTCGATGGCGAAAGTTTCAAAAATGTTGGACATTTTGTTACTAACAATAAGTGTAAGTCTTGTTTACACACGGGACAACTATCCTCATTTTTTTGATTGTTTACTCACAAATGCCTGTGTATATTTAGATTTATTATTATTAGAAGTAGAAGATGGAGTTTTCGAAAAACTACTATTATTAGTTGCACGCGATAAAATTTTGGTTTGTTGTTTCACAAAATCCCCCAATTGACTATAAGTAGGTGTAGATAATAGTAGATAATAGGTGTATCCTTTGTAGCCATTTCAAATAAGCGTTGTGTATTATTTTCTAACTTTGATAGAGCTATATATGTTAATATAAAATCGGTAAAATCTGTTATTTATAACTTTTTTAATGCACTAACTGAAGTATCTAAACGTTCTAAGAATATATTTAAATTATTTGCAGAATCAAATTGTAGTGGCTTAAAATCCAAAATTTGTTTCAAATAATTGAAACCAATAAATATATAAGAATATATATAAGAATAATAAGAAGCCAATTGAAATTTTTCTACTAAAATATTCCAAATAATATTGTAATTTTCCGCAAGAGGAGGAATTCCAGAACACAATGCTAAAGCTCTACCGCTCAATCTACTAAACAAATAATGCACCTTGCAAGTTTCATCTAAACCCGAATTATTATGTACATGCCATAAAAAAACGGGCCAATGCTTTGGATCACCTGAAAATTCTTTTTATTTCAATTTTAGGTAATTTAGGCATTGCTCTTTCTAATACTGTTTGAGTGGAATTTCAATTTGAAACGCTTTGTATACTGCCCTGCTTAATAAGACAGCCGTAACTCCAAATTGATCGATTTTGAGGTATTGCTCTCCGGGCGTTTTAAGGATCATTTTCTATCGAAAAATCTGGTTGAAATAACGTAAATCCATCACATGACTATTAAAAACGTAATTTATTTTTTACCGTATAGTTTTATACCATTTATCCTCGATGCGATCTTTCAAAAAAATGCCGTACGTGGTGGTTTCCTAACAATAATTACCGCATCTCCACACACTGTATTAGATGATTTACCGTATGTCCGGATATACGGTATTATTTCTAAGTATTGTCTGCAGATAATTTCGGCGCACGAAAAAGCTGGAGATGTTTAAACAAGTAGGTATTATTTACGCCACGAATAATGGTTTTTAACGATCATTTATTCCCATTGGTGATATGATATGAAATCTCAATTGCCCTTTGTTTCTACTATGGCATGAAGGTATTTCGGGAAGGAAACAAGCTGATGTGACTAGTACCTTTCACGCCTTTATATAATTTGATCGAGACTATGAAAATGTTGTAATATGGGCAGATAATGGCCAAACAGGTCAAAACAAAAATTGGAGCTTGGTATCGTTTCTTTTTTTATATTATTAATTCTAATGAAATATATCTATAAAATATTTTCAGTCCGGGCATACTTTCTTGTCGGCGACCAGTTTCCACCACGAAGTAGGGCTCAGAAAGCACTCCGAAATATACGACTTTCAAGACTTTGTAAATGTAGTACAACAATGCAATTTGTCAAGGGTTGTTGTTAAAGAAATGCCGTGTTCCGATTTTAGGGAGTGGTCTACTTTAACATCAGCTTATCAGTTACATAAATTAAATGTTCATAAAAATAGGTCATTACTTAAAAATATTTGTGTGATAACAGCAAAACGTGGTTACCGGCATTTGTTTTATAAAACAAAACATGGAGGTCCTGAAAACGACCATCATTTCCTACCAAAGAGATATCTAAAAAAACTGTTAGACAGGCCGAAATATTTGGAAAAAATCGAAGGGTTAAAAAGGAACGAAAGGGAAACCATTTTAAAAAATCTCTCTTCCCTCATGCTACCTCACAAGTTAGAATTCTGGAAAAACTTGACTGAAAACGATTCGGTAGTTGATTTGACCAAAGAAGTCGATGATTTATAAATACTTTAATATACCACCTGTACTTCTTTTAAGTTGTTGAAATTGTTGTACGTAGTCGCAGTAAAGTTGTATACCATATGTTTTTTATTTCACCTTTATGGCCATTACAATATATAGTTATGCTAAGAACCGACCCAAAATTTTCACTAATATGTGGCTCATACGGTACTTATAATAAGTAAATTATTTATAATGTCTAACTAAAAATACCGTATCTGCCAAAATTATAGTCAAACCGTTAAAATTGTTTACTTTATTGAGCTAGTTGTGTTTAAGAACATAACAATTAGAATCAGTTTTAAGTTTGAATAATATTGTATTATACATAAAATAATTACAATACTTTAAAATACCGTAAAATTTCAATCGCCATTTTCTCAAAACTTGGAAATTGGAGATACGGTTTTCTTAATAAGCAGGGCAGTGTACTATTAGATGTATGATCAAAAACGGTTTTAGCAACATTTTTTATAGCACAATACAGCTGTTCTACAGTATCAAGTACCTGAAAATTAGGATCATAGTCAGGATCTCGTTCTATATGAAGTAAATTAATCTTATCGACAAGTTCACAGATTTCCTTCCGTGTATCGTTTAATAAACCGTACATCATTTTAAAATTATCAAGATTCTGAACTAAGATTTTTAGACCAATCGTACAATCTCTGGATGCGTCGAAAAAAAGTTTGTTTCTTAGATTCATAAATTTTAATTTGTCGTTCTAATTGTGCCGCTGCCATATTGTCCCCTAACTATTTTAATTTATGTGTTGGTTTTGTTAAGAATCTACTAATGTAAAGAAATGAAAATAAAAATCTAATAAAAACTAATCATAACATAGTATAAAACAAAGTCGCTTCCCGCTGTCTGTCCCTATCTATCTACTACCTATGTATGCTTAGATCTTTAAAACTACGCAACGGATTTTGATGCGGTTTTTTTAATAGATAGAGTGATTCAAGAGGAAGGTTTATATGTATAATACATGCATAATATAGTAGATAAACACTGATAATTTTAGAGGTTTCTAATGTGATGTCGTAAATAAACACATTTTTTTGCGCTTACATTGCAACGCTGGCTGAACCCTACGAGATAGATCAAAATAATGTACTACAGTATTGTACACCTTAAAAAGGTCTACAAAAAAAGTCCGCGATGATATATGTCTATTTCTTAGGGATAACACACAATAACCATTTTTTATATTTCCGTGCGAAGCCGGGGCGGGTCGCTAGTATCTAATAAACTGGAACACTACCTACCTAGGCTATTTCTATCTACTACAAAATATATCTAATATGTGTATCTCTATTTTGCAAAATATGAATATTCAGAAAAAAATGCAGCTGTTTCTACAATTATTATTATTACTACTAAATCTCCAAATCCGACTCGAACTGGACCATATGATGACGCCACGGTTAATATGGAGACATACAAAAAAAACGTCATAAAAGTTGACCGAGAAAAAAAAGACGTATTTCTATTCTTGATCGAATTTATAACCTTATTTACTTGTCAAGACTGTCACATCATATGACAGCCATTGTTTATTTTACAAATTGTGACAGTCACTTGTCAAAAGTTTTACATAACCGAAAAGCTTAGACATGACCGCTATTTCCATCTCTCTGTTCATAGCCAGAGTTGACGTTTTTTTTGGATGTCTCTATATAATGGACTGTATCTTCGTACCAAATAATAAAAAATAACTAAGCGACTTACCAATCCGTATTGCAATGATGATATTTGTTGAATCGTGTAGTTCGGTACGGGATGGTAAATGGATATAGTGGGAACGAAGGAATTGCGGGATTGAACTAATTCACTATCACTATTTATTCAAAGTCTAATGAATTATCAGAATTGACTATTATGTATATAAAAAAGAAGGAAACAACTGCACTTTACTAAATAACCAACTATATGCATGAAACTCTATCTATATATCTATCAATGCGAATGTCTACTCCAAGCGACAAAAAAAAGCACGTACAAAAAATCAAAACAAAAAACTTTCTATATTAAACAGACATATATCCCAGTGGCGTAACCAAGAAGTATACAAGTAACTAACCCATTTACTGCTTAATGTAAACGCTGTTTAACATACCGCAGGCTAGTAAATATCTTAAAGTAAAATAAGGTTCATCCTCCATTCGGAGACTGACATTCGCATCGAAATAGCATACGTATTATCCTGAGCATCGGCGTCGCATTGCAGTACATAATTGCTAGTTTAGTGTTTACATACATACATACGAAATTGTCTGTTGTGCGCTCACGACTACGGGTGTATAGATTAAACTGATGGTTCTTCCGGCATGCACCTAATGTGGCATTTCTATATTTGACTGGCACAAACAAAATAGAGCAGTGGCAGGCCGTTGGGGTAGATGCGGTAGAACAGTGGCGTCTGTTCCACAGGGGCTCAAAGTTGCGAGCTTTCCACAGATACTAAACTCGTCCTCACACAGGGCAACGCAAAACCAATTCAACAGCGACATGATATTACCTCCCCGTCACTTCCTAGGTAAAGGAGTGAGGATCCAACAACGGGACAATCTGAGAGCGAGTAAAAATTTGTGAAACGTGTCACGGATTTTCCAACTATTTAGAAATTTGGAATGAGTTGGCGCATTTCAAAGTACCTGATGGTACTAAACTCTGCGCTATATTTTTTTGAAAAAAAAAACAATTATTATAAAAGTTATGAACAAATGAAATTTTATGCAGCGATTAAAGAGAACATTTTTATCTCGAAATGGAAGGCTCTAATCGAAAAATTTTATAGGACATCTTTTTTTCGAAAGGCATTGAGCTTTTTGGAAAAAATTGTTAGAACCTTAAAAATGGTTAAACAAACATAAAAATTGTTTATAATAAAAAAATGCTGAGAATTCAATGTTCTCCATCACTTATTTCAATTTTCTCTTTTTCTAAATACTCGTTATACAATTCCAGATATTTAGAAAAAACAAAATTTTTGGGATCGCTCTTTGCAAATAAACTGCACGCTGTTTTGTGGGACGTTACGCCCGCGCGCGGTGCCAGTGCTCGCGCCGTATACGCGTCTAAACTTGAAAAAAACATGTGATTTGTCGTTTCTCAACTGTTTTATTGAATGAGAGCTTTTCTAAGCTTATTGCAACCATGCCTCGAGGTAATCGTTGTTGCAATCCTTTAATTAAATCGTAAATGTGTGTATAAAAATGTGATGCGAGTGACGAATAATTGGAATGCAAAGTTTGCTCATTTGATTGAAAACTATGTGTGTGATTCCAATTAACAACAATAAACTGGATTCGACTACGTAAATTTTTTTAATCACATTTAATCAAATTTTAACGATGATTATTATTTAACATTAAATAATATTATATAATGTTAAATAATAATCATCGTTAAAATTTGATTAAACTTGATTTACAAAAAACTTACGTAGTCGAATCCAGTTTATTGTTGTTAATTGAACGTTTACAGAAATCGCGTATACGGGCGCGTATACGGTGCGAGCACTGGCACCGCGCGCGGGCAAACAAAACAGCGTGCAGTTTATTTGCAAACAGCGATCCCAAAAATTTTGTGTTTTCTAAATATCTGGAAATGTATAACGAGTATTTAGAAAAAGGGAAAATTTAAATAAGTGATGGAGAACATTGAATTATCAGCATTTTTTTAATATAAACAATATTTTTTTTGTTTGTTTAACCATTTTTAAGGTTCTAACAATTTTTTCCAAAAAGATCAATGCCTTTCGAAAAAAGATTTTCGATTAGAGCCTTCCATTTCGAGATAAAAATGTTCTTTTTAATCGCTGCAAAAAATTTCATTTGTTCATAACTTTTATAATTGATTTTTTTTCGAAAAAAAATTTAGGCAGAGTTTAGTACCATGTCCACCAGAGTTGGAATGCGCCAACTCATTCCAAATTTCTAAATAGTTGGAAAATTCGTGACACGTTTCACAAATTTTTACTCAGCAATATATCCAGGATTCACTTGATGTGAGCGATCTGAGCAACTCCAGCAACCTGCAGCGAAGTGGTTGCGTTGCTCATATCGCTTGTTGATATGGAGACGTTTAAACGTAATATTCATGAATGCTGTCTAGACACACCGTGTTTTGTATTGTTTTACAAAGTTCACGGAGTATGGCCCCGTACGGATAGCCTGTTGCTTAGATCACCGATATCTCCTTTATAACCGATATCGTCAATATCACTTAGTGACTTTTTTTGCTTTCGAAGTGCCTCGTGTGCGGACGGCCTAAGACAATAAAGCACATATTACCGGGTGATACAAGCTAACGCAAAATTGAAATTTTTTAGAGATATAGTCCCGTCGTTTTTGGAAGGCGATGCAAGCAATAAAACGTTGGTGATTGGTTGGTATCCAATCTCTAATTCCTCCATAATATTAGCCTTAGAATATTAGGAGGCGTGTCCGGGCGTGACTTGAATACATATATCACAAACAAGTGGAAAGCACTTATACGAATTTATCGAGTCTCACCAACGTTTGATTGCCTACATTTCCTTCCGAAAGTGACTGGACTTTATGCAACTATTGATAATGGCACGGCCAGGCATTATTTACAAGTCGAGTGAACTTTGTTATTTTAATTAATAGAACCATGTATATTCTAGCCTAGTCTATTCTAACCTATCTTATTCGCCTAAATTATACTTTCAATCATGTACGACATGATGGCATTTGCTCCTTTAAAAAAAGTTTTGGCGCTCATGAGACGATGCGACGTTCAAAATCGTTTGAAGTTTAATGGGCCATCACATTGAAAAACAACTAGTAAGCCGTTATAGACATACAAGTAAAATTTTTTTGAACGCAGGTCATTCCCGCTTCTCATTTTTTTTTTCAGTTTTGACAAAAAAAAAAGTCCAAATATAAAACAATATTTTAAAAACAGATAGAAACGCCGTATTTTTATTTTAACTGTTTGTGAAGTAGGTACCTAACTCTAATAGAATAGAGAACTAATGTTCTCTTCCTTTCAAAGTATATAAGGGGCAAAGTATATTACAGGATTGAAAAATGAATAATGTACTTTGCAGGAATACAAACGATAGTAATTCGTGGAAAAATGAACTGTCCAATCCGCAAGTCTAATATTTCAAAAAGTTAAATATTTCCAAACGGTGGGTTTCACGTGATTTGTTAATGAAATCAATCCAAAATTTAATGGGGTATCCAAAAATATATAAACATACAAAGCATTTAATTTAAACACCAAATAAAATCCAAAATTTAATGGGGTGTCCAAAAATATATGAACATAATAAACATACAAAGCGTTTAATTTAAATACCCTAACAAAGTAGTATAACGGTCATATGAAATGAAGCACCCTATATGATTAGAAATATGCAATTGGTTATATGCACCACATGATTTTGAGCAACTTTTATTTCAAACGTTTTTCTTAAATTTACAATAACAGTTATGGAAGAAACCGTCAACCAATACCATAATTTTGACCAATAATATGACATTGGTCATAGTATTGGTCACATGGGTCATATAGATCATATAGGTGACGCACTTTTAAGAATATAACATAATGTTTTTAGAGATTTAGTCTAATCAAATGTCGAAAATTAGACGTGGAAGTAGTAATTTCTTAAGCAACAGTTTATTTTTAAAAAACAAATGAGCTTTCCTCAATTATGTATTATACAAATTTTGTTCACGAATATCTGAATATGATTCATAGCTGACTGACCAATAAATCATTGGAGCAAAAGAACTCGCTACAAAAAACCTACCGTTTCCTCTCATATCCTTTGATCTCAAACGGATGGATGGACCGGACAGAACACGTGTGCTGTATTTTAGTTTAATTTTGGGAACTTAATTTTCCGTAGCCGTACGATGTACATACTGTACATACTTTTGCGAAGTAAGGGTCTTATAATACCTTAATTTATTTAGGATTATGGATTATTAGATTTCTTACAGAATATAAATGAAGACATTTGTCATGATTAGGATTTCAAATGTTTGCGTGTTCGCGCGTAAAACTCCATAAGAGTATCGCGCGTTCCCGCTACAACGGGAATGGGGATGGCGTACTACTGCGCATACGCGGGCTCTGGAGCGTTTTAGGGAAGGAGTCACTACTTAATTTACACACCTCGTATGTATGTTCATTTTATTTTAACTTATATAGGCGATGCCTAGTGGTGGTCCGTCCATTGGTTTTTGCTGTGAACACCCAGCCAAATTACATAAAATAATGCTAATATATCCATAACATGAAAAAACACATTACCACAATTAACAAAAAATGCCTTAGAATGAAGCAAACCACTTCACTTTAGGATAAAAACTCGTGTTTCGGCTATGAAGATCATTTGGCTCACAACGGTCATTTCGGCCGTAAAGGCCATATGGACCATATAGGTCATATCAGTCATAAAGGTCATATCGGTCGTACAGACCAGATTAGTCATATAAAGATCATCTATCAAAATCATAGGGGTCATAAAGGTCACATGACCATTATGACCTATATAGGTCATACAGATCATAAATGTTACATATCAGTCGGAATATTAGGGTGCATTAGGGTGGTTCAACAAAAATTGTTTTCTTTGCTCGTACCCTCTCAAATGTTTTTATTTGATGTAAAAATCCTCACCAAAGATGAGCGCTATAGCTCAACTCTAAGAGGTTGCTTTTTTATTTTAGTTTCCCATTTGATTGTCATGGAAAAAAATTGATTTTTATTCAAATTGAAATTACTTGTAATCAACTCAATTTTTTTAAAATAACCATAATATATTCTTAAAGCTGACTCTTTAAGCTTTCCAAAACTGTATACGAGGTAATAACGTATTATTATCACAATTAGAAGACCAGTTAAAGCCATCTGAAAAAGACTATATTTCTTACTACGGGGAAATTTTCGGGGTTTTCTGTAATTTTTTATTTATGTAATTTATTATAAGTTGCATTGTTATTGGCGGTTTAGTCGGTCGGTGTATTGTTGGTTAACAATAAACGCTTTTACCAAGTAACGAAGTGTTACAATAATTAGAACATATGGTCTAATATGTTCCATATGGTCCATATACAGTTTTGGAAAGCTTAAAGAGTCAGCTTTAAGAATATATTATGGTTATTTAAAAAATTGAGTTGATTACATGTAATTTCAATTTGAATAAAAATCAATTTTTTTCCATGTTAATCAAATAATACGGTGAAACTAGCGCCCTCTAGCAGTAACGTCAAAATAAGCTTCAAATTCGTGATTCGCACACCATAACATAAAACTACCAATTTTCAGATTTATACTATCAAAACTTTCACAGTTATTGAGAAATTTCAGAATAAAATTTAAACTTTTAACACGCTGTATCTCTTAAACCAGCGATATTGGTATAAGGCATGTTGAGCTCAATCATAATATTTTGGTGTCTAGTATCTCCAGTTTAGTCTTGTCCCATTCTTTCTGACTCACTCTTTTTTTTGCAAAAAATCTAGTTTATAACTTTGACACCCCCTATTGTTAAATTACTGAGGTAAGTTTGGTTAATTCGCAATATTTTTATCCAAAAAAAGTGCAATTCTGTCTGTCATTGTTAATGGGACACCTTGTATAGATTTTTGTTATCGATAAGTTACAGTAACTTCATCTCCTGCCTGTTAAGCCGAGATTAAACTAGGACGTTTCGAAATTCTTGTCAATACGACAGACATCTAGTACTAATAATATTAAGCCGTCATATTGGAACCCGTATCTTAAAGGAAATAGAAATTCGATTTCGTTTCGACACTCTGATGTAAAATATTGTATCGTCAGTGAGTAGGTGAGAGTGGGGTATCGTAGACGTACAGACAATAAGATACAGTGGTCATGTCAAAGGAAACTAACTATTAATGTTAATATAAACTTATTAGCAATTTAATGAAAGCAATATGCAGTAATAAGAAAACATAACTTAGACCTTCCTCGTTCAAGTTGTAACTACAAAAATATTGGTATAATTAAAATGTTAATGGTGGAATTAATTTTTTTACACCCTAGTTTTATTTGTAGTAAACGCGAAATAAGTACTAGTAAGTACTTAATTATTTGATGTTATTAAAACCAATGTTATTGAAAACACTAAACGATTATTTACTACACCTAAGTAAACCTATAAAGTAACATTTCATTAACAATATTAAAAAAAACATAGCGTCTCTCTCCCCTAATTAAAGAATCTATTGTACTGGTGTCATTTTGCAAAGGTATCTTCGCAATTATATGTATGAATATACAACATTTTCAAACGGATAATAAATGAATGCATATCTCAAATATCGCTTGAAATACTTTTAGTTCCTTTCGTATTTCGCCCATCATGCTGAATTTTTGAGAAAATTAGTAAAGTTATATTCATTCTTTACATATGAATTAATAGGAATAGTACCTACCTAGTTATAAACTAGCATTTCATTAATTGCGTTTATTCAATTTAAATGGTGTGTCAGAACAAAAAGTTATTGTTTGGGCAGGCATTGTTGGAGGATGTAATGTTGGACCTCTCTTCATAGATGGAAATTGCAAATTCTGATTTTTTTTAGATCTGCTAAGAAATCACATCATTCCATCTTGCAGACTGTTGTTTCGAGGTGACAATATGATACTAACCAACAATTATGGTTCCGACAGGACAGGGCACCACTACCTTTTGCGACAAATATCAGGGAGTATTTAAATGTGCAGTTTTCTTCACTTCAACTTCAGTAATTTTTTTTTTGAGAAGCCTTGTATATTATGTATCTGTTAGATTCTTCTCTTCTTCCCAAGACCTGCGATATATTTATACCTACTGTATTTATACCTCTTGCAGTTGTAATTATTCTTTTACCGTTCGTTAAATAATTAAAAGAAATTATATGCCCGTTATTTATAAAGATAAAACTATACAGAGATATCTGCAGATTTAGGAAGACGAAATTAATAAAAAACGCAAAACATATAGGATAAATCATCATCAGCCGTCAGAAACCGGCAATCTTTAATATCATCCTGTATTAAAATTTAACTTGAATACTTTTTTAAATGACAGTTTTTTGGGTATCGCTTTTAATAATACTCTGTATAATAATTCTGAGGCAAAATTCAGATTCTTTGGAACATTTTGCAGAACTTAGAACAGAAGGAATTGGGACAGCCTGTACTTTGTACATACAGTTCACTATATACATACATAGGTCGATATTGAATGCAGCATATTTATGTCAAAATTCTCTACTCATCTTCAAACTGTCATGAAATAATTCCATGGCACCTTTCACTCGTCTAGTGGTCTTCAAATTCGATTTTTGCTCAACTTTGAGGTCGTATAGAAAGAAACGTCTTAAAAAAAACAGCTAAATAAACATATTGAATTTTGGGGGTAAAAAAATCATATTAGGTTATGTGGATGCATCTTTCAATGCTCATTGAAACAAAAAAGGGTTAATCGATTGTCTCGAAAAATGAGGATTATATGGATGTGTACGTAATACAATAGTAATGTGTAGTAATAAATGTAGACTGTATGTGTAGGGCTAGTTTTATAAATGAATTATATTTTTTGTTTTTTCCATTTTTGATCTATTTTAAAAACGTAAAAACCATGTGAGACAGGTACAAAAAAGTATATATTTTTTAAAGGAACTATTATTTAGAAAGATCAATGGATCGTGGACGGCTAATTGCGTAACCTCCACGATCCACAGACCTAAACCCCTTAGATTTCTTGTGTGGGGATATGTAAAAGGATAAATGCACGCGACACGTATTGAAACAAGAGATGAACTTTGAATCAAGAGATTTTGGATTATAGAAGTGAGATTTTGAACAAATATTTCTTAAAATTTGTTATTTGTTACTGATGGTTTTTTGTTTTTAGTATTAACAGTACGTGATTGAGGAGTTGAAATTAAATTTTTGATTTTTTGTAAAAATTGATTTTTTTTACTCACCCTGTACGTTCTTAAAAACATTAACTTTAGCGTCTCTTTAAATATTGTAATATTAAATTGTTACAACAATTTGACAGATGCTAAAGTTCAAAAAATTATAATAGATGATGAAAAATTAGGTTGCATCGAACAATATCTAATCTTGAGGTTTAAATATCTCAAAAACGGCAAACTTTAGCGGATTTTGACAAAAAGTTTTGACAAAAAGAGCGCCCTCTAGCGGCTACAGTAAAACGGTGTCCATAGCACGGCCCCACAAAAATGAATAAAACTCTGGAGCTGCAATCGAGATAACTGTATCCCTATGTAATTTTCGACGCGGAATCCGAATCCGAAGTAAAAAAAAAACGTACACCCCCAAAATCAATCCCTAGCTCTAAAAAAACACTCCCTAAACAGAGTAAAAATGACTTAACGCTTCACGAATAGTTTTAAATCTCAAGAAACAGTACGTGAAAGCACTTGATAAAGAAGGCGAATGCTTCGAATACTTGAAGCTAAAATTTCCTGAAATTTCTGACGAAAAATTAAATCCGGGAATTTTCGATGGACCGCAGATTTGAAAAGTTATGAAAATGATATTTTCATAACTAAACTGAATCAAGTTGAGAAAAATGCGTGGCTAAGTTTCAAAAAGTAGCACATGCTTTTCTGGGAAATAAAAGAGGTACAAAATTATAAAACAATTGTTGCAGGAATGATCTCAAATATTTAGGGTGAAATATGACCTTGAAACTTCATCTTGATGGAAAGGAAGGACGGAAATCCCAGAAAATTTACACTACAATGAAGAGTAGGGTGAACGCTTTCACCAAGATATATCAGAAATGGAAAAAATGTACCAAGGAAGATATTACAAAAAAGAGAATAAATTTAATTGAAATAATACTACGGGTAAATTTTTGCTACTTTATAATATGGGTACTTTTCAAACACGTTGTCTACTGAGACAACTTTCTCACTTTTTCCAAAAAAAAAACTGGGCATCGTAAGCTTTTTTTGCAATCACTGCATTTTTTAAGTTTCCCTGTTGTATGAGGGGTAGTTTTCACCCACTCATGTGGGTGATTTTGAATGGAAAGTATCTGCGTTAACTGCAAAGGAAAGTATCTGCGAAGTGTTAACTCTGTATATCTGCGTTATATACTGGAACGTTTATATTTAACTAGCGACCCGCCCCGGCTTCGCACGGTTTACGACATCACATTAGAAACCTCTAAAATTATCAGTGTTTCTGTACTATATTATGCATGTATTATACATAAAAACCTTCCTCTTGAATCACTCTATCTATTAAAAAAAAACCGCATCAAAATCCGTTGCGTAGTTTTAAAGATCTAAGCATACATAGGTAGGGACAGACAGCGACTTTGTTTTATACTATGTTATGATTAGAATTATTGAGATTTAAGACTATTCGTGAAGTGTTAAGTCATTTTTACCCCGTCTAGGGAGTGTTTTTTATCGCTAGGGGTTGATTTTGGGGTGTACGATTTTTTTTGACCTCGGATTCGGATTCAGCGTCGAAAATTACATAGATATACAGTTGTCTCGATAGCAGTTCCATTTCTTTTGTGTGGCTGCGTGCTGCGTAGTAGGTTTTCTTATACCCAAAAACCCTCGCATACTTTTAATTCAATACGTTAAAAAATGTTTACGATATGTAAAGAAATCTGATCTTAAAATTTAATTTGAACATCCTATATCTCGAAAACTAAGTGTTTGTAGATCTATGTTTACATAAACTTTTTATATTAATTTTAAAAGTTCTATCAATTGTTTAAGCCCTGCTACAATAATATGAAATACACTGTACATAAAGATCTTTAGTAAAACCGTTATCCCATCTGGATTTTGTATAAAAAAACATCTAAAACGGGTTTTACTTTTACTAAAAATCAATTAAAAACTGAAAAAAATAAATGGGGTTAAATAAATAAATTTGTAAAACTTAACCCTGTACACATACATGTATGGCCAAGCTGTCTAAAATGTATTCTCATTTGGCTGAAGATGTTATTTGTCATAAAAAACGTGTACCTATATTATTAGTTTTCTGAAAATGACAAACTGTAGCGAATATCATATAACAAAATTTTTTGTTCTTATATATTTTTTTCGCATGTCTCATATTTAAAAAATATATATCAACTATAGAATGATAAGTCCAACGAAAAGTTTCCGCCAGAATTATTTTTGGAAACTAGTGATTTGTCATAGAAATGCCGAAATAGGTTGATATTGCTAGCTGGGGGAGCACATATTCTTTACAATTGTTCACCTTATTCGCGTAAGGTCCATAGACGGGGTAGTAATCCTTAAAAATCTTAAATGGTTACAATGGTCAAGTGACAGATCACTGGAAGGGTCTCTTCATTCTTTTTTTCAGTAGTGTTTTAATTGTTAAATTTGGTTCAGTAGGCCATGAGAAAATGCGTTTGAAAGTTACTTGCCAAATAACTTTAAAACGCATTTTCTCGGGACCTACTGAATCAAATTTAAAAAAATAATAAAACATCACTGAGAGGAGAAAGAAGAGCCCTTTCCAGTGAGCCGTAATTTAACCACTGTTGGCATTTAAGATTTTTTCAGGTGTTATTACCCGCCTATAGCGCCTTGCGCGAGTAAGGTAATATTCTAAAAAAATATGTGTCCTCCTAGCGACTAAAATCTGGCTGTTTCAGCGTTTCCATGATAAATTACTGGTTTGCAAAACAATCTGGTGAAGAAACTTTTTATTTGACCACAGCATATCATCTATAAAACAATATATCCACGTTAAATCTGATATCGCTTATTTCCTTCTTGATAATTTGAATTGATTTGAATAATGATAGATAATAAAAAATGTTGGTTTCCATTTCAAAGAATTAGGAAGGAGGTCGTATACAGAGTTTTCCTTATAATTTGCCACTCATTTAAAAAGTTTATTTCTTGAGATTGGAAAAAAAAACAAATATAGAAGTTGCAGGATTTTTTCCTGAAAATTTTTAATATGATAATTAGAAAAACAAAAGACAAGGGCAAAATAAAAAAAGGAAAACTCATGTCATTCTTTAAATTGAACATCCTGTATATTATCACATTTTTTGAAATCAACTTGATTTCCACATTCCAAAAATATTTTTTTTTGGACCAGCATTTTTGGAGTTATTTCGCTTTATATAATTTTGTCTAGTTATCTGTGCCTGACAATTCGAAATAAAAATGTGATGTTTTATTGCACTGGCTATGGATCACTATATAAATAACCACTTTTATTTAATGTATACACCTTAGAGTAACTTTTTATCTAGCTATAACAACGAGCCATCCAAAAAAAAAAAAAAAAAACGCATTTTCTCAGGACCTACTGAATCAAATTTCAAAAATAATAAAACATCACTGAGAGAAAAGAAGAGCCCTTTCCAGTGATCTTTCTTGATTTAAGATTTTTTCAGGGGTTACTACCCGCCTATGGGCCTTGCGCGAGTAAGGTGAAATTCTGCCTGACAATTCGAAATAAAAATGTGATGTTTTATTGCACTGGCTATGGATCACTATATAAATAATCACTTTATTTAATGTATTCACCTTAGAGCTTCTGTAACTTTTTATCTAGTTATAACAACGATCCATCCAAAAAAAAAAATGTCATCAAAGTTAGCATAGCATAAGAAGACCTATTTTTATTCTCAATTTTTTTAAATTTATAATCTTATATAATTATCAAGACTGTTACATTATGAGAGGGCCATTATTTGTTTTACAATTGGGGCAGCCACTTGTCAAAAAGTTTGACAACAACAAAGTTTCGTTTCAAGCGATGGATGGTTCTTTCTACTGTCATAATTTAATTTATTTGTTTTGTTTTCCATAGTGATCCATGGCCAGTGCGATAAAACATCACATTTTTATGTCGAAGCCATCCGTAGCCACGCACGATTAATAAGATGGAATTTTTTAAAGCGAACTCAAAAGAGCTGGTCCAAACATAGACATACTATATATTTTTGGAATATGGAAATTAAAGTTGATTTAAAAAATGTAACAATATACGTGGTGTTCCATTTAAAAAAATAAGTGTTATCCTTTTTGTTGAGATCGGCTTTTGTTTTTCTGGTTATCATTTAAAAAAAGAAAATCAGAAAAAATCCTGCAACTTTTGTATTTACCTTTTTTGCCTGTCTTAAAAAATACATATTTTTTTTAAAACAGGAGGCACATTAGAAGAAAAAATTCCGTACAAAAACAAGTGACTGTGACAACACCGTTTGGACACTTTTAAGCAACCCTATAATATATTTCTTATTCTGTGTTGTCGTTGCTATAATTGTCCATACAAACATTTGAAACGTCTTATCAGTAAAAAGTGGTCGTAGAAGAAGTATAATGTTTTAGTTAGCGAAAATTATTTGTTAATGCTCGAGAACACTACCAATGTAATGTTCTCTTCGTGTAAAAATGTTATTAAGGAAAAATGGTCGTAAAAAAAGTATAATGTTTTAGTTAGAGAAAATTATTTTTAATGCTCGAGAATGTTACCAATCTAATGTTCTCTCCGTGTAAAAAATGTTACTTTCGTCACTCGTTAGAAACTATATTATAAACGTTTTTAGGTAGCGAAAATTATTGTTTAATGCTCGAGAACACTACCAATGTAATGTTCTCTCCGTGTAAAAAATGCTACTTTCGTCACTCGTTAGAAAATATATTATAAACGTTTTAGATAGCAAAAATTATTTTTAATCCTCGAAAACACTACCAATGTAATGTTCTCTCCGTGTAAAAATGTTACTTTCGTCACTCGTTAGAAAATATATTATAAACGTTTTAGATAGCGAAAATTATTGTTTAATGCTCGAGAACACTACCAATGTAATGTTCTCTCCGTGTAAAAAATGTTACTATATCCACTCGTTAGAAAATATATTATAAACGTTTGATGTACAACAGCGATAACGTCTAAATTATTTTTCGTTACTTACCTCGGCCGAACGCTGGTCCTGTGGACAGGATGTTTTCGGTTCATCTGTACACTCATGTTCTATTCACGAATTTTTCGATAATTTTCAGACAAAGGTAATTAATGATAGACACGGTAATTAAATGAATCACCACAGCGAGAAGATAAAAACGCAGAGTATAAAGCAATGCCATCACAATAGCCACTTCTTTTATATAACTTACCCTTTCTCCCACTCCAATAATTACTCCTCAGTACAATCCATATAACAAATCAATATAACCTTTTATGTGCAATATGCTACAGAATAATAGTTCCACAAAAAAGTACGTATGTATGACAAATACATAACAAATAAAACATAAAACAATGTACGAAGGGCCCAATGAAACCCAACTATTGTGAACTAAATATAATTCGTTTAGTTATCAAAATTATCAGTCCAGGTGCTTTTTGCTGAAGCTACATATGTATATGTACACTTTTTTTCTTGCATATTTTATCGATGAATTGTTTAATAATCACCAGTTATGTTCGTATCTGTCCCCTATTGTTGTAGAACTTTGTATAATTGAATACAGTCATAGGCGTACCTATTGGGGAATGAGGCACATTAATATCATATATCCAAAAATGCCTTCATCATTTCGCGATATTGTACCAAGATGTATGTATGAAATGAAAGTATTGTTATGATGATTTTCAAAGTGTGAAAAAGGACAGAATTTCTTAGCCTTTGATACATTTTTTTATATATTTTCTTAACTGTAGAATGAGTTGTATGACTTCCTGCTACCCTTTTTTTTAATATATTATGGCATGAAATGTAATGGAGCTCCATTACGATGCTACTGCCACCTATGAGGTCTTCTACAACTTTTCGAGTTAAATACTGAGAACATACAAAACTTTGAGTAACGGTTTTTTCTTGTAAATGGCTTTTTATTAAAACTCGTTGCTTCGCTCCGCCAAAATGTCTTTCTCAAGTTTTTATTTTCTTGACTTGACTTGACTTCTTATGGTTACATTAGCCTGACAGCTGGTGTCAATCTAATCAAGAAAATAAAAACTCGAGAAAGACATTTTGGAGCGAAGCAACGAGTATTAATAAAAATCCAATTTTACAAAAAAAAATACATATCCAAAGTTTTGCTCAAATTCAATATTTTCCAAACTAAAACTATTTTGGAAAATCCTTGGATACGTCAATTTTTCATTTTCACTTACACTACATCGTACACTACAATTTAAAGTACAGTGCAGACTGTTTAATATTAACATGTTCTTGTCAGACCCTATTTGGATTATCGAATCGTTCGGATTAATGAATATACAGTAACAGTCGAATTTTTGGCGGATTAAGAAATTATTTTTATCAAAACAAATGTATTTTGCCGGATTATAAGAATGGTATAACAATGCAACTTTAGAATTTAGCATAAAGGAACTCGCACATATAATGGAAATTTGGTTTCGGTTATATTCGCTTTAAATTTAAAAAAATTTAAATACACTCAACATCCACATATCCGAACTCCAAATTTCCGAACTCACGATATTTCCGAACTTGTACTTCCACACAACCGAACTTGTCGCTGATTGGTTGACGACAAAAAACCGCGAAATTTGAAATGAGGAAAAAATGTAAACACAATAATGCGATTGTTATCAAACATTTCGATTGTCACAGAATTCAGCAAAGAGGAAATCGCGCTCCCTCAGCAGCACACCTGAGACTGGTTCTACAAGAGTTCTTCTTTGTACAAACCAGGGGAAAACACTTCTCTCAAATGGCGTATCATCATAAGTACCGGTGCACTTTTTTGTGTCAATCCGTCCACTAAATTTTCGTCTTTTTTCAACTTCCGACAAGTAAATTTCTTTTTTCCCAAGAATTTCTGCCACTGACGATTTACAAATATTGTATATCTTACATAGATCAACATTTTTAACACCATTTTTTGCGTGATTTATTAGATCCAGCTTTTGCTCCAAGGTTAGCCTCTTAGCAGGCTCTTTTCTCTGCAAATAAACAGTACAATAATGTTTGTTTTGTATCACGGTTTTCTTAAAAATACAGATTTTCTCATCATTTTTCAATTCAGTTTTAAATTATTATAGGTTACGTCAAAAAAATGTTGAATAAAACAAACCTTTACTTTGAATTACAAAATAATTACCTGCATCACTCTCTCCTTTGCATTTTTTTTGTTTAAAAAAACGTTTTTTTATTAACATGTACACATGTATGTATGTATTACATTTGCATAAAAACCTCGAAAAACAAAGAAAAGTACTAGAATGAACCAGAAAAACCCTTTGCGCATGCGCCAGCAGTTCGGTTATCCCGAGGTGACGAGAGTTCGGAAATGTGGAAGTTTGCGGAACGGAAAAGTTCGGATATGTGGGTGTTGAGTGTATCTTGTAGTTCTTGTGATGCTAATGCTAGAGGAGACTGTCCTCTAATGTGCATAAATAGGACTCGACGTGTTCCAGTGGGTCTGACAAGGTCGGCAACCGATAGATGCCGTTCCTGGCAACACAGCACTAACGGTAGGTCCGTTAAGCCCAAGTGTAATAAACATAAATTCCCGTTTACTATTGTATGTACTTCAGCAGAAATCATATACTTGCAATACAATTCTAAAATGTGGCCTGTCAATACCTACCTATCGTCTAAGCTCAGTCCAAGAATTGGTTATCCAACGACTAGCCACAGCGAATGCAATTTTCAGAGTGGTTTATGGTTAATTTTCATAATAACGAAAATGTCTTGAAAAAAACCTATTTATTTGACGAGGCATGGTTTTACCTCCTCTCTGGTTATATTAATTCTCAACAAATGAGAACGTGAGGGTGCTCTGAAAATTCACATTTCTTTATAGAGAAACCTCGGCATATTCTCAGAAAGTTAGCGTGTGGACGGCCGTATTGAAAAGAAAAATTGGTGGGTTGTTGGTGTACAGAACCGGCAACTGGTTGGGCAACAAGTTGGTGCCACCGCTGCTGGAACATTATTGCTCATGTAGTCTTTTACTCCTGGCCACCAGGGTCCACCACAACCGCATTTCTATATTCAACAAATAATTAGGTTTACATGTTATTCCTCACTTACTATCCATAAATTGAAGAAAAGTTAGAAGACATGTATTAGGTATAATAGAGCGACGACACATATGGACTGCCCTCTAGTGCACCTAAATAGGAGTTGACGTGTTTCGATAGATCTGACAAGGTGAGCAATCGCTAGATGTTGTTCACGGGAGCACAACACTAACCGTAGGTCATTTAAGTATGGTTAACATAGGTAATATTACAGAAATATTTGACTTTTACTTTTATTATAGAGGATTAATAATATTATTATAGTTATTAATAATATAGTTATTGATGTCTTTATTCTTGATATTGCATCCCCGCCTGCAGCAGAAATTAGGCTCAGGCGAGGGGAGGAAATTCATCCTGTCCCAAAACCTTTCTTACAATGTGGCAAGTTTGTAACAATATTGCCTTCTGGCCATTTTTAATGATATTATAAGATAATCCTAATGTCGCCATGTTCTTGGCGAATCTGGTCGTCATCACTCCCTCTGCCGATATTACTAGGGCGTACGTCTCCACCTTCTCCAGTTTCCATAGGCGCTTCAGCTCGATTGACAGATTTTTGTATTTCGCGATCTTCTCCCGTTCAGTCTTCTGAATGTTGTGGGTAAGCGGCACTGAGATGTCTATGATGATCCCTCTTCGTTGTTCCTTGTTGATTGGCACGCTGTCTGGTCGGTTGAAGTCCACCATATTTTCATATTCATTTTCATTCTCACATATCTGTTTTTTTTGTACTTTATCCTTCAGTTATCCTTCATTTTCAGGAAATTATACAAAAATACATACGAATTGCTGATTCCCTAAGAAAAAAAAGTCAACAAACAGCAATCATTTCAGCAAACAAGATTTTACCCTTTTAGCTGGGAAGCTTTTGAACTTTCTTTTGTACTACCCCAGGAAAATCCAGAACATCGTCATCAGTATGGCTTCGCACCGTTCCAATTTCCATTCAATCAAGGGCGTAGCCAGGGGGGGGCGATGGGGACGATCGCCCCCCCCCCAAAGTAAAAACCAAAGTAAAAACCAAAGTAAAAACCAAAAAAACCAAAAATACGCGGGGAATGCGGTTGCCGTTGCCTCCAGTGACCTTTTTTTTTTGCTTTTTTGTTTAATCTGCAGCAATCGCCCCCCTAAAGGGTCAAGTAAAAAACCAAAATACTCGGGGGATTGCGGTTGCCGTTGCCTCTACTGACCTTTTTTTTGTTTAATCTGCATTGGGCCCCCCCCCAAACATAAATACTGGCTACGCCCTTGCATTCAATAAACAAAATAAAAAATTAAATAAATAAAGCAATTTTGCCCTCTCGACTAACTGAGACGCCACTCCATACACAACATTTTTCACCATTAATCATGAAGCGATAGGGACAACATAAACAAAGTAACTACTTAATTAAAACAAAACATCGTCGAATGCACTTTTAGCGCCTAAACGAAAACGTCGGTATTTGACGCCTATATTAAAATTGTCACCTCTGAGCTCCCCCTTTGAACTTATAAATTCTGATTTCGTGATTTAGTCCCTTGTCACGCATATATTAAGAGACGGGTGACATTTTCCGTTGATAAACTGAGAAGCATTTCATCGTATGAGATATCACTGAATTTTTTCTCCTAGACGGCCTAGTAGGTATCTACAACACCCAGATAGAGGCCCGCGTCTATGAAGATGACAGTTTAGTCTAAATGTCTGTTTATTTTCATTTTTGTGTGTGTGTGTGTGTGGAATATGCAGTTAAATATCGAAGAGCAAACTATTATGGATGTGCCTACTACACACATTTTTTTTTTGGTCCTCAGTACACTCAGTACACTGGAAATATTTATTAATAACTGATATAAACAATGTCTTTTCTTGTATAACAAAAATAGGTAATGAAAACGGCATTCGTAATATCAATCGTTTTATTTGCGTTGCATATCAAGACCGATATTTTTTTCTTCCTAAAATTAAAAACGAAATTGGATATGTAACCAACTATGTAACATGATTTAAAAAAGTTGCTTGTTGCCTAAAAGTTGCTATTGTGAAAACGTTCTCGAAATTACTCGTATAATACATCGCTACTCAATAATACTTCCACAACTTTATAAAATTTATATAAGAGTACTGTTGTTTGCCAAAATAGCCCATTACTCATTACAATACTTATTTCTGGAAATTTTTACTACCCGGACTGACTTTTTTAGACAACAAATACACATATGTAGATATTAATGTTTTTAATTTCATTTTTGAAACTACAAACAAATTTAATTTAAACCTACATAAACTGATTGTTGAAATTAATTGTAATTGTGCAATATGAATGTCCTTGTACACTCAAAAAAGTGTACACTTCATAATACCTTGTACACTTCATTTATTACGGCAGTAGTGGTGGTAGATATACGAGGTATGTCCCAAAAGTATCCGACCTTGTTCACAACTCTGCGCCAGAACGTTCGAACGATCTCTGTAAGTTAGGAGCGTAACCGATTTCAAGTCTATGTTGATTGTTTTTTCGACTATATTGTTCGTTGTGCACCATGAATATGCTCCAAGAGGTCAGACGATTAACAAAGGATTTTACCTTGAGGTTTTGAAAAGATTGCGTGACGCAGTGAAAAGAAAACAGCCGCAATTTTGGACTAGCGGCCATTGGTTTCTTCAACACGATAATGCGCCGTCGCATTCATCGAATCTCGTGCAACATTTTTTGACAAAAAAAATAATTCACAACTTCACCAGCCTCCGTACAGTCCCGACATAGCCCCCTGCGACATTTAGCTCTTCCCAAGATTGAAAATTCCACTCAAAGGCACCGGTTCGACGACATAGAGACGATTTAAACGAAGGCGGCGAGTGCTCTAAAGACCATTCCGAAAACTGACTTCCAGAACTGTTTCAGAAGTGGAAACACCGATGGGAGCGTGTTCTTCAATCAAATGGGGGAGTACTTTGAAGGATGCCTTGAGCCGGATGACGAAGAATAATGCCAGCGTGGAGTTATCAACAACGCAGGTCGGATACTTTGTGGACACACCACATGTAGTTTATTGTTTTGGAGAACCGGTGTAAAATTTTCTACATTTTGAATCACAGTTTTTGTTTTTCAAAACCAGTTTTGTTTTCTATAGAATCTTCAATCTATTGCACAGATGACCTTTTCCATGCACGATGATGTTTCAATGTTAACAGGTCAGCTCCCTGTTCATGCACAGTCTCTATTCATGTTTTTTGGGACGGAGATTTAGTTAGCGCCACAATAATAATTTATGTCATTTAGGGTCATGTTGTATAATTCCTCCCTCCGATAATCACCAACAACGCCTATCATGGCATTTACCTGTAACAATAGAGAAAATGATTTACAAAGTGATGAAATTTTTACTAAAGAAAATGGATAGTTATTTTTTCTAATTATGATTACCATTTAAGGTGCTAAAACGAATAATCCAAGCTTATTGTCCTTGTACAAAATATATTCTTCTCTGATGGGGCTTCTTTCATGAATCGATTGACTTCTTCTCGTGTCAGAATGTTTGATTTGTTCGGATGATGACCAACTGCTGTCTTTTTCAAGAAGCTTGTCAGTTTCGAATATTTTAATATGTCGGCTCCTTCCATTACCTTTATCATTGACTTTATACTACATTTTATATTTTGACCACAGTGTTGAAATTTTTTTGACACATCCAAGAGATATGCTAAAAGAATATTCTCATTTATGGCGTTTTCCACTTTATAGGTTTTTGTCCACTCGTTGAAAAGCTGGCATTCCTTATTGTATCGGACAGAAGACTTTCAGACACCAATTTATTGACTGCGTCAGCACATTTTAGCTCAATTTCTTCCATTTTTGTTTTTTACAAAATTTATCAAAGAGAACGCACGAAACAAATTCAAACACAAATCGACAAAAGTTTTATTAATACCAGGATACATAGTGTTATGAATTTCTCTTCAAATAACTCGCTTCTTTAATTCAAACACATTTATTAACACTTTACAACTCGTCGACCTTCACTGTATAACGTCCAAATCATAACTAATTCTATCCTAGCAACAACACCAGTATTTATAAATTTTACATGTTCTAGAAAATTCGTTTGACATCTAGAATATTAAATATGTCATTCCATACTATTCTTTACTAACAGCTAGTGTATAATCTAAATAAACTAAGTATGTAAACTATAAAACTCAATAAACGTCAGCTGTCACTAATGTCACATTTACAACTGCCATACTGCTCCCCCCTTTAAGGTTATTCGTCCCGAATAACACTGTCTTCAGTCCTAGGCGGTGGATCCTCGACGACAAACCAATCGAGTGGATTATGTCCTGTATATCTAGCGAGTCTCTCCAGATGGACCACCTTCGGCTTGCTTCTTGTAGACAGCTGGATGCTGTAGACCAGGTCGTTGATTTTTTTATTATGGTGTACGGGCCTTCCAGTTGCTCTGAAGCTTTGGACTTTTTCCTTTCGTCCTTTTTGGGGCATACAACCATACTGCATCACCAGGCTTAAACGCAATCTCTGTTGATGTAGTGTCGAGACGCTGTTTCATTTTGTCGCTGTGCATTTTCAGCTTCTCGCTGGCAAATCGAAGGGTCCGGTCCAATCTCTCTCGCAAGTCTTCCACAAATTCGGGCAGAGATCGTTCCTGATTTTCTTCTAGGGGACGGCCAAGTATGAGGTCAGTAGGCAGCTTCATTTCTCTTCCAGAGGTCAGCATATACGGAGTGTAGGTAGTCGACTCATGCTGGGAACTTCGATACGACAGCAAGAACAGAGGCACCATTTTGTCCAAGTCCCTTTGATTTTCAGACACAAATTTAGACAGGTAATGGCATAAGGTTCTGTTGTGACGTTCAACCATGTCATTCGACTGGGGATGAAGTGCAGTAGTTCGGGTTTTCTTGATGCCCATTATTTTCATTACTTTTGCCACAGCTCTGATTCGAAGTTTCTTCCTTTGATCAGAATGCAGTTCGAGGGGTACTCCATGTCTAGCTATGACATTCTCGATGAACGCTTCGGCTACAGTTTCTGCCTCTTGATTGGGGAGGGTACTGCTTCGGGCCATTTCGAGAAATAATCCATTACCACCATCAAGTACTTGTTTCCACGGTCGGTTACAGGTAATGGTCCAAGAATGTCCACTGGTACTCTCGAATGGTGCTCCGGATAAGTACTGCACTATTTTACCACGGCTTCTTGTTTTTGGTCCCTTTTTAGCAGAGCATAGATCACATTTCTTGCACCATTCTTCGACGTCTCGGCGACGGTTTACCCAATAAAATCGATCCCTTACTCGAGCTAAAGTCCTGGTTACTCTAAAATGTCCTCCGGATGGGCTGCTGTGAAGTTCTTCTAGCACTTGGTTGATTCTTGCTTTAGGCAAGACCAACTGGTAGACTGCGGATACTCCATCGGGGCTCTCCCACTTCCCACTTCCGATGTAGTAGGCCATCGCGGAGACAAAGAGAATTCCATTGAGCCCAGTATCCCTTTATAGTTGTACCATATCTGGAAACTTCCTGCGAAGTTGGTCGAACTCCATTCTTTACCCAGTTCCGGATTAACCTCAGATCATTGTCTTTCTTCTGGCTTTTCTTCAGTTCCTCCGATAACCATCCATCTTCGACTTGTACTGTTGTTGCCATTAACAGTTGATTGCAGGTCTCATTCGAAGAGTCGAGTACAGGTAGAACTCCTTATTCAGCCTGTCCATGACGTCCAGGCAGATGGACCTGTTCTTGTTTCTTGATATCACCGACTCGTTCATCATGCTGGCTGGCCATAAAGAGGTGCTGATTGGACATCTCTCGCACATGCGCGTCCTGGGTCTCTCTCTGCATCGCTACTTTTATCTGAGATAGAAATCTTGAGGCATTGAGTATAAGTAGTCGACACGCGCCCCTAGTATCGACTAATTGTCGTTTTCCGAATCTCTCGCTGGTGATCTGAAACGAGATTCTCGCTTTGGGGAAGGGAAGTGACAATTCCTGTCTTGCGTACTAGTCGGTGTCCTGTTTTCTTCTCTCCAGTTCTTTTCATTCGGGCTCCTAGATCTTGAGCTATGACCCGGTTGTCGATCTGGCGAATATGATCTTGGCTGGTACCTTGTCTTGGCTCTGCAAAAACGCTGTAGATGTCCAATTTTCCCGCAGTTGTAGCAGCGCCTTGTCTCCTTTGGTGTTGAGTCTTTGATTGTTTGAATTCATTTAATTCTTGCATTAATTTCTCCACAGTTTCTTTAAGCGATTGGCGTTCGTCGAATTTAACTTGCCTCACTCTGGTTTTGTAGCTCCTCGATGCTTTTTTAGCTGCTTTAAATTCCAAAGCAGCTATGAGTGCATCACTAATCGTGGTGTGTCTCCCAAGCCGCAAAGTTTGCTGCATTTCGATGTCTACTAACCCATCAATAAAAGTCTGGATGCCAATTTGTTCGAAAAATTCTTTAGGTGCTTGAGGGTATGCCAAATGGACGAGTCGTTCGATGTCAGCTTCGTATTCTTGAAGGGACTCGTTGCTTCTTTGCTGTCTACTCTTGATCTGGGACTTATATATTTGTGTCCATACCTCATTTCCAATGCATCTACAATCCTGTCATAATCGTTTTGCTGCTCTTCGGGGTGCTTTGTAAAATTTCTAAAGCCTGACCTCTGAGAGATATGACCAGCGAAGTAGCCATTTCTTGTGGAGTCCATCGGTTGGCCTTTGCAGCAGCCTCAAATTGTCTGCGGTACATGGACCATGATGACTGTCCATCGTACGTGGGAGGCTTAAGCATTTTGTGTACTGTCCTTTCAGTATGCATAAGGCTTGAATGTTGTAACGGAGTAGCTGGTGAGATCAAACAATCTCCTGAATCGGCTATTGAAGTACGTTGTAATTGGTGCTCCAGACCATTTATCTTTTCCAGTATCTCTTTTTGTACTTGCCGTCTGGTGTCTTTAAATTTTCTCTCGATTTCTTCTTTATTCTCCTGGAAATTCCTTCTCGATTTTTTAACTTTTATGCCTACCTGGTCAATCTGCTGTTCCACGCCATCAATCCTCCCAGAAAATTCATTCAACATGGTGTTTATTACTTGTTGGGACTCGCAAATTTCCTGATGACGCCTCTCTGCCTCGTCTCGGTCCTCTTGTCGTCGTCGTTCTGCCTCCTAACGGTCCTCCTATCGCCGCCGTTCGTCCTCCTGTCGTCGCTTTTCGTCTCGCCTTTCTGCCTCCTCACGGTCCTCCTGTCGTCCTTGTTGCAATAATTTTAATATTTCACTTACATCCATTGCCGTCGTTTCTTCGTTGTATTTTGTAGATCTCGTATTCACCATATAACTTTTTTTCTTCGAATTCTTCTATTATCTCACCGCTGTCACCAAAAATAAAGTACGTTAAATCCGAAAATAACCATTCTGACGTTTTTCAAGACTACGTTTACCGACTAAGATAGAAAATGATCATGATTTTGCACATATCTTGTATGTGGAAGAGACCTTTCCAGTAGATAATAAAAAAAATTGCTCAGTTCACAAAAAAGAGATCCTATATTAAATAAGATTTATGGATATTGCTTACACGGTTGGCCTGAAACTAAAATTGAGGAACCGTATAAATTATTTTATAATAAACAAGATCAACTTTACTCGGAACAGGGATGCATTTTGTGGGGATTTAGAATTATTGTGCCAGACAAATTACAAAAATGTGTGTTGGAACAAATTCACTTAACGCATATGGGTATTAGTAAGTGCAAAACAATAGCTAGGTCCTATGTCTTGTGGCCTAACATAGACTCCGATATTGAAAACATTTGTAAACAATGTAAAATCTGCAATACTATACAGGATGATCCACCAAAAACGGTATTAAATTCTTGGCCTTTAGAAAACAAACCCTGGTCTAGGTTGCATATTGATTTCATGGGACCACTTTTGGGAAATAAATATTTTGTCTTAATGCGATGCAAAAAATGTAATTGGCATTCTCAAGAAAATATTTTTACGTTTTGGGTTGCCACACAAAATAGTATCGGATAATAGCCCACCGATACTTCTTATGAATTTGAAAGTTTTTTAAGGGTCAACGGTATTCGACATTTATTTTCAACTCCTTCAAATTGATCCGTCTTCAACTAAGTTTCATCCGTCCAGCAAAGACAGGCAGAAAATTCTGTAAAAAGTTTTAAATCGGCGTTGAAAAAGGCTATATTAGATAATAAAAATGCAGATTTTTTTTTAGAGGATTTTCTTTTTGATTATAGAAACTGCCCTCATTCAACAACGGGGGTAAGTCCAGCTATGCAAATGTTTAATCGTAATTTACGTAGTAGATTCGAATTATTGTTGCCCAATTCAGAAAATCAAATTAGAGTCAGAACGGAAAAATCAACTGTCCATTACGGGGGTAAACAAAAAAGTTTTGTAGTAGGGGAAGATGTATGGATTAAAGATTTTAAAAACCCGGCGCACCCCAACTGGACAGAAGGTAAAACAACAAGGAAAGAAGGTTCGGTTATTTTTTTATGTAAAACCAAAAAAACGGTAAAGAAGTTAGACGTCATTCTGACCAAATACGCCCTTTAAAAAAAATCCAGGAATATTAGTATCAAAATTTGTAGTGATGAAAATATTCCTAAAAATTCCGACTAAGAGGAAGTTTTGGAAAATAATGAAAATGTATTAGTACAGGGTGATAATTTAAAAACATGCGTCGAGCCGAATGAAATCCAAGCTACGACAGCAGTTCAAAATGAGGCTTCAACTTCAAGATATAATCTAAGAAGTAAAACAAATAAAAGCTAAAATTTTGTATCAACAGAATATTATTTTTTGTATAGGATGTAACAATTATATTGTAGGAATCTTAAAAAAAAAAAGTTTATTTCGGAAATACGCATACGTTCATATACAGTAAGCGGTACCCTAATGCGTACATATGTAGGTGGATATTAAATACATATTAAATGATACATTTTTATGTCATAGTTAGGCGAATTTACTTGGGCCAGGGGTGGGGGTTGGTTGTACAGAAAGCTAAGAGGGGGTCTTACCGAAAATCTAAAGAGCAACGTTGCCAGAACTAACTGTAACTCTTAACTCTGCATAAGTCTTTATAAAAAACTTACAATTTAATTTTCAGACTGCGTTGCGTATCGTATAATAAAGTTTACTGTTTCTTTTTTCAACCCAACTACTGTGAAATAATTTTAAACAGTTGATATTACTTTAAACAGGTGTGAAACAATTTTAAAATATCTAATAGGAATATTACGTTGATATGACAATAGCGAACGCACGCAGAACGAAGGCAGAACGAACGGTCCAATGGTTCACTCTAAGCACCACCCACTAATGTACTCTCCTTGCCCCATTACGTCATTTAATTATTTGAACTTTTTTCGTCAATGTGATAAATATCTATTTTTTATTTTTATGAATGTATGTAGTGCTTCTACAATACGCTCGTAATAACGCACTTTTCTAATCAGGCACAAGACCAGTCTAAAATATAAAATGGTATTTCAAATTTTAACTCAAACAGCCCTACCGACCAACCGGATGCCTTTCATACGCCTGCGCTAGCGGATTGGATCGCGATTGGTTCTCACCTCATGTTTACTCTACTGGAGTCAAATTCCTGAAGTGGGCCACTTAAAATCGATGTAATGAATTTTATATTTCTTTTTTAGGGATATTAGGTACCTTTACACTTACGCTCAATCATGAGTGATTGGAGCGCCCCGTTCCAGTCACGCGCAACCCTGAGTGTCGCGTTCTAAAACTTTGTTGTTAAAAATTGACACGCTCCAATCACACGGTATTGCCTGCGCGGTGAAATGTGACATGATAACACGGCTAGTGTAAATTGAAAAGTGTCAAGTTTCTCGCGCGATAGTCGTGGCTCGTGGAGTGTTAAAAATTTCAACAGTTTTATAGACGGTTTGTTCGAAATGGAGCAAATTATAAACAAAAAAAGAAAATCAAAAGTGGCTTTGTGCGTTATGGCTTATCTTGATATGTATATGATTGTAAACTTTTTTTTTAAATTTTTTTTTTTTTAAACATTTTGAAGTTGAAAAAATAATCGAAAATCGAAAAATTGCTTGTCACGGTGATTTTTGGTCGAAACGATAAAGTTAAACCTTCGGGGCACTAAGAAAAAAAATCGCAGCGCTTTGCAACTTTGATGGTTTTTTGGGGACACTTTGAGGTTAAAAAAATTACCGACGATATCCTTCGTTCATCGACTATATCCAAAGTTATACCAAATTTTCCAAATATCCTTAAATTCGCAAGTTTTTAACTTTTTTTCAGTCAACATTATCGCTTCAAAAAATTTTGAAGCGCCCCATCAATCAATCAATCGCCCCCGACTGTGTCTTTTCTGTACGTTCATTAGTTCCCGAGTAATTATTGATTGTCAAAGTTGAAAAGGACTTTTTTGCCTTGATCGACGATAACTCCGCGGCAAATCATCGTACGGAGCTCGTTAAGAGGTCAAATTAAAGCTGATTAAATTGCCTAAAAGAGCTTTATGGTCGCATGATGAAAACAATTTTTTTGAGGTCCACAGACCATTTTAAAGACGAGCAAAAAATTTGGAAAAAAAATTGTGTTGGTTTTCGGATGATTACGTGAGAACCGCTCCCGCTAAAAAAATTTTAAATCCAGATCTGAAAACTAGACATTGAGGATATAATTTCATTCTTTTTTATTTTCTGTACGGCCATTTTTTTCCGAGTTATCCCTTGTTGAAAATCACATCCAATCCATTTAATATCCTTTAATTTTTGTTACTAGTGTATTTCAAGAAAAGTTGTAACATTTTCTTTAGACCAATCTCGTGAATCTGCCATTATATCTGTAACACAATAAAAATTTGTATCGTCCAATTGATAAATTAATTATATACTAAAACGCCAAAACGGATACTACACAAGAAAGATCGTGTGAAATAATTTAGCACTTTTTTTCAACTGCACGAAATTCACTCGCGAAAGCATGTAAAGTATCCTGCAGGTTTCAACACATCCAAAAAACCGAGTGATTATTACCAAGATACACTAGCATTCTTTCGCGCGTAATTGGAACGGGGCGCTCCAGTCACGCGGGATTGCGTGTAGGTGTAAAGGTACCTATTGAAGGTTTATATTTCAAAATTAATATCCTAAAATGTTTTTGCAAAATTTTTTATTTTGCTAAAGTTATAAACAAATTACTTTTTTAAGTACGGTTTTTTTTGAAAATACGATTATTCAGCGAGTATTTTATAAAACTTTACGAAATATCAATGGCAGATACAAGAATAATAGGAGAATACGATAGTATATTCACTTTATGAAAAAAATTATTTATTTATAAAAAAAAATATTTTTTTTAATAAACAAAAGGTAAATTAAACAATGTTCTCGGCTAGGTAGGATACTTTTTGTTTTAGGTTTTATTGCTTTATCCTTAAGCTAACGATCCCCGTAAAAAAAATTTTGTAATCTTCAGAAAAACAAAAGTTAGGAATTTTTTTACCGTAGTCGCCACGCGGAGCCGCACGCGCTTTTTGCGACTTGCTCCTCCGCGCCTCGCCCCTTCACGATAGCAAACACATATGCAATAAATAATAAAAAGTTTACTTATTGTATTTTATTTTATTTCTTTTTAACAATAACGTCGATAAATTATTTACATACTTTTATTAGGACTTTGGTATTATCGGAAAAATCTTACATTCTAAATTTTTTTATAGCGAACGGTTTGAAACGATGATATTGTCGGGTTACTTTTATGGTTTTAGCATTTGAAAAACGTGATTCTAAGTGTTTTTTGGGTTTTTCGGATGCATCCGATGAACAATATTCCAACTCAATTTTTTTTTTTAAATTCACGAGCCCTTTCATACAGTTTTCGCGATGTTACTATAGTTTTATTTTGCAAACTTGCGCGGTAAGCGCTTCTTTTACACACCCACCAATGCCGTCGCAAGCTTTTTATATTTATAAAAAATCAATTCAATTTTCTGAATTTGTTATACCACGAAGAAGACTGGTATTAAAGCTGAGTGGAACTTTTTTGCTACTGCTCATGGCAAAGGAACTTAGGAGCTCCTATTATTCTTGTATCTGCCATCGTAAAGTTTTATAAAATACTCGCTGAATAATCGCATTTTCACAAAAGCCTTACCTAAAAAGTAATTTGTTTATAACTTTTGCAAAATAAAAAATTTTGCAAAAACATTTTAGGATACTAATTTTGAAATGTAAACCTTCAATATCCCTAAAAAAGAAATCTAAAATTCAACACATCGATTTTAAGTGGCCCACTTCAGGAATTTTGACTCCTTACAAAGAAGTTAAATTATCGATTGCCCTTCATTCGGCTATGTACGCATTAAACTGCCGCTTACTGTATGTACTAAGAATGTATTACATTTATTTTAAACTACTTCAAGTATAAGTTTAATGGACATAGAATTTAGTTTGGTTTCAGTTTTAAAGGTACAGGTGTTAGTCTAACTATATACGTATATATAGATATTATGCCGTAATTGTAATTTGGTAATTTTGTAAATTTGGTGAGGAAAGGTGTTGTATACTTGAATCATTTATTTTCTATGTTATATATGTATTGTTTTATTGTGCCACTGTGTATCTGCGATTCTATTTGTATGTACTTTTTATATGCCACGACCTGCTATCTATTATGTTTTTCTGTGTTTTGTATTTATATACTCGTATATATTTCATGTGTTTCTTAGAAATAAAGCTTTCTTTCTGTTAAATCATCGGAGTTATTATTCGCCTATTCCTCAAATCTAGTCAAAGATATTACAATATTTAGTCTACCTTTGTTACTCTTTAAATTTAATTTGATCTAAATTTTAGTTTTGTGAAATTAATTAATTAATTGTGAGTGAATAGTAATAAATAATTTTTTTCTCGCTTATTTGTTTTTCAAAAATTGCAAAATATACTTTTTTCATTAAACGAAAAAAAAATATGGGTGCTATTAAAAATTGGTTACCATAGGAACAAAACAAAAGAATATATCAACAAACTAAAAAACTTAAAACATATAGTCGTTCTAATTTTAATTGAAAATGATAAATACGCCTGGGAAACAAAAAAAGCGGTGCAACTTTTATGATTCCATGGGCGTGCATATATCTTTATAAATTCAAAAATTGTGAAATAATTTTTTTCATTCAAATCAATATAGGAGATTAAAATTAGCCTGCATACAAAACTCTTAATATTTGTAATATAATTTGCTGTAAATCATGCTCATTTAGCCAGACAATCTCAAAAAATTGTCTGTGTTAATAAACCTAGCTGAAATACACGTCACTGGCGCCTTAAACACGTGGAATTACTAAAGTCGTAAATCACTTTAACGACGTCGTAAAATTTTTATGGCACAGTGGACCGAATAAATATTTGGATGTATTACATATAAAGCAATCCTATAGTATACTGGTCGACATTTGCTAGTTGCCGGCATCGGTGTTGCGGGCATCGCGTTGCCGGCTCTTCAAAATTACTTCTTTTATAGTATAGTAACATACATAAAGTTGTTTTGATTTATAATTATTTTTTCCAACAATTTTAAACGCTTTATTTTAATGCTAACTAATAAATTTATATCTATGTACTTTTTTTTTTAATATTTCCAAACTAGCTTTCTAAGAACATCACGAACTAACAGTTTACTGAAGTATGAAGTCTACTTGTATAGTGAGCTTAGCAATTTTAGAAAATATATCTGACAACCTTGCTTTTTCCTACCTATTTTCAATTTAAAATGGAAATAGAGTACATGGTAATGAACAAAATAACTTTTATATTGAACTTTTTTTAACTTTGCAAATAACAAAGTTAAAGCCATTATTCGATACTTTTGTGCCACCCGGTATATTAAGTACTATGGAGACATCCAAAAAAACGTCATCAACTCTGGCTATGAACGAGAGAGATGGAAATAGCGGTCATGTCTAAGCTTTTCGGTTATGTCAAACTTTTTGACAAGTGACTGTCACAATTTGTAAAATAAACAATGGCTGTCATATGAAGTGACAGTCTTGACAAGTAAATAAGGTTATAAATTCGATTAAGAATAGAAATACGTATTTTTTTTCTCGGTCAACTTTGATGACGTTTTTTTTTTGATGTCTCTATATAATATTATTTTATATCCACATGGGTACTTTCTTGTTTTTTTTTTAATTTTATAGTCATGGTTGTAATGACTACTCTACGTTTTTTTAACTTGTTTTCTTAATGAAATTTTTCTCCTTGCTATTTGATTCTTATATAATGAGAAGCAATACAGAAATTATTAGTAATAGTTAGTTAATGTGTAAGTGCTTTATCCACGAAGGATATTTGTGTGTAATTTTCTTGAGTGGATAAAACGCAGTTTAAACACGAATGCAATAATATGTTTTATCTACAGTCGGAACAAGTATTATCTGAACTTAATTGATAAATACATAATATTGCATTTCAATGTCATGTCAAGTGACATTTTAAAAAATCGTTTCAACTGGGTAGACTTTGTTGGTTTATATGGTTAGTTTGTTTATTATTTATCAAATTGGAAAAAAAAGATGAGAGTTTGGTGAAAAATGGAAGAAAACGACAGAATTCCTGCAGAGATTCTTGAAGAGGCTGAAGACGTCACTTTGCGTTTATTACCAGTCAAGTCCAGAGAACTTTATGAAAAAGAATTCACCGAATTATGAATGGAGAGAAAAAAGAAAAGTCGGAATACTAATGAAGAAGTGATGGTTTCATAGTCCGAATTTGTTAATATGATCGCTTATTTGAAAAGTGAATCGAAAGGATACAAAAAGAAGAAACCAGCAGTTTTTGAGAGAGAACATTTTTGACAAGGGCTTCCGATGAAAAGTATTTTATTTGATGATTAAAGTAATGGATCTCAAAAAACAAAAAACTGGACACCGAACTACTACACTTTTCTCGACGCGCATTTCGCCAACCAAGTTGGCATCTTCAGGAGAAGATTAGAACTAAATTCTAGCCTACACACTTGCACCATTTATACCAAATTTGTTGTCACGGTTCACTGAACCGTAACTGTCTTTATTTATCAGAGCCAAATTAAATAACCATTTCCCTACTATAAAATTTACATATGAAGTGGAACACAATGAACAGCTACCATTTTTTTGATGTATTAGTTATTAGAAATAGTGAAAATAAGTTAGAGTTTGATGTATATAGAAAAGAAACCGCGACTCTTAGATATATTCCCAACGATTCACACCACCCTTTTCGACACAAAATGGCAAGTTTTAATTTTCTAATTCACCGTTTGTTAAATTTCCCCCTCAGTAAAGAGAGGTTTGAACATGAGAAACAATTAATTAAGAATATAGCTAAGAATAACGGTTACTCAGTCCATTTAATAGATAAGTTAATAAGGAAGCATAATATTAAGAGAACCCTGTACAATTCCACGACTTTTCGTAGAGATACTGACAATTCGAAATTTGTTTCGTTACCATATGAACCTAAATTCGCCCGTGGACTAGATACAACTTTTAAAAATATTAATATCAATTTGGTTTATAATTCTAAAAATAAACTACAGACGCTTTTGGGTAACCCCAAAGACAAAATCGACAATAACGAAAAGTCAGGAATATACGAAATAAGTTGTAAAGATTGTGATCAAAAGTATATTGGGCAAACAAAAAGATCTATATTGACTAGATTTAAAGAACACATGGCTCATTTGAAATATGGCAGAACAGAAAAATATTGTGTTGCCCGACACGCTTTTGACAACAACCATAGGATAGGCATAAATAATTTAAAATTAATTAGAAATGTAACAAACAGTAGACAGTTGGATGCTTTTGAAAGTTTAGAAATCATTAAGTGTAACAATAGTATGAATAAGGACAATGGTCCGATACCCACCAGTCCACTGTGGGTACTGATAAACAAAGACAGTTACGGTTCAGTGAACCGTGGCAACAAAATTGGTATAAATAGTGCAAGTGTGTAGGCTAGAATTTAGTTTTAATCTTCTCCTGAAGATGCCAACTTGGTTGGCGAAACGCGCGTCGAGAAAAGTGTAGTAGTTTGGTGTTTCGTGGAAAACGTCCAGTTTTTTGTTTCTACGCCGAAGGTTCCAGTACCCACTCCAGGATAATGGATCTCATTTTTTGAACAATAGAACTAAAGTAGTCAAAGTAAAATTTTGTAATGTTATAGATTGCATTAATAACGGGAGTCGCCGGTGTCTGTTGATGTGAATTAACTAATTTCAAAATCTATGTCCAAGACAAGGGATAACATCTACTTGTTTCAATACCAGGTACCAAGACCAATATTTTACATGAATTCACCGTTAACGCGGAAGCTTTTTCTATGAATGCTGTATCTATGTAGAAAGTAAATTTACCTACGTCCGAAGACGCTGTCACACAGCAGATTTACTATATAATGATCAGAAATGTACTGTGCAGCCTGTTGGAATCAACACTTTAGCAAAAGTACCGTCAAAGGTTGCTTCGTCTTTGGACCTGCCAGATACGAAAACTTATAGTGGTCATTGCATAAAAAGAACTTCGATAAGTTTGTTGGTGAACAAAGGTGCAGATATTGCAAAAATTAAGCAGCATGGTAGATGGGAGAGCTCCAGTGTTGCACAAAGATATATTGACGAATCCATATCAAACAAACCTGATACTGCGAAGCAGTGGCGGTGCGTGATATTTCAGTTAGCCATATCTTGAAAACGACGCATGGGACCCACTTCACTTTTTAGGTGATGACTATACACCTCTTACAGAAAGGATTTATAGTGAAAAAACCGTCAGCAAAGTTTGCAAAAAATTTTTCAAAAACACTGGAGCACTCCCTGGGTTCTCAGTAACGCTCTGTGGAATATTTGCAGTATATTTTTTTCATAATCTAGAAACAAATATAAGGAGACGTTTTTTCGATTTGTTACAAAATATTTTTTGTTTCAAAAAGTTATGGCCATTTTAATTTTGGGAAACAAAATGTTCCTATAAAATTAAAATTAAAATGGCCATAACTTTTTGAAAAAAAATATTTTGCAGCAAATCGAAAAACGTCTCCTTATATTTGTTTCTAGATTATGAAAAAAAAATATACTGCAAATATCCTACAGAGCGTTAATGAGAACCCAGGGAGTGCTCCAGTGTTTTTGAAAATTTTTTTCGCAAACTTTCCTGACGATTTTTTCACTTATAAATCCTTTCTGTAAGAGGTGTATAGTCATCACCTAAAAAGTGAAGTGGGTCCCATGCGTCGTTTTCAAGATATGGCTAACTGAAATATCACGCACCGCCACTGCTGCGAAGAAAATCCAAGAAGAAGCGACCAGTTTCAAAGAAGAGGAAATATTATCAACTGATATTTCAGAAATTCTGCCTGATAATATGATTGTTGTTGATGAAAATGTTGTTAACACAAATTTATTCATTGATATAAATGAAGTTAAATTTAAGAAATCGAGTTCAGCATCAATATAAATGTAATTTCTGTTCACCATTTTCACATTAGTGAAATAAAGTTGCTTCAATTCGCTAGTGGATAAAATATCACTTAATATAGTTCAACTGAATAAAGCTATTTTATGAAACGATTGTGGATAAATAAATAAATACCGTTAAGAATTGGAAAAAAGCGTATAATTTTTCAATAATCTTATAGATTTGCGAATTCGCGATGACCTTGCGAGTTCACCTGTGACTCCTAAATTTTTAGAAAAACAATTACATAAAAAAATTATTGAAGCAATAATGGTTCATTTAAATATTTATGTGTACACGTCAACAGTTGTGGACATACGCAGAGAGTGCAAATAGAATTCACATTTCTGGTTTAAAAATAGTTCTTCTGGAACTGACCTTTGGAATTACCGAAAAGAATTTGTACGAGTACATTAAAAATGGTTTTGCTTTGTTAAATTTAATGTAGTAAAATTTTGATTGCAAATAGTCTCAGTTTTAATATCGTAGCCGAGTGTAAAATACATATATACAGTGGCGGTGGGCTATAGGGTGCGCTGGTGCGCGCGCACTACCAACAATTTAGCATTAATAATTTTATTTAGTAATTAATGGATGCATTCTTAATTTATCGCCTTGCCGCATCCCTAGCGTTAATACCATCTGAATATTATTTGGCCGCAGCGTTACGAATCCACTAGACGCTAGGTCTATCTCCAACGCCACTGGTTTCCGATCGCGGCGCGGGAGTCGACACGCGCAATACGAAAAAGCGGCACGACGATCATGCTTCCGTGCAATAGGAAAAAGCGAACGCGTATTGTTACTGCTTGCCCCTCCACAATTATTACGCGTAGTGGGCGAATCCTATAGATATGAGGTACGGAGTTTAAGAGCGCACGAGAGTTATCGATCATTTGGTTTGTGAATTGTTTTCATACATTGCGATTGCTGTTTTATCGCTCACGTTTTATAAATATAAACTCGGTTACAATCTAGTTTGGAATAATGAATTATATTCAAAACTCCATTCTCTAGCTTGAGTTTGGAGGAAAAGTGCAAATTAAAACTCTAGGTAAGGCCCACTCCACAAATTAATTTAAAATTAGCCGTGAAAGGAAAAAGTAAACGATTTGTAAGAACATTTAATAATGACTTATTTAAAAAACATTTGTGGTTAAGTGGATGCGATGTATTGAACGCAGTGTTTTGTTTGGCGGAGAAACATCTTGGACCAAAACTGGAGTAACGGATTTAAATCACATAAACGAGAAAATAAAAAAAAACATGCAAATTCTGCTGGACACATGAATAATGTTTTGAATTTAGCCATGCTAGGCACTGCAAATATTGCGACAATGCTCGATTCTGCTCATCGACGAGCAGTGGCAGCACACAATGAAGCGGTTTCAAAAAAACAGGTATGTTTTAAACATTATTATTAACTGTATTCGTTTTTGTGGAAAATTTCTATTTAAAACGAATAAAGACATTTTTGCGCAACACCATGTGCCAGGAAAGACTGTCGGCTTTGGCTATGCTCTCCATTGAAAAAGACTTTACAAATATCGAAAATTTTAACAACAAAGTAATTGAAAAATTTGCACAATGTAAAAATCGCAGAATTGAGCTCATTTACAAAGAAAATTAGGTAAGTTTTCAAATTAATAGAGTTAATAAGAATAACCTTAATATGAGATAAATATTTATCTCATATTAGGGATATTCTTATTATTCTTATGATTATCGTTATTTTTATGTATGGTGCACACCCAATCTTAGGATCACGCACCGCCACTGCATATATATAGAAGATAGAATACCGGAAATGGGCAGAACCCATTTGACCTGTTTTAATAAACTTTGTATTTATAGAAATACCAAAATGTCCAAGGGTAGGACGAAATAATGGATACACTAAAACAATTATATTTGGGTAGTATCATATCTCGTTATTCCGCTGGTTCCATTGTTACTCTGTTAAGTAACTGGTCACACCCTATGGTCCAGGTTCTGTTTCCAAATAATACAATCTTTCAAGACAATAATGCTCCTACTCACGTACATGCCAGTGTACAGGCTTGGCAGACGGGAACGCGATGACGAATTTCAGTACCTTTCATTGCCCCTGCAGGTATAAAATATAATCGAACCATTATGATGTGTTTAAAAAAATAGTAGTCCTAATAAAAACACATATCCTCCCATCGTTGTGAAAGAGAAATACACTCGAACCCCTCTTAATTCACCAAAGTCTCGCTTAAGTCGCGATCATAACGTCAACTTTTCGTGTTTTAGCTGCAAAAAGAAATATTTAGAGATATACCACAGCACTTGTTATAACGAAAAATGAGCCAACTGAACAAAAAATCAACGTAAGTATACCCAGTCGCGCGTGACAAAGTTCAATTTGATTGTTTTTTTGTTGATTCAATCTTTTTTCCTTGAGTCCGTTGCGTAGTGAGATAATTCAATTTTCAGGAAAGTAGATTTATTAAAAGATTGTCATTTGCAGAGAAATTACAGGTCATCGAATATTTTAAAAATGTGATGGCAGGCGGCGACTTAAGCGGGACGGTTTCGTGACATAATAGGGGGAAACGTGGTGAAATAAGAGAGGATGTGAATTAAGCGAATGTGAATTAAGAGGGGTTCGAGTGTATGTATATAGGGTGGACCTTAATATTATTTTTTCGTTTTTCTCAGCGGGCCGGGTGAAAATCAGTTCTGGGTACCTAAAAATTGTGCGGAAACCAAAACTGCCGCGATCGGAACCTTTTTTCCCGTGCCGCAAAGCGTTCGAAGTTTCTTATGGGATTTACATGTTAAAAATCACTGAAAACGTTCTGATACGCTCAAAAACTATGAAAATCATCAAATCTGATAGTCGCAAGGATATATTTCCATGTATTTTTTCCTCCTGAATCAGATGGAATAGTCAGATTTCGTTGAGTGAAAAAATTATGAGCGAAAAAAATGCGAAAAAACCAAATTATACTAAAAAAAATTGAAAAAAAGACAAAATAATTTATTATGATGATTGTACCTGACTCTGAGGAGTATTAAGCATATCATGATTCAAAAGTGGAGGTAAAAACCTACAATTTGGCGTCCGGTTGAAGTCTGTAGGTGCCTCTGAACCGGAGTTACGATCATTTCAAGTTGTACGCAATATTCAGGAGCGTATCGGTTTTTTCGACTGTTTTTCTGACGACTGTTTTTTCAATCCTGATTCTCAACCGATAGATTCTCCGCATCGATTTGCATAATTTAACGGTAGTATGAAATGCCCCATATCATACGAATAATTCATTATCTTAATATAATATTACCTTTAGCTTGAAGCTTGAAGTCATTTTACATTGATTATAAGAGAATTCGGATTGGAACATACTATAGTGTCCGACGTTCGTACACATACTTGTAATAACGTTAGCATTATACTTTGGAGTTAGGAGCTGCTATGTGCTTGTTTCTCAACAATCGAGTAGTTTAAGGGTTATTCAAGCTTGAGCAAACGAAAGAACGGAAGGATGAATTCTCGAAAAAATACGGGTTTCTCGAAGTTGGTAGCTTCATTCGCTCTGACATTAGCCGCGGAAATTTTTTCGTATTACTACCAACTTCAAGAGAACTCGAGAGAGAAGAAGTTTCGAAGAGAAGAATTGAAATTGGCGACGGTCGTAAAGTGGTCGTTTGAATAGATTCGTTCGGGAATACGCCTCGGAGCGATCCGAGCAATCTGAGCAGTTCACCCGAACACGCATTTTTGATTCGAGAAAAACCGTATTTTTTTCGAAAATTCATTCCTCCGTTCTTTCGTTTGCTCAAGCTTGAATAACCCTTAAACTACTCGATTGTTGAGAAACAAGCACATAACATAGAGATTTGTATTACTACCCGATTATACGACGCAGCTCCCCAACTCCAAGGTATGATGCTAACTTTACAAGTACGTGTACGAACGTCGGACACTATAGTATGTTCCAATCAATGTAAAATGACTTCAAGTTAAAGGTAATATTATATTAAGATAATGAATTATTCGTATGATATGGAGCATTTCATACTACCGTTAAATTATGCAAATCGATGCAGGAGAATCTATGGGTTGAGAATCAGGATTGAAAAAACAGAAAATCGCCTTCCGCCATATACGCTTCTGAATATTGCGTACAAGTTGAAATGATCGTAACTCCTGTTCAGAGGCACCTACAGACTTCAACCGAACGTCAAGTTGTAGGTTTTTACCTCTACTTTTGAGTCATGATATGCTTAATACTTCCTCAGAGTCAGGTACAATCACCATAATAAATTGTTTTTGTCTTTTTTCAATTTTTTTAGTATAAATTGGTGTTTTTTCGCAATTTTTCGCTCATAATTTTTTTCACTGAACGAATAAACGAAATCTGACGATTCTATCTGATTCAGGAGGAAAAATACATGCAAATATATCCTTGCGACTATCAGATTTGATGATTATCATAGTTTTTGAGCGTATCGAACGTTTTCAGTGATTTTTAACATGTAAATCCCATAAGAACCTTCCGGCGCTTTGCGGCACGGGAAAAAAGGTTCCGATCGCGGCAGTTTCGGTTTCCGCACAAGTTTTTAGGTACTCAGAACTGATTTTCACCCGGCCCGCTGAGAAAACGAAAAAAAAAATATTAAGGTCCACCCTAATGTATATATCTCCCGTGAGTCTATCGCACAAAGGTCTTGGTATTCTTTGCGCCTGACAGAAAAACAATACATTTTATCAGTTATTTAAAGCAGCACCTATTCATCAGACTGTACAGGTAATCGGTATTCTTCAAGTGGTTTTGTGTACGGATATACATTATATCCCTTTTTTTACCGTTTCGTCCATTTATCATCTACCTTATTTTATACGTATATTAGACGTACTTTCTACGAACTTCGTGAATATGAAGTAACCACACGAATCAACCTGCCAATGATGTGAGAGCTTGTATTTACATCTGATGATCCCAACCTACTAGGTTAGAAGCATGGAAGACAAATAAATAAAAATTTCAATAAGAAAACCACAATCCATTATTAGTTATTTTCATAAATATATACATGCGTTGTATGTAAGCAACATATGTGCGGTAATGGATGTTAAAAGTTCATAATATCACTACGAAAATTTCGGAAACTGAAAAATGATGCACCCCAATATATCTCAAAGACCAAGAACATTAAGTCATTTGGATATAGATTTTGCTTAGTTATATTTAATTTTTATGTAAAACTTTATCAGTTTGTCACTTCTTGTATTAATAAATGTATGTAATTTGACTGTGATGTTAAATATTCTCGAAAATGTTCCTCTTCATCAGACCACTTTCTTTTACTTGTTTTATAATGATTAAAGTTCGGAAATTTGTGCTACAACGCAGGGCTCGACACTATAAAACTCTATGCTAATGAATTTATAAACCGTATTTTTAAGCGCCTAGTAAGTTATATACGCGTGTTTCTTACCCCTTACGCCACTGACCGATCCTTCTCGATGTCTCGGGACTCATGTACACCGATCTCATCCGGGAACACTGGATAGGTAAATACTGTTTTACATGCGGTAAACCGGGATTTCCGAACTATAATAATAATGGTGATGACACGGCTCTAAAACAAACGATGTAGAAATGAAATGGAAAAATATGATTTTTTTGGAAATACTGTTGACATGTTTGAATATATTTCTTGAAAAGTTTCCGAAATCATTCACAATTTATATGGCTTTTTGAACTAATATTTGTGATTTTAAACTAAGAAATATTTATTTACAAAATTTCACCCATACTATGATTCCACTTCACTGGATGAATATGGAAGTAAAACTTGAACATATCGCATGCTAATAGTCTCCATGCCACAGATTTTTGTTTTAGTAAATTTTTATGCCACACCGTACATCTTTATATTTCTTCATGATTTACATATACATTTTTTTGTTTTGTTAAGTACATGATTTACATGTACTTAATTTGTATAACCTCTTTTTTCAATTCATTATAGAGTTTGAACTTTTTAATTATTTTTTTGACAATACACTAATAAATATTTACGGTCTAGCTTGGTATATGTATGCACATCCATTTACACATATGTGTGTATGTAATATTGTAATATTCAGTGCAATTGAAATAAAACAAAATCTTCTGCATCTACTGAATCTTTATTTAGTTGCCTTTTAAACAACAATCATAGAAAAATGAAAATCTTTCATGAAAATACACTCGAACCCCTATTATTTCACCTTCGCTTAATTCACATCCTCTGTTATTTCACCACGTTTCCCTATTAGGTCGCGAAACCGTCCCGGGTTAAGTCGCCGCCTGTAAACGTTTTAGAACTACGTTTGGCAATTGGATTCCTCGCATGAATATGTACAATTTTTATTGAAAAATGATTGTGTAATACATTAAATATGGACACCTAAACTTTAAAATTGGTAGGGTGTCTTTTAAAATATTTAAACTTTAAAATATTCATTCAAGTGGAAAATTGAACTTTGTCACGCACGACTGTAAGTAAATACAACTTTTTTTATTTTTGCAAAATTCTTATTTTGCTTAAAGATACAACTATTGTAAAATCTCACAGACGAAATGTTAGGATGAAATAAAAATTCAAATTACCATAACTTTTACAAATCTCAAAATGTCCAGAAAATCACAAGTATAAAAAGACTTTGCCATGCCTCCTTACGAAAATACGAGCATGTCAAATTCCACCGGCCGCCACTTCATGATTAGATTTGGAGCTACTAGATGTTGAGCTTAGGACGTTAAGAGACTGGGGGATAAATGGGGTAAATACACTTTTTTGGCCACAGGTAATTCGTTAACGATTCAAGATAAATCAAATTTGACACACACATACAATATAACACACTCGAGAAATGTAAAGGTTTTTAGTTTAATAGAGGAGTGGATGAAGAGGGCAATTACACACAGCTACACAAAAAAATCATGATCCTGGATATTGACCTTAGTATACCAATGTATTTTTCGACGCTGAATTCGACGCTGAATTCGAATCCAACCCTCAAAAAAGTCAATACACCCTAAAAATTTTAAGATATGGGTAAGAAATGAAAATTTGACAAAATACGCAATTTTTCTTCCAAGAATATATTTCCGGGGGTTTCGAGGTTGCTGATTTCAAATTTCAACATACCAAAAGCAGGAAATGTACCCCAGAGGTGAAAATCGAGTATAACAGGGGTTGAAGGGCGTATTTTGTACTGTAATTTTGTAACATTACTGTGTAATGTAATTTTCTTACGAGGTACACATACTATTTCTATTTTTTTTGCGATGTAAAAGTAATAACAATAAATAAAACATAGATCTAGGAAATTCCTGAATGTTAGCCATTTTATTTTACAAGTCATATCGTTGCATGCACAGTCCTTTATCGCTGAAGTAACTACAAGATATGTCCATAGTTCAAGTTCAAGCTACGGCAAGTAAGTACAAGTTTGTATTGGTTTATATCCCCGACCTACAAAACTCGGTGTTAATTGGAATTTTCACCCGTCCAGCAATGACAACCAGACACATATGTACCTACTTTGTGCAATAAATGTAACAGACACATTTGACAAATTTTGTCCAGATTATATAAAATCATGAAAACTATTGTTTTGTCCTGTTTGGTAAGCGATGAATTTAGCTTTATTTGTCTTCCTGTTCTGCTTTATAATAACTGTAGCAAAAAAATAATGTTTGTTTTCTGTTTTATAATTAGAAATGTAAAAAAGTTAAGTCGGGTCATATTAACCCGAATAAAAGGCCTGTATACTGAATTTAAATAAAGAACAGCAGGGTTAAGAGTGTAGATATTTTAAAATAGGTCATAATTATTGTACTAGAAATAGCAGTAAAAATGAGAGTAGAGGCTATAAAAAGGCTAAAAATTTAAAAAAAGTTTATTTCACTTGTTTTCAATAACACAGCTACACAAAAAAAATCATGATCCTGGATATTGACCTTAGTATCCCGATGTATTTTTCGACGCTGAATTCGAATTCAACCTCAAAAAAGTCAATACACCCTCAAAATTTTGAGATTCAAAAAATTTGACATACCACCTTCAACCCCTGTCATACTCGATTTTCACCTCTGGGGTACATTTCCTGCTTTTGGCATGTTTAAATTTGAAATCAGCCTCGAAAACCCCCAGAAATATATTCTTGGAACAAAATTGCGTATTTTGTCAAATTTTCATTTCTTACCCCTATCTCAAAATTTTGAGAGTGTATTGACTTTTTTGAGGTTGGATTCGAATTCAGCGTCGAAAAATACATCGGGATACTAAGGTCAATATCCAGGATCATGATTTTTTTTTGTGTAGCTGTGTTATTGAAAACAAGTGAAATAAACTTTTTTTAAATTACTCTATAGCCTTTTTATAGCCTCTATTCTCATTTTTACTGCAATTTCTAGTACAATAATTATGACCTATTTTAAAATATCTACACTATTAACCCTGTTGTTCTTTATTTAAATTCAGTATACAGGTCTTTTATTCGGGTTAATATGACCCGACTTAATTTTTACATTTCCAATTATAAAACAGAAAACAAACATTATATTTTGCTACAGTAATTATAAAGCAGAACCGGAAGATAAATAAAGCTAAATTCATCGCTTACCAAACAGGACAAAACAATAGTTTTCATGATTTTATATAATCTGGACAAAATTTGTAAAATGTGTCTGTTACATTTATTGCACAAATAGGTACATATGTGTCTTGTTGTCATTGCTGGACGGGCGAAACTTGCAATTAACACCGAGTTTTGTAGGTCGGGGATATAAACCAATACAAACTTGTACTTACTTGCCGTAGCTTGAACTTGAACTATGGACATATATTGTAGTTACTTCAGCGAATAAAGGGCTGTGCATGCAACGATATGACTTGTAAAATAAAATGGCTAACATTCAGGAATTTCCTAGATCGATGTTTTATTTATTGTTATTAATTTTAGATCGCAAAAAAATATTATATATAAGACAATAACTCTCCCTAAATCTAAAAGTTGTTTTTTTTAATAAAATATAAATTTCTAATTGGCGCTATTAAAATATAAACGTATTTTCATCGGATCCTATTGACCCAAACATTACATATGCAACAATTGAAAATTTTTGAGAAAGGAACAAAAATGCGTAAATAAATTATCCCGGTTAAAATAACGTTCTTGAGTTGTGAAACAAAGTCAACAACTTTTAGAATACTCGGTTACTCTATGTATGTAAGTGTAACAAGTAAAGTGTGACCCAAAATTAGCCTGTTTTTCAAACACTTGCAACTTTACCTGGAATTGATGAAATTCAACTTATAAATGCTCAAAATTTTCGTCTCATCATAACCTAGTACGAAAAAAGAAGATTTATTGCTCCAGACCCTGTGCATCCCCTTAAATGAGGGTTAACTAACCGTCCATTTTTCCATTACGCACATGCGAGAAAAAGCATAGTTGCTACCGTCCAATAAAAAAGACCCCATAACCTCTCAGTCTTCAGCAAATCGTGAAAAATCTTCAGAAAAATGAAGATTTTTGATAAGTGACCGGATATGCAGTGTGACACATGGTTTCCAATGTTTTTTTGCTTCCTGAACTCTAATTCGTGGTCAGGTTAGGCCTTCTTCAGCAAATCGTCGAAAATCTTTATTTTTTCGACGATTTGCTGAAGACTGAAAGGCTATGGGCCTAACCTGACCACGAGTGTCACACTGCACATCCGGTTACTCCTTGAAAATCTTCATTTTTCTGAAGATTTTTGACGATTTGCTGAAGACTGAGATGTTATGGGACTAACCTGACTACGGATTCGTGTTCAGGAGGTAAAAATACTTCGGAAACCATATATTGTATGTAGTAAAACAACCTTTTTTATTGGGCGGTAGCAATTATGCTTTTTCTCGCATGTGCGTAATGGAAAAATGGAGGGTTAGTTAACCCTTCATTTAAGGGGATGCACAGGGTCTGAAGCAATAAATCTTCTTTTTCGCACTAGCTTATGATGAGACGAAAATTTTGAGCATTTATAAGTTGAATTTCATCAATTCCAGGTAAAGTTACAGGTGTTTGAAAAACAGGCTAAAAAGCTCGTTTTTTGGGGTCACTTTTTGATTACAGGTCAGATAGACCCGAACCGGACAGCAGAGTTAAGGAGCGATTTTCAATTTTTAAAAAGGGGTTCATTAGAAAATAAAAAAGATGTGTAAGTTAGAACAAAAAAATGTGTGGTGTGTCATTTGAAGAAAAAAGTTGGCTAACACTCCTTCTACAAATTGACGTCGAAAAGCTCATATTCAAAGGTCTTCCTCAAGAGCTCAAATATTTCCAAGATCTTCCCGGAGGCAGCCATTTTGGAAAAAAAAGTTTTGCCTGAGGATTTTTTGTCATTATAGCCTTCTACTTAGGTCTAGTAACTACCCCCTAAATTATGGTTTGGGTCCCAGCCTCCTCACGGAAATACGAGCATGTCGAATTCCAACGGCCGCCACTGGTAGTCCTTGACCATCCAAAGTTTCAGAGAGTTTGACCTAGAGCTATTTCCTATAAAGATCCTGCTTTAGCCTGAAACATTGAATTAAAAAAAAAATTGCTCTACGCAATTATTTCCACATCCAGGTAGTGGAGTGGAAGCACGATATCACAGTTTTTTTTTTATTTTAATTGACAAAATAGGTCTAACATGTCGGAAAACGTCGCGATTTTAAGATTTCTGTCTGTCTGTCTCTCTGTCTATCTGTTAACCGTCCTTGTGAACACGATAGCTCGAGAACGCGTTAAAATATCAACTTGAATATGTAATGACGATAACCATGACGAGATCTAGAGCTGATTAGCCCATACTAGTTGATGTGATTAGCAGAGTAATGACGTTTTACTTCCACACCACTAGGTGGATGGGGAATTATTGTAATTAAGAAGCAATATTTGTACACAAAAAGAGAAAGTTTTTTAATATTGCTCTGAAAAAAATCACTTTTGTAATGAGCACCTATGAGTCACAGAATTATTCGTACCCTTCCAAAGATTATGTATAACGTGAAAAATCGTAATGACAGAAAATAGGAAAGACTAAAATTTGAGGCTAAATGTGTTAAGTATTAAGCAATGAAAAATTTTGGAAGTCACTGAAAAAAATATTTTACTAAAAGAAGTACAAAAATTGGGTCAAAAATTATTTTTACCCTACATATTTATAAAAGTTAAAAGTACAATTTACTATTTTCAAAGTTCACCGCGTGCAGAAATGATGGCATTTAAATGGGTTAGCATACGATCTACTAAGTTTTGAGTGATGACAGGGATATATAATTCCGTGTTTTTACTTGAAAGATCAATTTTGCGTGGCCGTGACATTTTAGACCACAAAATGTTCAATTAGGTTAACGTGGGAGCTTTGAGGTGGCATACTGAGCTGCTGTGAACTGTTATACAACAGCCATTGTTCCAACAACTGGTTCGATGATTCGGGTCTGTGTCGGGTTGAAAATAATAGTTTCCTTATAATTCTAATCTTGCGGCGCTTGGTGCGAGATTTTTATCTAGAATGTTGAAATGTACCATCTTGTCCATCAGTTCATCAATGAAAACAGATTTCCGACACCACCACCAGGTTCCTTGACTTGGGTTGTATGGCAAGAGATGATGTCGGACACCTGGTTTCATTGATGAATTAATGGAGAAGATGGTATATTTGAACATTCTACATACAAATCATACAACAAGCGCCGTAAAATTGGAGATACAAGGAAACCTGCACAGACCGAAACATCGAGCCAGTTGTTGGACCAATGGCGGTTGTATACCAGTTCAAAGCAACTCCGTATGCTACCTCAAAGCTCCCACGTTAATCTAACTGATTGCATATTTTGTGGTCTGAAATGAAATCACGGCTATGCAAAATTTATATTTGAAATAAACGTGTGTTTACCGTGTCTTTACCATGTGGTATAGAAACAAATCTTGGCGATTTGGAATTATAAAGGATGGGCCATCTAGTGGTTTCTTTTTAAACTGACAATGAGTGTTTTTTCTACATTGCCGACAATGACGCGCTTTACATATGACATATAAGTGGTGTCTAACCTTCGCTGTAAGAAATGGATCGTTTAATGCTTGAACAACGTTGGGACATATTGAAAAAATATTTCCAAAGTGAATGCTGTGTTGCAGAAATAGTGAGAAAATTGAGAACAATTTTTGGTAGAAATGAAGCTCCGTCAGCGCCTGGTGTAAAAAAAGTTCTTAAGGAAAGTTCGTGAAACTGGCATACTTATGGATAACATAAGTCATCCATGTGCTCGTCTGGTGCGCACAGCTGAAGGAATTGCTGTTGCCCAAAGTGTGCGTAAAAACCCAAGAACCAAGAAACTCAACTCGTCACAGAAGACAGCAACTTAATGTCAGTCGCACTTTTCTGAGGAGAATATTGCATAAAGACCTCGGATTATTTGCTTACAAGTTGCAACTTACTCAAGAGGTAAAGGAAAATGACCATCCACGTTATCTTTTCTCCGTGTACGATTTAAATGAGTTTGAAAATGACGCCGACTTCAATCGAAAAATCATTTTTTCGGACAAAGCTCATTTTCATCTTGCAGGACATGTTAATAAACAGAACTGTAGGATTTGGGGTTCCGAAAATCCACACGTAGTCATAGAGAAGGAAGGCAATGCATCCTGCAAGAGTGACTGTTTGGTGTGGATTTTAGAGTGGTGACATAATTGGTCCGTACTTATTTCAAAATGAAGATGGTAACAGCGTGACAGTAAATGGAATGCGTTACAGAGACATGTTAACTGATTTTTTGTGGCCGCGATTGGACCGTTTGGTCTTGGACGAGCTTTGGTTCCAGCAGGATGGAGCAACGTGTCGCACAAGCCGTGAAACAATCGATCTTTTGACACTAAATTCGGTAACCGTGTTATTAGCCGTTTTGGAGACATTAATTGGCCATCGCCAGCTGCGATTTACCACCGTTGGACTATTTTTTATGGCGACATGTTAGGACCGTTGTTACTCCAACGATCCACAAGCAATTGACGCACTGAAGGAAAACATAAATCGATTTATTCGTGCAATAGAACCAAAAATAATCGAAAATGTACTGCAAAAGTGGGTGAAAAGAATGAACTACTGCCGAGCCAGCCGCGGCGGTCATTTAACTGAAATTGTTTTTCATAAATAATGGGAAGGCATACTTTCTTGAATAAAGCAACAATCATTTAAAAATATTCAACGATGTAGTTTTAATAGCAATTTTAAAAAGAAACCATCTGATGGCCCATCCTATACATATATCCCCTGTCATCACTCAAAACTTAAGCCGGATTCAGACGACTGGTGACTTGACAAATACACCAATATTGATGTATTTGTCAAGTGAGCCAGCTCGCGAAGGCCAGTAACAAGTAAGGCGTTCTCACGACGTGTGCAAATATTAGCCAACAAATTGGTACAATGTTGGTGGAGTGAATAGACGAGTGTTGACCATCATGGATAGCGGCCGTTCTGAAAATATAGTTGCTTGCGTGGCTTTTGTAGTTATGAGTAGGTGCTATTTAAAAATTAAAAAAAAAACACTACTTTATTTGACCACTACATTTGATTTTTTTTAAATTAATTTTTAATTACAAGCGATATAACGGAGAAATGTTAATACAGCCTCTTCCGTACGCTTATTGTTACAGACCGAATAGTAGCGAAGCAAGGTTGTACAAGTATACACAATTCGTGTGAGTGCTACCACAAGTATAGGCAAGTATGGACTCGTCAAGTGTACCAATAATTGTAATGCCTTTGACTTGTGTCATTTTTACCGACAGACGATGGGAAACTAGCCAGTACTCACACCAGTGACCAATGATTGTACAAGTTAACCACTCACACGACTTGGCAAGTATGCGCTAATAGCAAATATTGGCCAAGTACACCAGTCGTCTGAGTCCGGCTTTAGTAGATATTGTGCCAATCCATTAAAATTAAATACCATGCTGTATGCGGTGGATTTACAAAATAGTAAATTGTACTGTTAACTTCTATAAATTTAAATATGTAGGGTACGAATAATTTTTTTGACCCAACTTATTTCTTTCAGTAAAATATTTTTGATTTTTATCTTTATTCAGTTATAAAGTTCGCAAAATGAAATGTAAAAAGCTCCAAACTTTTACGTTTCATTGCTTAATACATAACATTTACACTCACAAAATCTTAGTTCTTCCAATTTCTACAATTAGGTTTTTCACGTTAATTTTAATCTTTGGAAGGGTACGAATTATACTTTGGAAGGGTACGAAGGGTACATATTGTGTGACTCCCTGTATATCTAACTTGTAGTAAACGTTCAATGTTTAAATCATTCAATTGACAAATTAAAAATGCTTAGATTTATCTTCTTTTTTTCTCCCAATAAAACTGGATACAACAAAATATGGTTTTCTTGTTACTGGATCAGTTTTAATAAAATCGTCGATTGCAAAAATTGTTTTAGAAACGTCTTTTGCCGCATAAAAAAAGTGAGGCGCCTCCGTATCAATACCACCCCCAAAGGATAGGAATCCTTCGCAAACGTAAGTCTCCGAAAGCCAGCGTGTACGTACGAAGCTTTTACTAGACTCATTCAAACCGACAGGAGGCGAACTGCGTTGAGTCAGTACCCTCTGACGAACTCTGAAATACTGGTTGGTTTTGTGTGACAGCGCGTACGCGAAGTCTCGTGGTTACTTTCGAGTGAAAATTCGTGACAAGTGCTCTGGCACCAATCGGGACATTCTAAGGTAATAAAAAAATCTATCATCGCCGAAGACGATCTATGAAAAATCTATTACCTCAAATATATTGAAAAATAATCCCTAAACTTTCTCCAAGATTGTCGTCGACGATAGTGAAAGTTCGTGAATGAAAACCACGACCGCTCTGTTAATCACGTAATTAGCGCAAAGAATGTAAATACAGAAAAAGTATTAGAAACATAAATTAAACAAAATGTTTAATGGACATTTTTGGCTAAATAATCGCGTATTGAACAGTAAAGGCGATTAATCAAATAAATTCGTGGTTTTAATGGCATTGTTAAATTACTGATGTTAACGTAATCTGGGGTGTATTCGAACGCATCATTTAAATTTGAACGTTTGGCGATTTTCTTAGTTTTTTGTAATTTTATCAGGTGTTACTAGATATATCGAAACGAACTAATGCACTTTCACAGTAGACAGGTTGAGTGGATGTTGGCGTGCGTCTATAAAATATTTGTAAAAAAAGTAAGTAAAAAAAAAATTGGAAAAAATAGTAATTTTATGATTTGGCAAATACCCTGAAAAGAAACTTCTGTAATTTGGGTTTCTTTAGTTGAGTCAATCTGAATTTTTTGGTATATTGTTTATGTTAACATAGTCAATGCATAACCTCGTTTTCGCTGAAAAATATTGAAAGCTTTTTTTTTTAACTCGATGTCAAAAATTGCCATTATAGGTGGTGAATGCGAACATGGGCCGAGTGTATAAACGAGGTTATAAACCATTAACTACCTTATAATTGAGAAGTCTGTTTTGTTGTTGTTTTTTTATGGAAATCATTATTTTTTTGTTATATTTGATGTGTAATAGATTTTTTTCATTTTTATATTTTCTGTACTAAGTATTATCAGGTGTTTTTGAGCACAATGCTCTTTTTTTTTACTTTTTATACAATAAAAAATAAACTTTTAAATAAATAAAATATTTTTTTTACTTATTATTATTATTTGATTCGCCTAGGTATATACCAGGATTTTTAACCACCCAGACCTAAAAAAAAATTTTTTGTTTGAAACAGCGACCTATATAAGAATTTAAATTTGAATTTCTCCATAAATAAATGGGTGTTCAAATTCACCACATCTATAATGGCGAATTGGAACACCAAATGTCAAAAAAAATCTTATTCTGAGAAATAATAAAATTATGCCCCTTGAACATTTAATAGCTGAAGGTCTGAGGTTTCTTAATTATTTTTTTTCATATTTTTATAGAATGATTTGGTGAAGTTATATGAAACAAACCTGAAAAAATGCGTTCGAATTCACCCCAGATTACGGTACTTAATATAATTCTGTTAAACGAGAATTTTCACTTTTTAAATTAAACACATAGGTATCCGCTTTTCCTTTCGATGCAAGTGTACCCGGTAAAGATTCCCGCTGCGTGCCACTAGGGCCGGTGTAAATATTTATTTTGTTCCTAATTCCAGACTTATTTATATAAAGCCATAATCTGTTAAAAAAAAAATTCGGCATTGCCGCGCTTGTGCTTGCTGAAATTACTTCTAAAATCATTATTGTAAAAACTATGTAGGTATATTAAATATGAGCGTCGTTTTGCAATACATATTGCGCTTTCTTTTAATGGTTCTCGTTGCGACATAGGACGTTCGGACTGAGTTTGTTTTCTAAAAGAATTTGCATTTCTGCCCACTAGTAATATGTAATGGGTTAAGGTCGATAACGTTTCTTTCACAAATAATAATAAATAATATTTTGCACACCTACAAAACATGAATTTAATGTTGCGCCTTTATATAAATAAATAGTTCATATTTACATTAGAATATGTCCTCAATGGTGTGAAATTTAGAAAAAGACTATTTAGTAGGTTGATTATGTGGATGTTTTATTAGACCAAATAAGATTTTGGAAATCGGCCATAACTTAAAAAAAATTAAAACATTTTACGAATCATAAAAAAAGGTATATTGATTAAAAACAATGAATGCTTAGCGTCGTCAAGGTATATTTTTTTATTTCTGTCTTAAAAGGCAGAAACCTCTGGCTTTAGTAAAGCTAAGTAAATTGATATAATCTTTACAGAAATTATATTCATTTAGCTAGCAGTTTACGAGAAAAACAGATGTGCACTCAACAATGAATCTGAAAAAAAATATTAAATAGAAAAAGAACTCATAAGTAATATATGTAGCTTTGAAATCGTAAAGTAAAAAAGGAATGTTGTTGAAAAAACAGTACAGTATTTTATCAGTGCCGACTAAACATATCAAAATAGCGTAAATAGAGCCGCTGAAAATGAACTTTCTTTCGAAAATGAAAAAATTAATTTTCCTAGCATGTACCAACATTTTTATAATTAACACGAATTAATGATCTCAGTCAGTCATGGAATGTAAACGTAAAACTGTCTGTGGTGATTATATTATTTTTTTACAAATAAATGTTATTATTTGTCATTTTACATATTATTTGCAAGGTTGAGGTTTATTTAATTAACGAGTTAGGGGAGCCGGCCCTTCGGGACCGGACTCCCCTAACTCACTCTGCGAGGCGACGGTCGGGCTGCGCCCTCGTGTCGGCCTTCGGCCTCCGGCTGACGGCCTCCGGCCGTCATGGACCGTGACACGGAGAATGGAGCGGTACGCCGCTGTTTGTTTTAGATAGGAAGGAGTAGTGTTTTTGGGATGGATCCGGGGACGATGACGGGTGGTTCGAGATAGATTTGGTTTCATTATTGTTGATGTTGTATTATAGTAGTTTTTTTTGTTTAGGGGGGTGGTAAACGCTTCAAGGCGAGGCCTTCGGCCTCGCGTTTCACCTGTGGAGACGATCAGACGCATCAGGCCTGCGGCCTCCGCGATGCAAGGCGTCGGCCTTCGGCCTCCGCGGTCAGCGGGGGCGCGTAGAAGAAAGCCGTGAGCCGCTGTTTGGTTTTCAAGTCGTTTAAAACGTAGTATTATAGCCGGTTTGCAGAGAGAAGGTGTTTGGCTGGTCTTAAGAATTAGGGGCAGTCAGACAGCTCAGGCCTGCGGCCTTCGCGCGGCAAGGCGTCGGCCTTCGGCCTCCGCGGTCAGCGGGGGCGCGTAGAAGAAAGCCGTGAGCCGCTGTTTGGTTTTCAAGTCGTTTAAAACGCGGTATTATAGCCGGTTTGCAGAGAGAAGGTGTTTCGCAGGTCTTACGAATTGGGGGGCGGCGGGGGCGGCGCGCTATAAAAAACGTCTTCTAAAAGGTCCAATCTAAGCGATCGCATAGATATTCGCCGTCGAAAACTCGAATTTAGTTGTACACGAACGTTTGAAATCGTGGCAAGAATTCGAGCCATGTTAAAACACGACCCGCTTATTTCACAAATAGCGTAGCGAAAAACCGTCTGGGGACGTCGGCGGGGGCCATCGATCTAAAGTAGAGGTCCTGCCGATTCTATAGACACCAAGTTTCGCCGTCCCGGCGCCCGAATAAACGTAGCGCCGACGTAGGAACTTGGGCGAGAAAATGGCGTACTTTTTTCGACCGGTTTGCAGAGAGAAGGTGCCTCGCTGGTCCTACGAATCTGGCGGTTCCCGGGGCGGCGCGCTACAAAAAACGTCTTCTAAAAGGTCCAAACTAAGCGATCGCATAGTTTTTCGCCGTCGAAATCTCGAATTTGCTTCTAAACGAACGTTTGAAGTTGTGGCAAAAAAGGCGAAAATCCTAAAACACGACCCGCTTCTCTCACAAATATCGGAGCGAAAATCGTCCGGAGACCTCCGCAGCCGCCATCAATCTAAAGTAGAGGTTCTGCCGATTCTATAGACACCAAGTTTCGCCGTCCCGGCGCTCCATCAAGCGTAGGGCCAGCGTTCGAAAGTGGGCGAAATTGACGGATTCCTACCTGGCCGTTGACAGTTGTCGCCGTTGACGTTTGTCACTTGGAAAACCGGGAGGAAAAAATAAAATTTCGGGTCCCCGTCGTCGAAAAAATTTCCTTAATTTCCACTCCAGGCCGTCGTTTCGCCGCTCGGATCCCACGGGACGAACTCCTCAACACGACATAACCTCAAAAAATCGAATCGATACGCGTTAAAGCCGATTTTTAACGACGTTTCTAAAAGTCGGTTCTTAACGAATTTGTGCCCTCAGTAAAAAGAGATGCGAGACGAAGAAGCGCCGGCAGACCTCGGGGAAAACGGAAAATTCTCCGATTTAGCGGCCTGCGGCCGCCACCGACCACCCGCGAAAAGACAACCGACGGACCGAGACGGCCGCTTCGCGGCCGCGAAGTCGCTGCGCGACCCCGTAAAAAGTTTTTGTGCATGCAAATCGACCCCATTCCGAGCCGCCGTGCGACGAAGACGGAGCTGTCGCAAATTATATAGGAGGGACGAGTTAGGGGAGCCGGCCCTTCGGGACCGGACTCCCCTAACTCGCTCTGCGAGGCGACGGTCGGGCTGCGCCCTCGTGTCGGCCTTCGGCCTCCTCCGGCTGACGGCCTCCGGCCGTCATGGACCGTGACACGGAGAATGGAGCGGTATGCCGCTGTTTGTTTTAGATAGGAAGTAGTGTTTTTGGGATGGATCCGGGGACGATGATGGGTGGTTCGAGATAGATTTGGTTCGATTTTGTTTGGTGTTGTATTATAGTGTTGTTTTTTTTTTCGAGAGGGTAAACGCTTCAAGGCGAGGCCTTCGGCCTCGCGTTTCACCTGTGGAGACGATCAGACGTATCAGGCCTGCGGCCTCCGCGACGCAAGGCGTCGGCCTTCGGCCTCCGCGGTCAGCGGGGCGCGTAGAAGAAAGCCGTGAGCCGCTGTTTGGTTTTCAAGTCGTTTAAAACGCGGTATTATAGCCGGTTTGCAGAGAGAAGGTGTTTCGCAGGTCTTACGAATTGGGGGCCCCCGGAGGGGGCGCGCTATAAAAAACGTCTTCTAAGAGGTCCAATCTAAGCGATCGCATAGATATTCGCCGTCGAAAACTCGAATTTAGTTTTACACGAACGTTTGAAGTCGTGGCAAGAATTCGGCTATGTTAAAACACGACCCGCTTATTTCACAAATAGCGTAGCGAAAACCGTGTGGGACGTCGGCGGGGGCCATCGATCTAAAGTAGAGGTCCTGCCGATTCTATAGACACCAAGTTTCGCCGTCCCGGCGCCCGAATAAACGTAGCGCCGACGTAGGAACTTGGGCGAAAAAATGGCGTACTTTTTTTCGAGCGGTTTGCAGAGAGAAGGTGCTTCGCCGGTCCTACGAATGTGAGGGGCCCCCGGAGGGGGCGCGCTATAAGAAACGTCTTCTAAAAGGTCCAGACTAAGCGATCGCATGTATTTCGGCCGTCGAAATCGCGAATTTGCTTCTACACGAATGTTTGAAGTTGTGGCAAAAAAGGCGAAAATCCTAAAACATCACCTGCTTCTCTCGCAAATATCGGAGCGAAAATCGTCCGTGGACCTCCGCAGCCGCCATCCGTCTAAAGTAGAGGTTCTGCCGATTCTATAGACACCAAGTTCGGCCGTCCCGGCGCCCGATTAAACGTAGCGCCAGCGTTGGAAAGTGGGCGAAATTGACGGATTCCTACCTGGCCGTTGACAGTTGTCGCCGTTGACGTGTGTCACTGGGAATACCGGGAGGAAAAAATAAAATTTCGGGTCGCCGTCGTCGAAAAAATTTCCTTAATTTCCACTCCAGGCCGTCGCTTCGCCGCTCGGATCCCGCGGGAGGAACTCCTAAACACGACATAACCTCAAAAAATCGAATCGATACGCGTTAAAGCCGATTTTTAACGACGTCTCTAAAAGGCGATACTCGGTGAATTTGTGCCCTCAGTAAAAAGAGATGCGAGATGCCGGAGCGCGCGCAGACCTCCGGAAAAACGGAAAAATCTCTCGTAGGGCGGCCTGCGGCCGCCACGAAAAACCCGCGAAAAGACGACCCCGACTCGAAACGGTCCGCTTCGCGGCCCGGCGGGTCGCTGCGCGACCCGCGAAAAAGCCTCTTTGGTACCGCAAGTCGGCACATTTTCCCCGCGCCGCGCGACAAAGACGGCCTCGTCGCATTTTAGTATATATTGAACGAATCTGGCGGTTCCAGGGGCGGCGCGCTACAAAAAACGTCTTCTAAAAGGTCCAAACTAAGCGATCGCATAGTTTTTCGCCGTCGAAATCTCGAATTTGCTTCTAAACGAACGTTTGAAGTTGTGGCAAAAAAGGCGAAAATCCTAAAACACGACCCGCTTCTCTCACAAATATCGGAGCGAAAATCGTCCGGAGACCTCCGCAGCCGCCATCAATCTAAAGTAGAGGTTCTGCCGATTCTATAGACACCAAGTTTCGCCGTCCCGGCGCTCCATCAAGCGTAGGGCCAGCGTTCGAAAGTGGGCGAAATTGACGGATTCCTACCTGGCCGTTGACAGTTGTCGCCGTTGACGTTTGTCACTTGGAAAACCGGGAGGAAAAAATAAAATTTCGGGTCCCCGTCGTCGAAAAAATTTCCTTAATTTCCACTCCAGGCCGTCGTTTCGCCGCTCGGATCCCACGGGACGAACTCCTCAACACGACATAACCTCAAAAAATCGAATCGATACGCGTTAAAGCCAATTTTTAACGACGTTTCTAAAAGTCGGTTCTTAACGAATTTGTGCCCTCAGTAAAAAGAGATGCGAGACGAAGAAGCGCCGGCAGACCTCGGGGAAAACGGAAAATTCTCCGATTTAGCGGCCTGCGGCCGCCACCGACCACCCGCGAAAAGACAACCGACGGACCGAGACGGCCGCTTCGCGGCCGGCGGGGGTGGCGCTGCGCGACCCCCGTAAAAAGTTTTTGTGCATGCAAATCGACCCCATTCCGAGCCGCCGTGCGACGAAGACGGAGCTGTCGCAAATTATATAGGAGGGACGAGTTAGGGGAGCCGGCCCTTCGGGACCGGACTCCCCTAACTCGCTCTGCGAGGCGACGGTCGGGCTGCGCCCTCGTGTCGGCCTTCGGCCTCCGGCTGACGGCCTCCGGCCGTCATGGACCGTGACACGGAGAATGGAGCGGTACGCCGCTGTTTGTTTTAGATAGGGAAGTAGTGTTTTTGGGATGGATCCGGGGACGATGATGGGTGGTTCGAGATAGATTTGGTTCGATTTTGTTTGGTGTTGTATTATAGTGTTGTTTTTTTTTTCGAGAGGGTAAACGCTTCAAGGCGAGGCCTTCGGCCTCGCGTTTCACCTGTGGAGACGATCAGACGTATCAGGCCTGCGGCCTCCGCGACGCAAGGCGTCGGCCTTCGGCCTCCGCGGTCAGCGGGGGCGCGTAGAAGAAAGCCGTGAGCCGCTGTTTGGTTTTCAAGTCGTTTAAAACGCGGTATTATAGCCGGTTTGCAGAGAGAAGGTGTTTCGCAGGTCTTACGAATTGGGGGCCCCCGGAGGGGGCGCGCTATAAAAAACGTCTTCTAAGAGGTCCAATCTAAGCGATCGCATAGATATTCGCCGTCGAAAACTCGAATTTAGTTTTACACGAACGTTTGAAGTCGTGGCAAGAATTCGGCTATGTTAAAACACGACCCGCTTATTTCACAAATAGCGTAGCGAAAACCGTGTGGGGACGTCGGCGGGGGCCATCGATCTAAAGTAGAGGTCCTGCCGATTCTATAGACACCAAGTTTCGCCGTCCCGGCGCCCGAATAAACGTAGCGCCGACGTAGGAACTTGGGCGAAAAATGGCGTACTTTTTTTCGAGCGGTTTGCAGAGAGAAGGTGCTTCGCCGGTCCTACGAATGTGGGGGCCCCCGGAGGGGGCGCGCTATAAGAAACGTCTTCTAAAAGGTCCAGACTAAGCGATCGCATGTATTTCGGCCGTCGAAATCGCGAATTTGCTTCTACACGAATGTTTGAAGTTGTGGCAAAAAGGCGAAAATCCTAAAACATCACCTGCTTCTCTCGCAAATATCGGAGCGAAAATCGTCCGTGGACCTCCGCAGCCGCCATCCGTCTAAAGTAGAGGTTCTGCCGATTCTATAGACACCAAGTTCGGCCGTCCCGGCGCCCGATTAAACGTAGCGCCAGCGTTGGAAAGTGGGCGAAATTGACGGATTCCTACCTGGCCGTTGACAGTTGTCGCCGTTGACGTGTGTCACTGGGAATACCGGGAGGAAAAATAAAATTTCGGGTCGCCGTCGTCGAAAAAATTTCCTTAATTTCCACTCCAGGCCGTCGCTTCGCCGCTCGGATCCCGCGGGAGGAACTCCTAAACACGACATAACCTCAAAAAATCGAATCGATACGCGTTAAAGCCGATTTTTAACGACGTCTCTAAAAGGCGATACTCGGTGAATTTGTGCCCTCAGTAAAAAGAGATGCGAGATGCCGGAGCGCGCGCAGACCTCCGGAAAAACGGAAAAATCTCTCGTAGGGCGGCCTGCGGCCGCCACGAAAAACCCGCGAAAAGACGACCCCGACTCGAAACGGTCCGCTTCGCGGCCCGGCGAGTCGCTGCGCGACCCGCGAAAAAAGCCTTTAGTACCGCAAGTCGGCACATTTTCCCCGCGCCGCGCGACAAAGACGGCCTCGTCGCATTTTAGTATATATTGAACGAATCTGGCGGTTCCCGGGGGCGGCGCGCTACAAAAAACGTCTTCTAAAAGGTCCAAACTAAGCGATCGCATAGTTTTTCGCCGTCGAAATCTCGAATTTGCTTCTAAACGAACGTTTGAAGTTGTGGCAAAAAGGCGAAAATCCTAAAACACGACCCGCTTCTCTCACAAATATCGGAGCGAAAATCGTCCGGAGACCTCCGCAGCCGCCATCAATCTAAAGTAGAGGTTCTGCCGATTCTATAGACACCAAGTTTCGCCGTCCCGGCGCTCCATCAAGCGTAGGGCCAGCGTTCGAAAGTGGGCGAAATTGACGGATTCCTACCTGGCCGTTGACAGTTGTCGCCGTTGACGTTTGTCACTTGGAAAACCGGGAGGAAAAAAAAAAATTTCGGGTCCCCGTCGTCGAAAAAATTTCCTTAATTTCCACTCCAGGCCGTCGTTTCGCCGCTCGGATCCCACGGGACGAACTCCTCAACACGACATAACCTCAAAAATCGAATCGATACGCGTTAAAGCCGATTTTTAACGACGTTTCTAAAAGTCGGTTCTTAACGAATTTGTGCCCTCAGTAAAAAGAGATGCGAGACGAAGAAGCGCCGGCAGACCTCGGGGAAAACGGAAAATTCTCCGATTTAGCGGCCTGCGGCCGCCACCGACCACCCGCGAAAAGACAACCGACGGACCGAGACGGCCGCTTCGCGGCCGCGGGGTCGCTGCGCGACCCCCGTAAAAAGTTTTTGTGCATGCAAATCGACCCCATTCCGAGCCGCCGTGCGACGAAGACGGAGCTGTCGCAAATTATATAGGAGGGACGAGTTAGGGGAGCCGGCCCTTCGGGACCGGACTCCCCTAACTCGCTCTGCGAGGCGACGGTCGGGCTGCGCCCTCGTGTCGGCCTTCGGCCTCCGGCTGACAGCCTCCGGCCGTCATGGACCGTGACACGGAGAATGGAGCGGTACGCCGCTGTTTGTTTTAGATAGGAAGTAGTGTTTTTGGGATGGATCCGGGGACGATGATGGGTGGTTCGAGATAGATTTGGTTCGATTTTGTTTGGTGTTGTATTATAGTGTTGTTTTTTTTTTCGAGAGGGTAAACGCTTCAAGGCGAGGCCTTCGGCCTCGCGTTTCACCTGTGGAGACGATCAGACGTATCAGGCCTGCGGCCTCCGCGACGCAAGGCGTCGGCCTTCGGCCTCCGCGGTCAGCGGGGCGCGTAGAAGAAAGCCGTGAGCCGCTGTTTGGTTTTCAAGTCGTTTAAAACGCGGTATTATAGCCGGTTTGCAGAGAGAAGGTGTTTCGCAGGTCTTACGAATTGGGGCCCCCCGGAGGGGCGCGCTATAAAAAACGTCTTCTAAGAGGTCCAATCTAAGCGATCGCATAGATATTCGCCGTCGAAAACTCGAATTTAGTTTTACACGAACGTTTGAAGTCGTGGCAAGAATTCGGCTATGTTAAAACACGACCCGCTTATTTCACAAATAGCGTAGCGAAAACCGTGTGGGGACGTCGGCGGGGGCCATCGATCTAAAGTAGAGGTCCTGCCGATTCTATAGACACCAAGTTTCGCCGTCCCGGCGCCCGAATAAACGTAGCGCCGACGTAGGAACTTGGGCGAAAAAATGGCGTACTTTTTTCGAGCGGTTTGCAGAGAGAAGGTGCTTCGCCGGTCCTACGAATGTGGGGGCCCCCGGAGGGGGCGCGCTATAAGAAACGTCTTCTAAAAGGTCCAGACTAAGCGATCGCATGTATTTCGGCCGTCGAAATCGCGAATTTGCTTCTACACGAATGTTTGAAGTTGTGGCAAAAAGGCGAAAATCCTAAAACATCACCTGCTTCTCTCGCAAATATCGGAGCGAAAATCGTCCGTGGACCTCCGCAGCCGCCATCCGTCTAAAGTAGAGGTTCTGCCGATTCTATAGACACCAAGTTCAGCCGTCCCGGCGCCCGATTAAACGTAGCGCCAGCGTTGGAAAGTGGGCGAAATTGACGGATTCCTACCTGGCCGTTGACAGTTGTCGCCGTTGACGTGTGTCACTGGGAATACCGGGAGGAAAAAATAAAATTTCGGGTCGCCGTCGTCGAAAAAATTTCCTTAATTTCCACTCCAGGCCGTCGCTTCGCCGCTCGGATCCCGCGGGAGGAACTCCTAAACACGACATAACCTCAAAAAATCGAATCGATACGCGTTAAAGCCGATTTTTAACGACGTCTCTAAAAGGCGATACTCGGTGAATTTGTGCCCTCAGTAAAAAGAGATGCGAGATGCCGGAGCGCGCGCAGACCTCCGGAAAAACGGAAAAATCTCTCGTAGGGCGGCCTGCGGCCGCCACGAAAAACCCGCGAAAAGACGACCCCGACTCGAAACGGTCCGCTTCGCGGCCCGGCGGGTCGCTGCGCGACCCGCGAAAAAAAGCCTTTAGTACCGCAAGTCGGCACATTTTCCCCGCGCCGCGCGACAAAGACGGCCTCGTCGCATTTTAGTATATATTGAACGAATCTGGCGGTTCCCGGGGGCGGCGCGCTACAAAAAACGTCTTCTAAAAGGTCCAAACTAAGCGATCGCATAGTTTTTCGCCGTCGAAATCTCGAATTTGCTTCTAAACGAACGTTTGAAGTTGTGGCAAAAAAGGCGAAAATCCTAAAACACGACCCGCTTCTCTCACAAATATCGGAGCGAAAATCGTCCGGAGACCTCCGCAGCCGCCATCAATCTAAAGTAGAGGTTCTGCCGATTCTATAGACACCAAGTTTCGCCGTCCCGGCGCTCCATCAAGCGTAGGGCCAGCGTTCGAAAGTGGGCGAAATTGACGGATTCCTACCTGGCCGTTGACAGTTGTCGCCGTTGACGTTTGTCACTTGGAAAACCGGGAGGAAAAAATAAAATTTCGGGTCCCCGTCGTCGAAAAAATTTCCTTAATTTCCACTCCAGGCCGTCGTTTCGCCGCTCGGATCCCACGGGACGAACTCCTCAACACGACATAACCTCAAAAATCGAATCGATACGCGTTAAAGCCGATTTTTAACGACGTTTCTAAAAGTCGGTTCTTAACGAATTTGTGCCCTCAGTAAAAAGAGATGCGAGACGAAGAAGCGCCGGCAGACCTCGGGGAAAACGGAAAATTCTCCGATTTAGCGGCCTGCGGCCGCCACCGACCACCCGCGAAAAGACAACCGACGGACCGAGACGGCCGCTTCGCGGCCGCGGGGGTCGCTGCGCGACCCCCGTAAAAAAGTTTTTGTGCATGCAAATCGACCCCATTCCGAGCCGCCGTGCGACGAAGACGGAGCTGTCGCAAATTATATAGGAGGGACGAGTTAGGGGAGCCGGCCCTTCGGGACCGGACTCCCCTAACTCGCTCTGCGAGGCGACGGTCGGGCTGCGCCCTCGTGTCGGCCTTCGGCCTCCGGCTGACGGCCTCCGGCCGTCATGGACCGTGACACGGAGAATGGAGCGGTACGCCGCTGTTTGTTTTAGATAGGAAGTAGTGTTTTTGGGATGGATCCGGGGACGATGATGGGTGGTTCGAGATAGATTTGGTTCGATTTTGTTTGGTGTTGTATTATAGTGTTGTTTTTTTTTTTCGAGAGGGTAAACGCTTCAAGGCGAGGCCTTCGGCCTCGCGTTTCACCTGTGGAGACGATCAGACGTATCAGGCCTGCGGCCTCCGCGACGCAAGGCGTCGGCCTTCGGCCTCCGCGGTCAGCGGGGCGCGTAGAAGAAAGCCGTGAGCCGCTGTTTGGTTTTCAAGTCGTTTAAAACGCGGTATTATAGCCGGTTTGCAGAGAGAAGGTGTTTCGCAGGTCTTACGAATTGGGGGCCCCCGGAGGGGGCGCGCTATAAAAAACGTCTTCTAAGAGGTCCAATCTAAGCGATCGCATAGATATTCGCCGTCGAAAACTCGAATTTAGTTTTACACGAACGTTTGAAGTCGTGGCAAGAATTCGGCTATGTTAAAAACACGACCCGCTTATTTCACAAATAGCGTAGCGAAAACCGTGTGGGGACGTCGGCGGGGGCCATCGATCTAAAGTAGAGGTCCTGCCGATTCTATAGACACCAAGTTTCGCCGTCCCGGCGCCCGAATAAACGTAGCGCCGACGTAGGAACTTGGGCGAAAAAATGGCGTACTTTTTTCGAGCGGTTTGCAGAGAGAAGGTGCTTCGCCGGTCCTACGAATGTGGGGGCCCCCGGAGGGGGCGCGCTATAAGAAACGTCTTCTAAAAGGTCCAGACTAAGCGATCGCATGTATTTCGGCCGTCGAAATCGCGAATTTGCTTCTACACGAATGTTTGAAGTTGTGGCAAAAAGGCGAAAATCCTAAAACATCACCTGCTTCTCTCGCAAATATCGGAGCGAAAATCGTCCGTGGACCTCCGCAGCCGCCATCCGTCTAAAGTAGAGGTTCTGCCGATTCTATAGACACCAAGTTCGGCCGTCCCGGCGCCCGATTAAACGTAGCGCCAGCGTTGGAAAGTGGGCGAAATTGACGGATTCCTACCTGGCCGTTGACAGTTGTCGCCGTTGACGTGTGTCACTGGGAATACCGGGGAGGGAAAAAATAAAATTTCGGGTCGCCGTCGTCGAAAAAATTTCCTTAATTTCCACTCCAGGCCGTCGCTTCGCCGCTCGGATCCCGCGGGAGGAACTCCTAAACACGACATAACCTCAAAAAATCGAATCGATACGCGTTAAAGCCGATTTTTAACGACGTCTCTAAAAGGCGATACTCGGTGAATTTGTGCCCTCAGTAAAAAGAGATGCGAGATGCCGGAGCGCGCGCAGACCTCCGGAAAAACGGAAAAATCTCTCGTAGGGCGGCCTGCGGCCGCCACGAAAAACCCCGCGAAAAGACGACCCCGACTCGAAACGGTCCGCTTCGCGGCCGGCGGGTCGCTGCGCGACCCGCGAAAAAAGCCTTTAGTACCGCAAGTCGGCACATTTTCCCCGCGCCGCGCGACAAAGACGGCCTCGTCGCATTTTAGTATATATTGAACGAATCTGGCGGTTCCCGGGGGCGGCGCGCTACAAAAAACGTCTTCTAAAAGGTCCAAACTAAGCGATCGCATAGTTTTTCGCCGTCGAAATCTCGAATTTGCTTCTAAACGAACGTTTGAAGTTGTGGCAAAAAAGGCGAAAATCCTAAAACACGACCCGCTTCTCTCACAAATATCGGAGCGAAAATCGTCCGGAGACCTCCGCAGCCGCCATCAATCTAAAGTAGAGGTTCTGCCGATTCTATAGACACCAAGTTTCGCCGTCCCGGCGCTCCATCAAGCGTAGGGCCAGCGTTCGAAAGTGGGCGAAATTGACGGATTCCTACCTGGCCGTTGACAGTTGTCGCCGTTGACGTTTGTCACTTGGAAAACCGGGAGGAAAAAATAAAATTTCGGGTCCCCGTCGTCGAAAAAATTTCCTTAATTTCCACTCCAGGCCGTCGTTTCGCCGCTCGGATCCCACGGGACGAACTCCTCAACACGACATAACCTCAAAAAATCGAATCGATACGCGTTAAAGCCGATTTTTAACGACGTTTCTAAAAGTCGGTTCTTAACGAATTTGTGCCCTCAGTAAAAAGAGATGCGAGACGAAGAAGCGCCGGCAGACCTCGGGGAAAACGGAAAATTCTCCGATTTAGCGGCCTGCGGCCGCCACCGACCACCCGCGAAAAGACAACCGACGGACCGAGACGGCCGCTTCGCGGCCGCGGGGCGCTGCGCGACCCCCGTAAAAAAGTTTTTGTGCATGCAAATCGACCCCATTCCGAGCCGCCGTGCGACGAAGACGGAGCTGTCGCAAATTATATAGGAGGGACGAGTTAGGGGAGCCGGCCCTTCGGGACCGGACTCCCCTAACTCGCTCTGCGAGGCGACGGTCGGGCTGCGCCCTCGTGTCGGCCTTCGGCCTCCGGCTGACGGCCTCCGGCCGTCATGGACCGTGACACGGAGAATGGAGCGGTACGCCGCTGTTTGTTTTAGATAGGAAGTAGTGTTTTTGGGATGGATCCGGGGACGATGATGGGTGGTTCGAGATAGATTTGGTTCGATTTTGTTTGGTGTTGTATTATAGTGTTGTTTTTTTTTTCGAGAGGGTAAACGCTTCAAGGCGAGGCCTTCGGCCTCGCGTTTCACCTGTGGAGACGATCAGACGTATCAGGCCTGCGGCCTCCGCGACGCAAGGCGTCGGCCTTCGGCCTCCGCGGTCAGCGGGGGCGCGTAGAAGAAAGCCGTGAGCCGCTGTTTGGTTTTCAAGTCGTTTAAAACGCGGTATTATAGCCGGTTTGCAGAGAGAAGGTGTTTCGCAGGTCTTACGAATTGGGGGCCCCCGGAGGGGGCGCGCTATAAAAAACGTCTTCTAAGAGGTCCAATCTAAGCGATCGCATAGATATTCGCCGTCGAAAACTCGAATTTAGTTTTACACGAACGTTTGAAGTCGTGGCAAGAATTCGGCTATGTTAAAACACGACCCGCTTATTTCACAAATAGCGTAGCGAAAACCGTGTGGGGACGTCGGCGGGGGCCATCGATCTAAAGTAGAGGTCCTGCCGATTCTATAGACACCAAGTTTCGCCGTCCCGGCGCCCGAATAAACGTAGCGCCGACGTAGGAACTTGGGCGAAAAAATGGCGTACTTTTTTCGAGCGGTTTGCAGAGAGAAGGTGCTTCGCCGGTCCTACGAATGTGGGGGCCCCCGGAGGGGGCGCGCTATAAGAAACGTCTTCTAAAAGGTCCAGACTAAGCGATCGCATGTATTTCGGCCGTCGAAATCGCGAATTTGCTTCTACACGAATGTTTGAAGTTGTGGCAAAAAGGCGAAAATCCTAAAACATCACCTGCTTCTCTCGCAAATATCGGAGCGAAAATCGTCCGTGGACCTCCGCAGCCGCCATCCGTCTAAAGTAGAGGTTCTGCCGATTCTATAGACACCAAGTTCGGCCGTCCCGGCGCCCGATTAAACGTAGCGCCAGCGTTGGAAAGTGGGCGAAATTGACGGATTCCTACCTGGCCGTTGACAGTTGTCGCCGTTGACGTGTGTCACTGGGAATACCGGGAGGAAAAAATAAAATTTCGGGTCGCCGTCGTCGAAAAAATTTCCTTAATTTCCACTCCAGGCCGTCGCTTCGCCGCTCGGATCCCGCGGGAGGAACTCCTAAACACGACATAACCTCAAAAATCGAATCGATACGCGTTAAAGCCGATTTTTAACGACGTCTCTAAAAGGCGATACTCGGTGAATTTGTGCCCTCAGTAAAAAGAGATGCGAGATGCCGGAGCGCGCGCAGACCTCCGGAAAAACGGAAAAATCTCTCGTAGGGCGGCCTGCGGCCGCCACGAAAAACCCGCGAAAAGACGACCCCGACTCGAAACGGTCCGCTTCGCGGCCCGGCGGGTCGCTGCGCGACCCGCGAAAAAAGCCTTTAGTACCGCAAGTCGGCACATTTTCCCCGCGCCGCGCGACAAAGACGGCCTCGTCGCATTTTAGTATATATTGAACGAATCTGGCGGTTCCCGGGGGCGGCGCGCTACAAAAAACGTCTTCTAAAAGGTCCAAACTAAGCGATCGCATAGTTTTTCGCCGTCGAAATCTCGAATTTGCTTCTAAACGAACGTTTGAAGTTGTGGCAAAAAGGCGAAAATCCTAAAACACGACCCGCTTCTCTCACAAATATCGGAGCGAAAATCGTCCGGAGACCTCCGCAGCCGCCATCAATCTAAAGTAGAGGTTCTGCCGATTCTATAGACACCAAGTTTCGCCGTCCCGGCGCTCCATCAAGCGTAGGGCCAGCGTTCGAAAGTGGGCGAAATTGACGGATTCCTACCTGGCCGTTGACAGTTGTCGCCGTTGACGTTTGTCACTTGGAAAACCGGGAGGAAAAAATAAAATTTCGGGTCCCCGTCGTCGAAAAAATTTCCTTAATTTCCACTCCAGGCCGTCGTTTCGCCGCTCGGATCCCACGGGACGAACTCCTCAACACGACATAACCTCAAAAAATCGAATCGATACGCGTTAAAGCCGATTTTTAACGACGTTTCTAAAAGTCGGTTCTTAACGAATTTGTGCCCTCAGTAAAAAGAGATGCGAGACGAAGAAGCGCCGGCAGACCTCGGGGAAAACGGAAAATTCTCCGATTTAGCGGCCTGCGGCCGCCACCGACCACCCGCGAAAAGACAACCGACGGACCGAGACGGCCGCTTCGCGGCCAGGGGCTGCGCGACCCCCGTAAAAAGTTTTTGTGCATGCAAATCGACCCCATTCCGAGCCGCCGTGCGACGAAGACGGAGCTGTCGCAAATTATATAGGAGGGACGAGTTAGGGGGAGCCGGCCCTTCGGGACCGGACTCCCCTAACTCGCTCTGCGAGGCGACGGTCGGGCTGCGCCCTCGTGTCGGCCTTCGGCCTCCGGCTGACGGCCTCCGGCCGTCATGGACCGTGACACGGAGAATGGAGCGGTACGCCGCTGTTTGTTTTAGATAGGAAGTAGTGTTTTTGGGATGGATCCGGGGACGATGATGGGTGGTTCGAGATAGATTTGGTTCGATTTTGTTTGGTGTTGTATTATAGTGTTGTTTTTTTTTTCGAGAGGGTAAACGCTTCAAGGCGAGGCCTTCGGCCTCGCGTTTCACCTGTGGAGACGATCAGACGTATCAGGCCTGCGGCCTCCGCGACGCAAGGCGTCGGCCTTCGGCCTCCGCGGTCAGCGGGGGCGCGTAGAAGAAAGCCGTGAGCCGCTGTTTGGTTTTCAAGTCGTTTAAAACGCGGTATTATAGCCGGTTTGCAGAGAGAAGGTGTTTCGCAGGTCTTACGAATTGGGGGCCCCCCGGAGGGGGCGCGCTATAAAAAAACGTCTTCTAAGAGGTCCAATCTAAGCGATCGCATAGATATTCGCCGTCGAAAACTCGAATTTAGTTTTACACGAACGTTTGAAGTCGTGGCAAGAATTCGGCTATGTTAAAACACGACCCGCTTATTTCACAAATAGCGTAGCGAAAACCGTGTGGGGACGTCGGCGGGGGCCATCGATCTAAAGTAGAGGTCCTGCCGATTCTATAGACACCAAGTTTCGCCGTCCCGGCGCCCGAATAAACGTAGCGCCGACGTAGGAACTTGGGCGAAAAAATGGCGTACTTTTTTTCGAGCGGTTTGCAGAGAGAAGGTGCTTCGCCGGTCCTACGAATGTGGGGGCCCCCGGAGGGGGCGCGCTATAAGAAACGTCTTCTAAAAGGTCCAGACTAAGCGATCGCATGTATTTCGGCCGTCGAAATCGCGAATTTGCTTCTACACGAATGTTTGAAGTTGTGGCAAAAAGGCGAAAATCCTAAAACATCACCTGCTTCTCTCGCAAATATCGGAGCGAAAATCGTCCGTGGACCTCCGCAGCCGCCATCCGTCTAAAGTAGAGGTTCTGCCGATTCTATAGACACCAAGTTCGGCCGTCCCGGCGCCCGATTAAACGTAGCGCCAGCGTTGGAAAGTGGGCGAAATTGACGGATTCCTACCTGGCCGTTGACAGTTGTCGCCGTTGACGTGTGTCACTGGGAATACCGGGAGGAAAAAATAAAATTTCGGGTCGCCGTCGTCGAAAAAATTTCCTTAATTTCCACTCCAGGCCGTCGCTTCGCCGCTCGGATCCCGCGGGAGGAACTCCTAAACACGACATAACCTCAAAAAATCGAATCGATACGCGTTAAAGCCGATTTTTAACGACGTCTCTAAAAGGCGATACTCGGTGAATTTGTGCCCTCAGTAAAAAGAGATGCGAGATGCCGGAGCGCGCGCAGACCTCCGGAAAAACGGAAAAATCTCTCGTAGGGCGGCCTGCGGCCGCCACGAAAAACCCGCGAAAAGACGACCCCGACTCGAAACGGTCCGCTTCGCGGCCCAGCGGGTCGCTGCGCGACCCGCGAAAAAAGCCTTTAGTACCGCAAGTCGGCACATTTTCCCCGCGCCGCGCGACAAAGACGGCCTCGTCGCATTTTTAGTATATATTGAACGAATCTGGCGGTTCCCGGGGCGGCGCGCTACAAAAAAACGTCTTCTAAAAGGTCCAAACTAAGCGATCGCATAGTTTTTCGCCGTCGAAATCTCGAATTTGCTTCTAAACGAACGTTTGAAGTTGTGGCAAAAAGGCGAAAATCCTAAAACACGACCCGCTTCTCTCACAAATATCGGAGCGAAAATCGTCCGGAGACCTCCGCAGCCGCCATCAATCTAAAGTAGAGGTTCTGCCGATTCTATAGACACCAAGTTTCGCCGTCCCGGCGCTCCATCAAGCGTAGGGCCAGCGTTCGAAAGTGGGCGAAATTGACGGATTCCTACCTGGCCGTTGACAGTTGTCGCCGTTGACGTTTGTCACTTGGAAAACCGGGAGGAAAAATAAAATTTCGGGTCCCCGTCGTCGAAAAAATTTCCTTAATTTCCACTCCAGGCCGTCGTTTCGCCGCTCGGATCCCACGGGACGAACTCCTCAACACGACATAACCTCAAAAAATCGAATCGATACGCGTTAAAGCCGATTTTTAACGACGTTTCTAAAAGTCGGTTCTTAACGAATTTGTGCCCTCAGTAAAAAGAGATGCGAGACGAAGAAGCGCCGGCAGACCTCGGGGAAAACGGAAAATTCTCCGATTTAGCGGCCTGCGGCCGCCACCGACCACCCGCGAAAAGACAACCGACGGACCGAGACGGCCGCTTCGCGGCCGCGGGGTCGCTGCGCGACCCCCGTAAAAAAGTTTTTGTGCATGCAAATCGACCCCATTCCGAGCCGCCGTGCGACGAAGACGGAGCTGTCGCAAATTATATAGGAGGGACGAGTTAGGGGAGCCGGCCCTTCGGGACCGGACTCCCCTAACTCGCTCTGCGAGGCGACGGTCGGGCTGCGCCCTCGTGTCGGCCTTCGGCCTCCGGCTGACGGCCTCCGGCCGTCATGGACCGTGACACGGAGAATGGAGCGGTACGCCGCTGTTTGTTTTAGATAGGAAGTAGTGTTTTTGGGATGGATCCGGGGACGATGATGGGTGGTTCGAGATAGATTTGGTTCGATTTTGTTTGGTGTTGTATTATAGTGTTGTTTTTTTTTTCGAGAGGGTAAACGCTTCAAGGCGAGGCCTTCGGCCTCGCGTTTCACCTGTGGAGACGATCAGACGTATCAGGCCTGCGGCCTCCGCGACGCAAGGCGTCGGCCTTCGGCCTCCGCGGTCAGCGGGGGCGCGTAGAAGAAAGCCGTGAGCCGCTGTTTGGTTTTCAAGTCGTTTAAAACGCGGTATTATAGCCGGTTTGCAGAGAGAAGGTGTTTCGCAGGTCTTACGAATTGGGGGCCCCCCGGAGGGGGCGCGCTATAAAAAACGTCTTCTAAGAGGTCCAATCTAAGCGATCGCATAGATATTCGCCGTCGAAAACTCGAATTTAGTTTTACACGAACGTTTGAAGTCGTGGCAAGAATTCGGCTATGTTAAAACACGACCCGCTTATTTCACAAATAGCGTAGCGAAAACCGTGTGGGGACGTCGGCGGGGGCCATCGATCTAAAGTAGAGGTCCTGCCGATTCTATAGACACCAAGTTTCGCCGTCCCGGCGCCCGAATAAACGTAGCGCCGACGTAGGAACTTGGGCGAAAAAATGGCGTACTTTTTTCGAGCGGTTTGCAGAGAGAAGGTGCTTCGCCGGTCCTACGAATGTGGGGGCCCCCGGAGGGGGCGCGCTATAAGAAACGTCTTCTAAAGGTCCAGACTAAGCGATCGCATGTATTTCGGCCGTCGAAATCGCGAATTTGCTTCTACACGAATGTTTGAAGTTGTGGCAAAAAAGGCGAAAATCCTAAAACATCACCTGCTTCTCTCGCAAATATCGGAGCGAAAATCGTCCGTGGACCTCCGCAGCCGCCATCCGTCTAAAGTAGAGGTTCTGCCGATTCTATAGACACCAAGTTCGGCCGTCCCGGCGCCCGATTAAACGTAGCGCCAGCGTTGGAAAGTGGGCGAAATTGACGGATTCCTACCTGGCCGTTGACAGTTGTCGCCGTTGACGTGTGTCACTGGGAATACCGGGAGGAAAAAATAAAATTTCGGGTCGCCGTCGTCGAAAAAATTTCCTTAATTTCCACTCCAGGCCGTCGCTTCGCCGCTCGGATCCCGCGGGAGGAACTCCCTAAACACGACATAACCTCAAAAAATCGAATCGATACGCGTTAAAGCCGATTTTTAACGACGTCTCTAAAAGGCGATACTCGGTGAATTTGTGCCCTCAGTAAAAAGAGATGCGAGATGCCGGAGCGCGCGCAGACCTCCGGAAAAACGGAAAAATCTCTCGTAGGGCGGCCTGCGGCCGCCACGAAAAACCCGCGAAAAGACGACCCCGACTCGAAACGGTCCGCTTCGCGGCCAGCGGGTCGCTGCGCGACCCGCGAAAAAAGCCTTTAGTACCGCAAGTCGGCACATTTTCCCCGCGCCGCGCGACAAAGACGGCCTCGTCGCATTTTAGTATATATTGATAATAAATTCATGCGCACCCCATAATTTTAAGTTGCATCTCATAACCATGAAAATTATAATTTTTTTTCATTATACTTTAGTTGTTGAACAAGTTAAACAGCTAAGATTAAAAAAAAAACAACTCTTTTTTGTTTTCTTTTTTTTAAAGCGTGTGAATTATTGTTTCCTCATAATATAATCATTAGTAACACGTGCTACATACCTTGTATTAAAAGCTATATTAAGCTAAGCCGTTAAATGTCACAATGTTCTTGAAATTGAATAGGTTTTTGAAATCGAACATTGAAAAGCAATTATATGTTTTATTTAAGAGGTTAACTATAACAACCATTACAAATATTTTAGTGAATGTTAATTATAAAATATGAATGAAAAATTATAAAATAAATATAAAAGATACCTATATTTAATAGACAAATTTTTAAATGCTAAAATTTGTTGTTTCCTCACTTCAGCAGTTTCCATGTGACAGCACCGTTTCCGGATTTTGTAGTAACGTTGAATAAGCTTTAATAGGTATGGTATTATTGAACTCAATCATTTCATTTTAATGGGACCATCATCAACTTTTTTTTAACACGGACCTGTATTTTTTTGTCGAATTTTAAAGTACGTTTTATTCTGAATTCAACCATGTATTACATGTTATGCTTAAAATGTGTTTTTTTCTAGACATAGTCATAATTAGGTCTCATGAAATACAGATTCTAATATGACAACAGAATCACCCATTGTCTTCTTCCATATTGATAGGAAACAGGCAAACTTAATAAAAATCATAACATTAATTATTGCTAAGTTTTGCTAAGGTTAGGCATACCTATGCAAACCTAGACCTAAACATAAAATCTATATCTAGATCTAGATACATAGGTACCCAGAAAAAAGACAACCAAATAAAACAATTTTTAGAAGGTTAGTAACAAATCTTACTTGGGAGAGTGAATGTAATGATACTAATGGTACCATATTAAAGCTTATATGCAAAATGCTATAATAAACTTTTGTATATTTTGTTATAACCTGACAATAACATTTTGTTATAACCTGACGGTTTTTCAAAAATTGACTCTTTTATTTTTGGCTCGAAAACAAAACATTTTTTATATTTGTTAAGAGCTTTTAAAGGTTCTTCCCCATTTAACCAAATTTGCATCTCGTACCGTCTCCAAGATGTATCCTTATCTTGGACACATGGTATACAGGGCCTATTATAGCACTATGTATATGTTTTTATAGTGCTACAATAGGCTCTGTGTACCATGTTACATTTTGTGTAATTATAAAAAAAACTATACCATATTGTCAGTTCAATTTGTAAGTCATATTAAAAAAAAATGTTAATGTCAATCGTCAATAATGGACTAAAACTTAATTAAACCTGAGCTTTAATCATCCAGGAAAGGGTTAAACTTCAATGATGCCAACATGGCAGTCGAAAGTTAGCTTAGTTAAAGAAAGTCGTTTTGTTAGTTTTTGAGCAGAAGTGGGTTATGTAGATGATTGTTGTTTTTAAGAAAATAATATGTTTTATGTGCTCATAATGATGTCCTCTAACAATAAGCATTATATTATCCGAGAAATTATATATTTTTCGCAACAAAAATTAACATGTGTCGAAAGACAGTTAACATTAATTTGATTCCAAAACTTACTTTCAATGTTGCTGTTCTAAACTGAGTTGATTTTTCTTAAATAAATAAATCATTTATTTGTAAAACAGTACAAATATACCACAAACACAAAAACTAATAAGAAAAACATACAATACCATACAGATTTATAATCAGAATGAAATGGGGAACCTAATATTACCAAAATATACTGGGTGTTCCATTAAAAAAAAACTTCTTTTTTGTGCCACCTGTATATACAAGGAGCTTTAGTAAAACCGTTTCCCTATATAGATTCTACATAAAAAACCATGTGACACGGTTTTTTTCATTTTTAAAATAGATCAAAAAATAAAAAAATAATGGGGGTTTTTGTTTATAAAACTAACCCTGTACAATAATAAATAAATAATTATATAAGGATATATTTGCTAACGTTTTTGAAATATCCATTACTTTTTTTAAGTTACTAATTATCTCCTTTGTTAATGTGTGTTACTTATTTTACTCAGTATAAAATTCCAAAACAGTTGACCGACAGAAAAATACACGGCCATTTCTAAGGAGCCATGTGCGTCTCGATTTTAGACTAAATTAATCACCTCGATTGAATTACGGCCCTTGTAGCTAATCTTATAAAGTTCCGGCGTATCGTTTGCCATAATTAAGCTGTAGAATTTCTTAGAAATCATTCTACCTTATAATGCCTCCGATAGGCATTTTTATTACCTCAGTAAGTTATCGTCCGTATTTTGTCAATTACTCAAACAATTTGACACAAGATTTTTTTTAATATAACATTTTAATAACCTATCCTCTATTGTTACCTTTATCTTTTGCTACCCTCTATCTGTAATTTACAGTTAAATTAAGTAAAGATATACAATATAAAACTACAGATTCAGGAAGACGAAAGGAAAAACAATTAAAAATACATAAGGTGATAGAAAACTAGATAGTCACTTCCGGTGGAGCCGGAAGTCGGATATCACACACTTCGGACAACAGACACTTTTATAATACCGCTTGTATATAATACACAAAATTGGAACACCCTGTACATAGAAAATAAGTGATAAAAAAGTAATTTTGGGAAGTGCTCGGTCAACGGCAGTCGTTAAAATAACAATTATTGAATTTTGCATACATTTTTATAACATGATAAGAGAAAACAATTGAATATCATAAACCAAAAAATTGAATTAAGAAAGTGTTTTTTTTTTCAAATGGAACACCGTGTATATTATTACATATTCTAATTCCTCGAATTTTTTTCCTTTTCAAAAATATATAACATGCCTGTTTGCTTCAGCAGGTCGCGACATATTTCTTTTAAAAGTAAGTGATATTGCTTAATAATTTTTAAATGACAGTTATTCAACTTTCGTCTTTTTTTTCTGGTTCAGCCGTCAATGCTAGCTGCGCTCCGTTGTCGCTAATTACTTTTTATATAAAATATGTCTCGACTTTCTGAAGCAAACATAGATATGTTTATATAATATGTCTGAGAAAGAAAAAAATCATTCGAGGAATCAGAATATGCAATAATTTATAGGGTGTTCCATTAAATGAAAAACAAAAACAAAAACCCCGGTTTTTCGGTGGTTTAAGGCATTCGCAAAAGGAAGAGAGACGATTGAAGATGAACCACGCAGCGAAACGCCTTCATCTTCAAGAACCGATGAAAATGTCGATAGAATACGGGATTGATCGGGGAAGAGTTAAATTTGAATCACACCATTGTTCAGATCAGATTTTGACTAACGAATTGGGGATGAGAAAAATATGCCCAAAAATTATTCCAAAAAACCGTTCGCAGGAACAAAAGGACATCAGGAGAGAAAGGTATCTTGACTTTTTGAAATCGATTGAAATTGATCCCCATTTTATGGAACGCGTCATTACTGGTGACGAGACTTGGGTGCTTGAGTATGAAGTGGAAACCAAGCGCCAAAGCACGGAATGGCACACTTCAAGATCTCCAAGACCCAAAAAGCAAGAATGAACAAGTCTATTTGCCTTCAGTGAGTTTGTGCCTTCAGGCCTAACAGTAAATCAACAATTTTACATAGAGGTTCTCGAAAAACGTCGAAAAAGATTCATGCGTGTGAGACCAAACATCAAGAACAACTGGATGTTGCATCACGACAATGCGCTTTGTCACACAGCCATTCCAGAGTTTTTACATAGTAAAAACATTCATGTGGCTCCTCAGCCTCATTATTCGCCCAATTTGAGTCCTTGTGACTTTTTTCTCTTCCCGAGACTGAAAAATCACCTCAAGTTACCTAATTTTGGGACCACAGAAAACGTTCAAACGGCTGTAACCGACCAGCTATTCCAGTATATTAGTTCTAGCACTCCTATGAGGAATGGAAGAACCGTCTCCAGCGCTGTGTGGCTTCCCAAGGAAGTTATTTTGAAGGAGACAGCACTGAACTGTAATTATATTCGAAAAAAAAATAAATTAAAACATCAGTCTCATTACTTAATTTACACACCTTGTATATGAAACTTTTTAATGACAGATACTTATACTTCAACAAATGCTTCTTCTTCAGTTCTTTTTAGCTGTTATTTTACGTCACTCCAAAATAGCCCTCTAAATATTGATAAAAAAACAATCTAGTACTTAAACTGACAAGCTGTCTGTCTGTATTTTTTTCCGAAGTTGAGTTGAAGTGTCGCCCTGTGCTTTAAGCATTAAAGCTTTCGATTCCCACTAGAGATTAAAGTTGAGACCACCCCGACAGCGTACACCTTATATGGCTTTCAACGCGTGCCCATGCATACGTTTTAAGATATTCCATGTTCCATTCCATCCTCGAATACCCCTGCGTTAATGGTAGTTTTAATGCTACCACTAATAAATATTTTATGATAGTTGCCGCCCGTTTTATGTACATATACATATAAACATGGTGTACCTCAATTTATTTATAGATCAGTCTTGGTGCGTACGCAATTGTACGAACTGAAAGTAATTTGGTGCATGCAGTTTTGTGTTTTACATACCAAGTGGTCTAAAAATTTCAGAATGGCTGAGGATTTTAGGAAATACCAATACGTCAAATCAATAATATTTTCTTCTGCATCGTTTGCATCTTCTACATGTTTTAATATTATGACCCTTACGTTTCGCGCAGGAAAAACAAAAATACATTTTTTAGCGTAACCGTGCAACATTTGTTGTCTTTGAAATAAACCCTAAAAAGTAAAAACCAGAAAAAAAAATGGACGTTTTCCACGAAACACCGAACTACTATACTTTTCTCGATGCACGTTTCGCCAACTAAGTTGGCATCTTCAGGAGAAGATTAAAACTAAATTCTAGCATAACTTGCACTATTTATACTAAATCTGTGGCCACTGTTCACTGAACCGTAACTGTCTTTGTTTATCAGAGCAAACAGTGGACTGGTGGGTATCGGACAATTGTCCTTATTCATACTACTGTTACACTTAATGATTTCTAAACTTTCAAAAGCATCCAACTGTCTACTGTTTGTTACATTTCTAATTAATTTTAAATTATTTATGTCTATCCTATGGTTGTTGTCAAAAGCGTGTTGGGCAACACAAGATTTTTCTGTTCTGCCATATTTCAAATGAGCCGTGTGTTCTTTAAATCTAGTCAAAATAGATCTTTTTGTTTACCCAATATACTTTTGATCACAATATTTACAACTTATTTCGAATATTCCTGACTTTTCGTTATTGTCGATTTTGTCTTTGGGGTTACCCAAAAGCGTCTGTAGTTTATTTTTAGAATTATAAACCAAATTGATATTAATATTTTTAAAAATTTTGTCTAGTCCGCGGGTGAATTTAAGTTCATATGGTAACAAAGCAAATTTCGAATTGTCAGTATCCCTACAAAAAGTCGTGGAATTGTACAGGGTTCTCTTAAATTTATGCTTCCTTATTAACTTATCTATTAAATGAACTGAGTAACCGTTATTCTTAGCTATATTTTTAATTAATTGTTTCTCATGTTCAAACATGTTTCTCATGTTGTATCAAATACCCTCGAAGATATCGTCCACATACCTGAACCAGACTCTAGGGAAATACTCGAATTTATCTTTTACTTCTGTCTCAAATTTACTCATAAAAAGATTTGCAATGAAAGGTGACAAGGAGTTACCCATTGCCGTTCCCTCATGTTGTTGAAAATATTCACCATTATATTGAAAACAATTTTGAGTCATACAAATACTAGTAAGCCAAATGTATTCCTTAATAATGTTATCGTCTAAATCATTTAATTCGAGTAATTCCCTGAGGTAGTCCAAAGTTTGTGGGATTGGGACACTTGGAAACAATGACCAAACGAGACCAAAATTTCACCTTCTTGCAATTGGATATTTTTTTATATTGTCAATGAACTAACTAGAATTTTTAACTGAAAAACTTGTTTGTGCAATCGGCAAATTTTCGAACTCGTTCGTTAACCATTTTGACAAATTATAAGTTGGGGATCCTATCGCTGAGACAATTGGTCTTACAGATTTTCCTGGTTTATATATTTTTAGTTAACAATACAATTTAGGTATTACTAGATTTGACAATTGTAATTTTTGTCTTACTGAAGGAGTAATAAGGTTGTTACATTCTTTTAAATATTTTTTAACTTCCGTTGTCATTTTTGGCAAAGGATTTTTTGACAATTTATTGTAAGAACCACTATTAATTAAATTGTCGACTCTTTCAAAATAATCACTTTTGTCTAAGATAACAACCTTATTTCCCTTGTCAGCTTTTAAATAAAAACAATCCTTCTCTCGTAATTGTTTGACAATGTTTTTGTCTTTCTTAAGATTTTTGGTATTATTTTTATTTTTAACAATATTGGAACTAATTTGTTTTCTAACTGTTTCTTTGACAAACCCCCTGGAAGAATCGGGCATGTGCTGTATTGCACATTCAACATCCGCCACGACTTCCTCCAGGGCGCCTCCAGAGGCAGGGACGCCGAATTTTAATCCTAATTTTTATATTTTTTAGTTTTTTAAAGCCTATGTCTTTATTTAATAAAGACATATTTTTAATAAATTTTGTTTCTACACCTACAAATATTTTCCTCTGAAACTCGCACCATTGCTCGTATTCTATATTACCTAATCTAAAAATTAGTTTTTTATACAATTTGTAAGCTTGAATTTCAATATAAACTTCGTTTACTATCCAGATGTTTGATTTCTAAATCCAGCCATTTCTGTTTAGCAAAATTTTCAACTTTTTCAGTAATAAACGATGATTTCGGCAAATTCACCCGAATAGAATTTGGAAAAATTGATTTACGTTTGCATGTTTTTAGAAACCAAATATCTGCACCTATTAACTTAATCCTAGTAGTGCACCTACAGTAGAGATTCAGTTTCGCTGACCGTGAACTGGCAAAACGTGCGTCGAGAAAAGTATAATAGTTCGGTGTTTCGTGGAAAACGTCCAGTTTTTTTGTTTCTACGCCGAAGGTTCCACTACCCACACCTACTCTAGGAACAGAAAAAAATAATTAAGGCATGCATTTATAAATGTCTTCAAAAGTCAAGAAATGAAATGAACCTTAATATATTGTGATAAAATTATGTTTAATAGCAATTAACAATAATTTATATTATCTTAAAGTGAAATGAATGAAAACATGACAAATAACCTCTTTAACAAGACTATTAAACAATGAATTACAACCAAAACAATAAAAATACCAAAAGTAAACAAATTAACCTCTAAGAAATAAATCGAGAGGATTTCACTCCGGAAATTGAATAGGCGTTTCCAACTATGTCGATCACATGCCAACGACACCAAGCACGGTTGCATCTTCTGTATGTGAACAACTGAAGCTCAATTTAGGGGTGAGGACGTGTGGAAGGGAAACACAAATTTCGACTACTTAAATAGGACCGCATTCAAGAAAATCAATTTATTTAGTTTATTCAGATGACACAAAATATATATTTTTAAATACGCAACTTAAATATTTTAGATATTTTTTAAATAATGTACTTAATGTTGGCAATATTGCACAATTTTACCGCTATTCAGTAGCAACGCGATTGAAGGCACATAAGCTGCAAGCCCACTCTATAATTGCGAAAGTATACGAATCAGAAGACCCGACAGTATACAGTGTTAATTAAATTACATTTTTACTTATTTAAAGAAAGAAATACTCGTAAATTTTCATTTTATATACAAAAAAAATGATAAGCAACGGGAGACGTTCATCCGGCAAAGACTATGAACGACTGCATAAATGAGTCTACGATCCGGAGCCTCGTTGTGGACTTCCGCTTGAATACTCGGTGTGTCTATATGACTTGGTCTAGTTGGTCTGTGGTGTCGACCAATTCATCTCCTAAGAAACACCTTAATGTGAAAGCACACCATCTTGTTGGAAACAAATATTAGTATTTGGAAACGAGTTAATAAGTCACCATTAAAGTACTATCAAATATTATTCCAAAATCTGCAAATAATAGTAATAATTTTTTTCTCATTGCAAAATATGCAGAAGAATGAATTAAAATCGATCTGCCTTGGCGGTTTTTCCAAAAATTAGACACAATGAAGTTATTTATTTTAGTCCACACTTAGTTATTTATTTGTAGTTTGCCCCTGTATATTTTAGCGCAATATATCTTTATCAAATTAACTTCTTCGTTTTAATTCATTTTATGTTTTTCTAGAGAGCCATAAAAACGATTTCAAATAATAAACTGACGGCAGGAATAAATATACAAGAACTTCATGTATAAAATATGATTTATTTACTTTTCAGGCAACAATTCATTTAACTGAACAATTCGACATAGAGGGTCATGGCCAATAACCTCGAAATTTTGTACAGATATGTATAATGAACTGAATTTATATTTAAAGCAAGGGACAATGCACATATTCATGTACGTATGTACACACCTGTGCTCAAAATAATAACGTAACAGTGCATAAGCACTGTGGCAACAAGTAGTGAAAAAAAGTATTCTAATGTTTCTATAGACAGCCCTTTATTTGCCAACCAATACGACTATATTATAAATACTGCAGATCCTACATTATATTTATTTATTATAGCGAATTAACAAACAACAGTCGGTAGAAACACAAGTACAATTCCTACTGTGCAAAATAATAGTAGCAAAATTATTTTTGGTAGTGATATGCCTGTAAACAACCCATAATATAACGTCCAAGACCTTCATATGTAGGAAATGTTGATCTGCAGACGAAACTATAGAACACATAATAGGAGGGTGTCCCGCGCTAGCAGAGTTAGCATATCTCGGCAGGCACAACCAACTTGCGAATATGGTCCACCAACACACTGGACACAATGGAAGCTGCTGGTGCTGGAATCGGAAGTAGCAGTGACGTACTGGGATAGGCTAATTACCGACCGAACAGTGGACTTCAACCGACCAGATATTGTGCTGATCAACAAGGAACAATGGCGAGGGATCATCATAGACATCGCAATGCCACTTACCCACAACATTCAGAAGACTGAACGGGAGAAGATCGCGAAATACGAAAATCTGTCAATCGAGCCGAAGCGCCTATGGAAACTCGAGAAGGTGGAGACATACGCCCTAGTAATATCGGCAGAGGAAGTGATGACGACCAGATGCACCAAGAACATCGCGGCATTATGATTCTCTTATAGTATTAGAAATGGCCAGAAGGCAGTTGTACTACAAACGTGTCATATTGTTAGAAAGGTTTTGGGACAGGATGAATTTCCTTCCCTCGCCTGAACCTAATTTCTGCTGGAGACGGGGATGCGATATCAAGCCATCACTGTCTGCAGCAGGAATGGGTGAATGTTTCCCAGCGTTTACGCTGGGAAGTGTGACTACAAAGTCGGCGTAATAATAATAAAATAATAAAGCAGAAGGCCATGACAATAAAGCAGGCATTAAGTTTACTAAACGCTAAAACCGTTCAGCAGGCATTGACGACCATGCATATTTTACAATACGTCATAAAACTCGAACAAGGGTCGGTTGTGCTTTGAACATCGTTGAACATCAACCCAAAGATTCTGGACTAGCGTCTAAGCTGGGTAATCAATAACCTGAACCATTGAGGAAGCACTCAGGCCTTCGCTAATTTACTTTTATGCTTCTGGTCATTATCTTGCATAAAAATCCACTTTAGTGTCATTTTACTCATCTGCATAAGACAGCATAACATTATTAAGGATATTAATATACATTTTGGTATCCATTGTTTGTTGTATTCGAAACATAGAACTGGTACCGAGATAAACAGACAAACATTTTTTTTCGCTCAATTTAAAACGTTTCAGAACATTTTAGGCCTATTTACTGAATACACCGCTACGTGGATGTGAAAGTAAAGTTAATATTTATTATAATTACTTTTTACTTTGTTACTATTTTTAATTTATAAAAGCCAACTTCACATAATCTAGCAACCAAACGGGATTTTATGAAATGTATGTTTCTCGAAAATGGTACATAATAACTATTTCAAACAAGAGCATGTTATAAAATATCTCAAAGTTTTCTATTTTCAAGCAAATTAATTCCGGAAGACCAAAAAAAATATAATTTAAAATGCCTGTTGGCCCCCTAACAAAATTCTAGCAACCACATAATCTAGCAACCAAACGGGATTTTATGCAATGTATGTTTCTCGAAAATGGTACATAATAACTATTTCAAACAAGAGCGGGTTATAAAATATCTCAAAGTTTTCTATTTTCAAGCAAATTAAGTCCGGAAGACCAAAAAAATATAATTTAAAATGCCTGTTGGCCCCCTAAGTGGGACGCTTCTGATTGCAGTAGATAATTCTTATTACAGTGCCCAGTTCGTTATTAGAAGCTTGTGACAAATTTTAACTTTTCAGATAATAGCTGTTTTGAGATATTTAAAAAAAATACTTGAAGGCTTCATCTTCAAAGATCTTTTGTTTGACACACCCCGTATAACAACAAATAGTGAAGGTAATCTTTCACTAGAACTAGAAAGAATCCACCTCATACATATACAGTAAGCAACGAAAGTTATCATATACCCACTCTTTGAAGTTTGCTTAAATTCTGATAATTTTTGTATTACAGCATTGATTTTTTTTTGCTTCTGACAGGATTATAGCTTGTGATATTCTGCATCTAATAAGCCGAAGTTGAAGGCGGTATGTCGATTGTGTGAAAAGACATCGCTAAAAAAGTAAAATTTCACTGTTTTCAAAGAAACATAAATACCTTCGAAAATAATAAACCCCTTTCGAAGTTGTTGGACTCGTATTAAAGGGAAATCTTCAGTGTATCTATTTGACTAACTGGAGTCATATTGAAAAAAAATTTCCTAGACATGAATAATATCTAAAGTTGAACCAAAAATATCACGAAACTTCAAAATTCTACCATCCTTAGTATCGTTTCCGTAAAAATCACTGTTCCTGAAATTTTAATAAAACACAGAGAGATCCAGAGGGATATTAATCCTAAATTTTTGTTGGAGTAATGTGTGGCGTACAGTACAGGGCGTTTTTGAATTTTCGTGATATTTTTGGTTCAACTTTAGATTTTATTCATGTCTAGGAAATTGTTTTTCAAAATGATTCAGTTAGTCAAATAGATACACTGAAGATTTCTCTTTAATACGAGTCCAACAACTTCGAAAGGGATTTACTATTTTCGAAGTTATTTACGTTTCTTTGAAAACATTGAAATTTTACTTTTTTATCGATATCTTTTCACACAAACGACATACCGCCTTCAACTTCGGCTTATTAGACGCAGAATATCACAAGCTATAATCCTGTCAGAAGCAAAAAAAATCAAGGCTGTAATACAAAAATTATCAGAATTTAAGCAAACTTCAAGAAGTGGGTGTATGATAACTTTCGTTGCTTACTGTAGGTCTTACATATCTCCAATAATTCAAATGTTTTACGCGATGAAACACGATAAAAAAATAATCAAATAAACACATAATACCTAATGGTTACGATGCAATTAGTATAGCAGGCGCCAAAACTCATAAAAACGAGGATAAGGGACATAAATCTATTAAATATGTCTTAATAATCGTAACGCCCTCACTAAGGTTCCTTTCGATCTTCGTGTGTACAAAACGAATGTGATCATCGATCGTAAAGATGTTAGAAGAAAATCCTGTTATTTACCCTAAGAACACATATATGTATATATGTACGTAATCGTTTCACTAAGGAGATGTACACGTTGCATTAACAAAAGTGAATCAGTCGCGTGCGCTCGTTCTAAAATTAGAACGTTTTCTTTCGCTTATTATTGCAGTTGAAACAAACAGTTCCGGGGAAAAATTAGTAACAGCGGGTTTTTCTAGGGGCTATGAGAACACGTTAAGATCGTCACGTTGCCAGAATTTTTATTTGGGAATAATCTAACATCTTACTTGGTATAATTTTCCCGAGCTCGAATAACGTTGTATAATTTTGAAGGGTCATTGTTAGTTACCCGAGTTAGTTACCCAAGTAGCCCCAGTGAGTGCATTAATATATTTAGTAGATTGATTACATTCTCGTAAACTTACTATGTCACAAAAATAAACTTTTAACATTCAGAATGGAATCCATTTCCTAGATACATACATTTAAAAAATGATTTAACTTTAATAGTAATGCACTGAAAGATTAAAAACATAATGTCTTGTTTTACAATTTCGATGTTTCACATTTACAATAAAATCGTGAGATGCTTAGTAACTAATTCCACACTTGTTTTTTAAAATCGTTTGTAAAAGCCATAAAATTCGCAGATAGTAGATTAAATATACAGGATGTCTACTTTATTTATGGACAAATCCATAAATTCCTCATATTTCAAGATAATCGATTAAACTTTTTTTATTTAAAGAACATCCAATACCAATACCTCTTCTGACCCTATCGCCACTTTTAAGAATCATCCTCATGGCCTGTTACGTTTTTTTATACCCATGAAATTCGATATAACCATTTAGCGATTTTTATATTTTAAATCTGAATCGATAGGCTTCATTCAGGACTCCTCAAAACCCCCCGTATGCGAAATTTGAACAAAAATATACATATTTCTTTCTATACGATTTCAAAGTTGAGCCATATAACGAGTTTGAGAGCCGCTAGATGAGTCAAGTATGCCATGGAAGTATATCAAGACAGTTGAGTGTTATCTAGAATCACTCAATTTTGACCTGACTGCCGTAGACAAAAAATATTCTTGATCTACTATGTGTAGATAGGTATATACAGATAGGATATATGTAGGTGTTCGGAATATTAAACCGTCTCGCGTGTTAAACTGCCTTAGGATATCCTGCTCTCCCGCGACGGGATGGCGTAATATTGCGCATACACGGGTTCTGAAGCGTTATAGGGAAGGGCCAATGCCGTACCACAGGCAAGAAATACAGACATTTATAATTTACAAGGCGCTTCAAAAATACGGTTTATACTTTCATTATCATAGAGGTTTATAATGCCGAGCCCTACGTTGCAGCACACATTTCTGGACCCTGAATTTTCACCTACAATAAAACAAACAACTGTAGTGGAAAAAAATTGTTTTTGTCTACTACACTTGTATTCCATTTTTTTTTATTTTTGAGCGTTTCAGTCCTTTTCATTCTTTAGACGTACCTATATTTTTACATACACATACATACATATGGGGCATTTCACGCCACCTAAGTGAGGTCAAAAAAAAATCTGTTTGAAACATCACAATCGATAGAACTTGCTAAAAGACTAACTTCCTTAAAATTTTAGATTTTTTGAGCCACAAGGAGAGGGATGGTGAGGGTGAGAAAATACAAATTTTCGTTTTGTTATCACCTTTTTATGTTTTACGAATCGAGAAAATAACAGAACTGTTTGTATGCAATATGAGGTATAATAAACTAATTTAGCATAGTAAGCAAGTAACAACTTATGAACTAATCGTTAAAAAGTCTGGGAACCCACTGCCCCGAACTTCGCCATTCCCCGGTTCCTTGTATCCACTTTGCCTCGTCGGCGCCACTTGACACTTGTGTAAACCCATAAACTGTCTAGGCCCATAATTGTCATGGGCTATTTTTTTGACGACAACAGTTTTGACTCCAAAAATTCAATCTTTCTCGGTAAGAAAATGAAAAAAAATAAAAAGAAGGTTGCAATGGTTTTCGATGTGTTTTTTGCGTAGAATACGATAAAAATATTTTCAAAATTATTGGGTGTAGTTTTTCACCCTTATTTTGAGGATTGGATGTTTAAAATCGAAATTTCGAAAAGTATGACACGATTTTTTTTAATTTTTTTTTTTTCTTTCTTTTTTTTTTGTAATCTCGATTAATTTTAATTCATAATGGGCGTTGACCAGGAACTGGCCCAAAAAACGGCCCAAACGGGAAAAAACGTGGTTTTAGCGTATTTTCTCATCCTGTGAGATAGTAAATGGCAAGTGAATAATATATTCCAAGGTTTTTGGGGTCGCTGATTACGAATCTAACGTCAGATTTTCAAAAAACAAAATGGCGGATCCAGTATGGTAGTCAACTTTTAAAAAATTGGCTAAATTTTGAAATTTAAAAAAATACCATCGTATTCTACGGGAAATTTTCTACATTAGAATCATAATCAGCGACCCCAAAAACCTTGGAATATATTATTCACTTGCCATTTACTATCTCACAGGATGAGAAAATACGCTAAAACCACGTATTTTCACCTTTTGGGCCGTTTTTTGGGCAAGTTCCTGGTCAACGCCCATTATGAATTAAAAATTAATCGAAAGTACAAAAAAAAAGAAACTGAAAAAAAATGAAAAAAAAAAATCGTGTCATACTTTTCGAAATTTCGATTTTAAACTTTCAATCCTCAAAATAAGGGTGAAAACTACCCCCAATAATTTTGAAAATATTTTTATCGTATTCTACGCAAAAAAAAACACATCGAGAACCATTGCAACCTTCTTTTTTAATTTTTTCATTTTTTTTATTGAGAAAGTTAACTCTTATATACATAGTTTAACTCCTTTGAGCGAGCGATTCGATCAATTCAGTCTGATACGTCCTCAAAGTTCTTAAGAAACTTTAAAACCGAACGGACTGTGAATAAGATGTACGTAGGCATCACTTAAAGAGTTTACTATAAGATTGATTCTCATTATTTACTTAAACTAGTTTATATTTTAGTTTACTGTATTTCTATGTCCTTATGTTCTTGCTGTAGTAACGATTACACACAGTTAATTTATAGAAAAATGAAATATAATGTTTCTGTTACATTTTGTCTGGACAATATTTTTTGACATTTTTATTTATTTACGAATTACTTTATTTTGTTAATCTAAACTATCGATAGTATAATTTTAGTCAAATATTTTGAAAATGTTCCTTTTTGACAAAAACTTTTTTTACCAGTGTACGCAGAAAATGCAGCCCCATGGCCTGTTACTATTTTTTATTTAAAATCTGGATCCATAGTGGTAATCAGGGCCCCTCAAAACCCCCATATGCGAAATTTGAACAAAAAATATACATTGTGTTTCTTCCTATACAATCTTAAAATTGAGCAAGATATCGAAGCCGCTAGACGAGTCAAGTGCCCCATGGAACAACGTCAAGAAAAATGATGGCTACACTGGAGTCTCCAAAATTTGGCCCTCCAAAATTCGTTTACCTCCACAATTTGGCGAAAAATCCCTCCGCAATTCGGCGTTTTTCTATCCCCACTATTACCACGAGCTCTTTGCTCCTATGCGGCACGCTATTTGAAATCCTTGCAACATTAGTTTATTGAATAGGAAGCAGAATTATATTTAAAAACGCGATATTCCTTTATATTATGGGATCCTTTATGTGTATTTATAGAACCCTTACAATTTTTGGCTCCATTACTAAAAATTTACTACAAATTTGGTCCGCGCACTCCTACGTACATTTTTCACGCCGGCAAAACAACAAATAAGTACAGCCTCACTTGACAGTAAGCACCAATGCCATGACTTTTCAGTGGCTGTGGTGGGGTACCCCTCTTGAAGCCAAATTCTGGAGACATTCTGTTCCCGAGCTACGTCGAATTTTGGAGACTTCAGTGTATATTGAATTTCGGGGTATAAAAAAATCGTAGCAGGCCATGGGACTGCATCTTAAAAGCCACGATAGGGCTAGAAGAAGCAGTTTTCGATGTCGTTTAAAACAAAATATGTTTTGTCTATTATCTTAAAAAATGAGAATTGTATGAATTTGTACATAAATAAAAATAGACGCCCTGACTATATTGTCGACTATATGATTTAAATCAAATTCTCTAATGTCTAAATTTAAATAGAGAGCTGTTTTTTTATTTAAGGCCCGTTTTTTTGTTTTTTTTTTTTTGTAATATATCTTGTTAATCTGGCTTTAGTTTATTTTTCTTACATTATTATTCATTGTAAACTACAAATATTTTGAATACATTCTTATATCCTTTTTGGAATGCGTTGTAAAAAAAATTTCTGGAATGCCTGAATAGTCAGTGAATTTAAAGATATAGCGGTGTAGCAGTTGGTGTTATGATGTGACAATTTTCGTGTGGCTTAATATATCTACAAATATGTACATATTTGAGTTTTGTGCCGCTTCTTATTATCATCCATTCCAAAAATCTTGAGATTGGGACAGCTCGCATACTTCAAATTTTTTTAAATGACCCGTTAGTATAAGATGCTTATGAACATTCCGTATATTTGAATGTTTACATTTGAATGTCTCATTACTCAAAGAATCGTGCGTAGATGGAGTTCCGTGTGCTGAATAGGGAGATTGGAGTAAGATGATGACGCTAATGTAAAAAAAGATTTCGAGGTAGAATATTTATCGCTAATATCATCCAAATAAAAACTAATTGTAAGTGATGGATACTTTCAACAGTAATAAATACACAAAACAAACATACTTTTCTCCGAAAAGTAAAGCATATGTTATTTCATTCATCTCGTCCCATATATTGGTAGAATAAAAAATCTAATCCACTGGTAAAAAAATCGCAATGAAAGTCATCTCAACTGTCAAGGTAAACAGGAAACCCCATAAAATTTAAAATGCGAGGTTTTTCAGATCATTTTATACTAATTGTTTAAAATTGTCTTCAGTGGAAGACAGCTTTCTATGTAAAGCCATCTTATTTAATAGCTCAACTTTACTTGATATTCTCCTTTCGTTTTGTTTATATATCAGCTTATTATTTTAGGATATTTTTTTCTTTAGTTCGGTTAGACTAAAAAGATTAATAATCATCTTATCACTAGAACTCGGAGGTTAATAATAGATACGTACTTTATCAGGGGCGGCTCCAGGATACCACAGTTAGTAACGTTAAAAATATTTTAAAAAATGTCTCTAAATTTTGTTGTAATATTAGTTCATATGTATTTTCGAAATTGTAATAATTATTTTCAGATAATTCGGAAATTCTAAAGTGAGATCTGATTTCACTAAAAGAAATTTTATTATCTGAAGGAACTCCTGTTTTTTTAAAAATATGTTTTAACCTAATTTTTTTTCAGCATTAACAACTTCGTCAAGTGATACATTATAATTTGAACCACACAACTGCCTGTAAACACCAAATCGTTTTTCTAACTTGTCGGTGGTAAATTTTCCAGGAAGAACGTATGATATGGAAAAATTTTGAAATGAATAAATGATAATATCAATTAAAACAGACGTACTTTGTCTAAGGGCTGAATATGTTTTATTACTTAGATGCCCATTAAAATTTAAATTTTGCCAATTGTCCAACCAAATAATAATTTTTTTCCAAGTCCAATCTTGGATCATTAACAGAATATATCGGTTTTGACCATTCATTTCCTTTCATTTCTCCTATCCGAGTACTTGTGTTATGGACAATATCCCACCACTTAATAATCTCCAAAAATCAGCAGCATTATTGTAGGTAACTAAAATCTTTCATGGCTACTATTGTTGAATGATGAAAAACGTTATCCACCAAGAAAACCTTCTGTCTCTCAAGATTTGTAGGAAAAACGGTTTTATAATTTAATTTGTAAGCCCTTTTCACAACAAGGTCTTCTTTAGAATACATCACGAATATCACTAGTTGACGGTGTCCATTATTTTATGGGAATAGCTTTGAGCCAATTCTGTATTAATCCTTCCTCATTGGGGACATCCAAAAACACTTTTTACATCCTCAGTTTTTATAGGAAAATCGTAATTCGCAACGGAATGCAACACCGTTTTGGCATGTTTGTTTACGAATGAAATAAAACACGGCAAACACGCAAAAAATCGATTGTATATCGAATTATCAATACGCTGCACTATCTACAGATACTACAATTCAATTTACAATCGTCAAAAGTAAGTATTACGTTTAAAAAAACTCTATTTAACGCAAATATACAAACAATTTCTTACAGAAATACATATAAGGCCGTGATGTTTTATGTCCACCACCGGACTCCGTTTCGGCATTGCCATTTTCTTATAGCATGGCTTGTTTAAAGTCAGCTGTGGCTATATTCTAACCTTTCACTTCCGTCGTTTAATCTTACACACTACCATCATTTTGACTAAATCCAAGTTAAATTGTCTCTGTCTATCTCGCTCACTCACACCATCACTTACACGAGCTTTATGTTTGTCAGAAGCAACATGCTGCAACACAGCTGTTTACGCTCTTTATGTGCGACGTTACTACACTGTCACACACGGTGAAACGAAGTGCACTGCCATTAAAGGTCTGTTCCGCAAAATTGTTTGTCCAATGCTCTACCGTAACATGCGACGAACGCTGTCCCGACATTTTTACAAACTTATCGACGTTTCGTGCACACTAATGATTCATCGACCATGGCAGTCTAAGTAATACTAACAATGAGTGTAAATTATAGGTTTGTTCTGGTAGCGTATTGTAAACTGATTTGAATATTCAGAACATGCGCAGTATAAAATAATCGTTCCAGCAAAGCACAGTTCTAAACATTTAGTACGTGTTAAGTGTTCCAGTAACGTTATTAGGCTGTCTGAAACATGTTTATAAGAAGAAATAATTTTTCGATACAAAAGTAGGAACGTTTGATTTCAAGCATGCGCCAGAACTTACTTATTTGGTCGCAGAACTTCTGTTCACTTCTAGGCTCTCTCCACAGAAAAAATGTAAAAATGTCAAAGTTTTGATAATAAGGTAGACACCAGAAGTCGGTTGTCTGACGTCACTGTTATTGTTATTCTAGCTAATTTGTGTCTTAAACACGTTCGATATGTAATTCAACCTGCCTATATATACGCACTGAATACGCATGCTATGGATAACAGAAGTCATCCACGTGCTCGTCCGGTGCGCACGACTGAAAGGATTGCTGTTGTTGCCCAAAGTGTACGTGAAAACCCAAGCACTTCAGCTCGTCACAGAGCACAACAACTTAATGTCAGTCACACTTCTCTGAGGAGAATATTGCATAAAGACCTCGGATTATTTGCTTACAAGTTGCAACTTACTCAAGAGGTAAAGGAAAATGACCATCCTCTTCGTTATCGCTTCTCCGTGTGGGCTTTAAATGAGTTTGAGAATGACGCCGATTTCAATCGAAAAATCATTTTTTCGGACGAAGCCCATTTTCGTCTTGGAGGACATGTTAATAAACAGAACTGTAGGATATGGGGTTCCGAAAATCCACAGGTAGTCATAGAGAAGCCAATGCATCCTGCAAGAGTAACTGTTTGGAGTGGGGTTTGGAGTGGTGGCATCATTGGTCCGTATTTCTTTCAAAATGAAGATGGAAACAGCAATACAGTAAATGGACTTGGACGAGAGCTTTGGTTCCAGCAGTATGGAGCAACGTGTCACACAAGCCGTGAAACAATCGACCTTTCGCACACTGAATTCGGTAACCGTGTTATCAGCCATTTTGGAGACATTAATTGGCCATCGCGCAGCTGCGATTTAACACCGTTGGGCTATTTTTTATGGGGACATGTTAAGGGCCGTTGTTACTCCAACGATCCACAAACAATTGACGCACTGAAGGAAAACATCAATCGAGTTATTCGTGCAATAGAGCCACAAATAATTGAAAATGTACTGCAAAATTGGGTGAAAAGAATGAACTACAGCCGAGCCAGCCGCGGCGGCCATTTAACTGAAATTGTTTTTCATAAATAATAGGAAGGCATACTTTCTTGAATAAAGCAACAATCATTTAAAAATATTCAACGATGTAGTTTTAATAGCAATTTTAAAAAGAAACTATCTGATGGCCCACCCTTTACTATGTACAATATGTATATATATATACAGGAGTTGACGATGTACTTTATTAATGTGGCATATATACATATCAGTATTCCAGTCGCGTTAAAACCGGTCCTGGAATCTATTATTGACCTACGGGCTTTACCTACACCATCATCAACAATACAAATTGAACTGGCGGATACTTCCTGCTAATAACCGTGGGTGTTATGTTATAAACAATATCTAGTTTAATTTACCTTGAAACACAAAATCTAAAAACAAAGAAAAATTGATTAAACATTTAAATAAAACAGGCAATGTCAAAACGGATCCTGCGATTCTTTGTCAAATTCGTCATCTGACCCAGTTTATCATATTGATTTCCCCTATAAACATGATTAATATTTTTATCATTATTTGCTTACTAAAAAAAAGTTTAACGCTCAGCTGAATTATTTTATTCATTTATTAAAACAAAAGGAGTTACGCAGGGTAATTTCACTGGCTCACAAGGCATGAATTTTAATTTCTGTCGTCAGCATTTTGGTCTTTACAACCTAATGTACCACCCACGCAGAAAACGATGCAATCACAACTGCTTTGGACAGCTGTAACAAGCCGTAATCCTTATTTTATTTTCACTTAAATAATTTAATTCGCTTAAATTCACATGTTAACAGTTAACGTAAGTTAAAGTCACATCTCAACAGTTCAGAATATTTATTAAGAAATACTTTTCAACAAAAACTGTTAATTTATTACCCAGCTTGTTACGCGAATGTAAAAAGTAAAATTATTAATACATAGAAAGCAATATTTAAATTTCTCTGAAAAACACTGTGACCAATAATTGTCATTTAATTAATATTTTACTATCGACCGTTTAACTACATACATATTTATATTACTGCCACATAGACGAATTAAAATTGTTTCTAATATAGTATCTAGTGGGCTGTTAGTCTCAAAGCCCTTCTTGGTAACCTACAATAGTGAGTCAGTGGCTATTCCAAATGAGATAAAAATAATTTTGCCAGATGAAAAACGTCCGTCCAAACGATTCAAGAGCCTAAGTAGACCTAATATTGCCTGACCTTTACCAATAAAAATTTATGACGGTGTTTAACAAGCTAGTTCGGTATCCGTAAATATATGAGTATAATAGTGCATCGTTAGTTGAAGAGAACTACCTACATATAGGGTGCTTCACTGTGAGTGGCCTATTAAACGTTTTTGGAGAACTATAAATAACAGGAGCTGAAAATTGCATCTGGGGGTTTTCAGGGATGCTCCTATTAAGATCTAAAATTATATTTTCCAATACGCATATACAGTGCGCGCCTAAAGTATGGAATACATTCAGTAAATGTGAAACAAAACATTTTTGGAAAAAATCCTCGAACAGGTCGATTTTGTTTAATAAAAACACACATTTTTGAAGGAACGTCTATTTTCAGATGTCATTTGTTTTTAGTAATGACGTCATCAACTTATTTTTCTGTGTACAAATTCTTCTTGTGCATTCTGAATGACTTCCGGGGTAATAGTTCGGCTAAATTGTGTGGTCTTCTGCAGTAAACTGCTGATTTTAAATAACCCCATAAAAATAATCAAGTGGTATAAGATCTGGGGATCTCGCGGGCCATTCTATCGGTCCTCGTCTACCAATGAAGGAATCTCTCTGAGGAAAGATGTCTAAATATTCACGAACTGAGCGCATAATGCGGGGGTGCTCCGTCTTGCTGAAACCAGAGTGTGTTATCTGGAATGTCAGGATCATTCTCGTTTGGGAAAATTACTGCAAGCGCTGGAACTAGATCATTTTGCAAGAACTCCAGATATCTTTCTCCTGTGAGAGTTTCTTCAAAGAAGAAAGGCTCTATTATTCTGTTTGCGACTATTCCGACCCACACATTTAATTTCTGCGGATGTTGAGTATGTGCTTCGATGATCCAATGAGGATTCGTCCGACTCCAAAACCTGTAAATTTGACGGTTCACTGTGCCGTTTAGACAAAACGTGGCTTCATCGGAAAAAAGTATTTGCTGGTGTAAGGATTTGTTTGACAAAGATTCATCATAGTTTCAAAGAATTGCAATCGTCGGTCGGGGTCGTCTTCGTTGAGTTCTGATGAAATGGGATCCATTACCCCGGAAGTCGTTCAGAATGTACAAGAAGAATTTGTACACAGGCTTGCATATTGCCAAGAAATTGATGGATGGCATTTCGAACACTTAATTTAAAATTGTATTTGCTCATTAAAGAAATTTTCGTTTATTTATTGTGAAAAATATATTTTTCATTTTGTAACATTCAATTGTCATTTACTCAAAAATTTTGTTATGTAAGGTCGCAACATTTTTATACCGTTAAATCGACAATGAAAGGGTCTCTCAAATTAAATTAAAAAAATGGGGGGTTGCCATTTGAAAAATAAGTTGATGACATCATTACTCAAAAACAAATGACATCTGAAAATAGACGTTCCCTCAAAAATGTGTGTTTTTATTTATCAAAATCGAAAATGTTTCACATTTACTGAATTTATTCCATACTTTAGGCGCGCACTGTATATAATTATTTTTATTAGCTATATTTATAGATATAAAATAAACATATTCTGTCAAATTGTGTTTTAATGATCCTGGCTGATTATTATGCCTTCATGATTGATGTACAATATGTCAATCTAATTGTCCTGTGCCTTATGCCGTAAAATAATTAATTACTCTATGCTTTTGCGAATAATATAATATAATACTGTACAAAATACGAAAATATCATAAAACAGCTTTATTGAACTTTAATATTCTATTGCTACCTCCACACGCCTTATTTTCTGTACGTTTCAAAAGATTTGTGTAATAGGATTTTAATTTTTAGTAGTAGATATTGTGAGATATACTCGTACTACCGAAGCTCCAGTGAAATTCATTTCGTGTACGGTGTATTTTATATATAATCTTTATTTTTAGACTTGCAAATAGTGAAGCCTGGAATTTCCATATGACTTTGCTTAATTTATTATTGCATTACTTATTGTTCCTAGAAAGTTCACTACAAGAATAAATAATTTTTATTGCTGTTTAACATTGCTTTGTTAGCGGTTAATTTCCGTCTGTTCATAGTTTACCATTAGTATTTCTTTGGTTTTAAATTTATTTTTTGTAACACTTTTACGTGAATTAAATGATCATTAACATCATAAGTGTAGCTTCTGTACTAATAGCCTATTTTCTTTTAATTAGTTCTAATACATTATAAGAACAAGAAGGAAACCATCAAACCTTACAGTTTAAAAATTCATGTAAAATAAATTGTCCGAGAAATTACTATTACATTCAGTTTTTTTCGTATTTTTTCAGTTTTAATCTCTTTTAAACATGCCTCCTTATAAGTCATGAAAGAAAATATCACTCCCTAATTAATTATTGCTTCCATATTCAATTCCACAATTACGTCCAAAATCGTTAACATAGACTTAAAGAGTGTATTTGAACTCTAACCCAAAAATCCATAAAACCACATATGAATACAGTAGTAACTCGATTATCCGAACTAATTGGGACCAAAGAATAATAAAACATTCGGATAATCGAGACCGATTTTCAAATACATGGATATATTGATCTGTACGAGTTCTAGCTTGCTTGCCCTGCATGTTTGCAGTTTTAGAGGGAGTGTCTTTTTCAAAAAGTCGTTTCTGCCAGATCCTCGAAGGTATACAAAAGGAGGTAGTTACAAAAAGACATTATGCTTTTCTAGATGGACTCTATGTAAGTGATGTATATCTATAATATATAAGTCTACGATGGTCCTGGGTAGGGTTGCCACCTCTCCGGGCCTTGGAGACGATCTCCGGGTCTCCGGCCTTACGCAAATTTCTCCGGGCCAAGGGGATTTACAGATATGTTCTTAAATTGTACTTAAATTTTTTTCGGGAAATAAAAAATGACACAATACCGCACTTTTGATGTTACATTCCTGTAGAGTAAACACAGGTTTACATGTTTATATGTATGTTTTACCGCCATCTACCAGCCTGCGGGTCAACGAGTCGACGTTCGATGTCAGTCGTTCTCTATTACACTCGACATCCACATATCCGAACTTTTTCGTTCCGCAAAATTCCACATTTCCGAACTTTCTTCACCTCGGGATAACCGAACCTGGCGCATGCGCAAAGGGTTTTTCTGGCTGATTCGACAGCGACAAGTGCGGTTGTGTGGAAGTACAAATTCGGAAATATCGTGAGAAAAAGTTCGGAAATATCGTGAGTTCGGAAATTTGGAGTTCGGATATGTGGATGTCGAGTGTATTTTAAAGGGACGAACCAGATACAACAACCTCATAGATAAAAGAAAAGGACAACCTCTTCACAGCACAAAAAAGAGAACCACTGTCAGGTGTGTGGCGGTAAAAATCTTAGTTCTCTCGAATATATTACTGAAAGTGCAGCATACCTTTTTTCAATGGAACCGTCTGCAAAGAAAAAAAATCCTACCTCTGTAGTTTTCATGACAGATGGTTACAGGATCCTAATAATAAGTCATAGTTAACCAACATGCACGAAATATAGTGTTACATTTACACTCAAATATGACGGTGAAAAATCAGTTAAAAAACATTCAAATAGTGAGATTCATAAAAAAAAACAGGAAAAACCATTGCAACAAACAAACTATGTCAGCTTTTTACACTTTTTAAAATTACGGAGTTTAAATATCCCGCTTACCCTCCCCCCCTTCTCTGCACTCTGACTGAAAATCTCCGGGCAAGACGTAGATCCGAGGTGGCAACCCTAGTCCTGGGTCATATAGGTTAGATGCCATTTTCGTGCTTTTGAAGCTAAGAATCCTTTGGGTTCCTTTGGGGGTTAGAAACGCTCTGGTTCTGAAGTTAGAAATTATATACAGTTACTCGCAAAAAGTATTCGTACTTTACAGGGAATTGTAAATAACCACAATTTTCTTTTAATGGGTGTAAGTATAATTAATCATAATAATTTTATTGTAAACATACATGTGTAAGTATTACATAAATTAAACTTGAACTTCCTATCATTTACTATTTAGAAAATAAAAACTAAATTATTCTCTATTGCAAAATCACGGGTCGCAAAAGTATTCGTACTTCAGGATTTTTTGGTGAAAGTTAGTATTCGGTTGGTCCACCTTTAGCTGCGATCACAGCCTCTAAACGTTTAGGCATGCTTGCTACCAATTTTTATGTGATATCAGGGTCCATATTTTGCCATACATTTGTAATTGCCTGTTTAAGAGTGTTTTTATCTTTTATTTCATAATTTCGTAACTGTCTTTTCATTTCCGAACATAAATGCTCAATTGCATTTAAATCGGGGCTTTGAGGGAGCGTAATTAACTGATGGGGAATGTTGTATGCAGTCCATTGCCTCACTATATAAGCAGTGTGTTTTGGATCGTTGTCTTATTGGAACAAATACTTATTTCCTAGATTCAATTTTGCGACACTTAATATATTTTTAATAGGTTTAAGTACGTAAATTTGGTCATAATGCCATCAATAAAAACTAAATTCCCTGTCCCACTCGCACTCATACTTCCCCACACCATCACTGAACCGCCACCATGCTTAAAAGTTGAACACAATTTTTTCGGTTCAAACTCAGTGTTTACCTTACGTCACACTAAACGTCTGCCGTCCGACTGAAAAATGTTGAACTTATCTCATCAGTAAATAACAGTCGTTCCCAAAAGGTGTGATCCTTGCAAATATACTTTTTGGCAAATTTTAATCGTTTTAGACGATTTCCTTTACTAATAAAGGGCTTTTTCCTAGATACCCTACCATGTAGATCGTGCTTTTTTAAAACCCGGCGGCAAGTATCTGCACTTACTTACTTGTTAAAACGATTATTTACTAATGCCGCCAATTTTGGGGCACTTGTAGAAGGGCATTTTTTCCTTTCACGCACTATTGCCTTCTCTTCTCGAGAAGTTAATAGTCTTGGATGGCCCTTAGGCATGTTGAAAAGTATTTGATTTTCGTTATATCTTATAATATATTATACAGTACTTTTGCTTCTGTTTAACAAATCACCTATTTCTTTATATGATTTTCCTTCTAAATGCCACTGTACTGCAATGTGTCTCTCCTGTGCTGTTGTTTCTGATTTGCGTCCAATTATAATTAGATATATTTTAACAGATTTACACAAGATACAGTTAGTTGTTTACACTCGTCTGAATGTATAACTGAAGTCTTAACAACTGGTGCCTCACCGTTATACCTGGGACACTGAGGTTATGCGCAGTACGAATACTTTTGCTGCGTAGATATTGCCATTCTTAAAATTCGATGTTTTTTTATGTAGGTATTTAAATCAATATGAAGCTAAAACTTGATTTATGCGTTGCTGATATAGTGTTTGTAAATATATTTATTACATGAAATTTTCCTTACAGATAAAAAAATGCTGTTAATTTCTTCACACATCAATTCGGGGTACGAATACTTTTGCAAGTAACTGTAGGTCAGCTATCCATTGTTTCTAGCTCAGGAGTCTCGTGGTTTCTGCAGGTTTGTATATAGGTGGCGATGGCGGTTTTAATACCGGAACCTGTCACCTGTAGAGTTGATTCAGTTTTGAAGCTTTGAATTCGTTCTACTCGTCGTTGAGGTCTACTGTCTGTCTAGGTTTGATTACAGGTTTCAAGATAGGAATACCCTGAGTACTGTACAGTACGTCCCCTGTTGACGGTACTAGTTGGAAGTATCCAAGGGCCTTTTAAGTCTGTCGTCTGGGGTTTTAAGTTTAAGAATCCCTTAGGTAATGAGGTTCTATTATCTACGAGTAATATTAGATTCCATAGGAATGATAAATACTAATGTGTTATTATTCGTAGCTTCAACATGGTCAACCTCTCACGGTATCAAAGAATTGCTCATTTTTTTAAGGTTTATGGAAAAACCTGACGCGATGGGGTAAAATGAGCTCCGTATTTGCTTTCAACGCCCTAAAAACAATAAGGCATGCGTAATCTGGTTTGTGTTGTTTCAGAAAAAAATGTTGTGATCCTATATACGAGGCGCGTTCATAAAGTAAGGGCCGTTTGGTCACAGACAAAAATGTACTCATAAGAAACAAATTTTATTGTCATATTTAGTTAGGTACAATCTTACTTTACTTCTCTACATAATCGCCGTTCACTTCTAAGCATTTTTCGTACCGCTGCACCAGCTTCTTTAACCCCTCTGCATAGAAGCTTGCCGCCTGAGAGTTGAACCAGTTGACAACGGCGTTTTTGAGTCCCTCTTCGGTTTCAAAACGTTGTCCACCGAGCCACTGTTTAAAATGCAAGAAGAGGAAGTAGTCGCTAGGTGCAAGGTCGGGACTGTACAAAAAGTCGGGTGGTCAAAAAGTTCCCAACGAAAATCTTGAATTTTCTCATTGGTTTTGGCAGCAGTGTGAGGACGCGTTATCGTGGAGGAGGATTATGCCAGATGACGGCGATTTTCCCGCGGCGTTTGTTTTGGATCGCACGTCTCAATTTTTTGAGCGTTTCGCAGTACACGTCAGCTGTAATTGTTGTCCCACGTTCCATGAAATCAACCAAAAGAACACCGTCTTTGTCCCAAAAAACTGTAGCCATCAATTTCCGACTTGTGTACTGAGTTTGCTTAAACTTTTTTCGGTTTTGGTGAAGATGAGTGACGCCACTGCATCGATTGCAGTTTTGTTTCTGGGTTGGCGTAGGATACCCACGTCTCGTCCCCAGTAACAATGTGAGAAAACAAATCATCTCCATCTTGTTGATAACGGGCCAAAAACTTTCGTCCACTAGACATTCTTTGCTCTTTGTGGTGGTCGGTGAGCATTTTTGGTACCCACCTTGCACACAGTTTGCGGTATGCGAGGTTTTCTGTGACAATATTGTAAACAGTAGTGCGTCCAAGGTGAGGAAATTTGTTAGCCAGGCCACTAATCGTCAATCGACGATCAGATCGCAGTGTTTGGTCCACTTGTGAAACGATTTCATCGGTCTGGATACTGGGCCTGCCACTCCGCTCTTCGTCATGGACATTTGTTCGGCCATTTTTAAAATCACGGCACCATTGTCTAACCTTTCCTTCTCTCATAACTGTAGGTCCGTAAACCAGGCATAACTCCCGATGAATTGACGCTGTAGCTTCGCAATGAGTCAGTAGATGGCGCTGCAGTAGTAAAACTGTGCTTCGAAGCGCCAATATTTATATATAAGCAAACGGCCCTTAGTTTATGAACGCGCCTCGTGATATATAGACCGTAGTTTATAGCTTCTATAAAATAACTTATAAAATATGTAAAACATTTATCAAATGTATTCCTAGATGATCTAGACAAATTTTTAAAAGACGCATGTATCTCTTGTTTTCAAATGTATCTTTTTACTCTTATAGAATGCAGCATTGTATGAAAAAATATAAACCGATACCTTGGTAGTAAACAATATTCCATTCGCAGGTTATGGTTATGTTGGTACATAAATATAAACGCACGTTACCACAAGTTAGTGTCGACAAATGCTGTTCACATAATTGCACAGTGGTTTTGGTAAAACCACAACAATAGAAGCGTCTTTTCTATTTCTGTAAGAAACGGTGGGAAAATGACATCTTGTATTTTACAGTTGTACTGTATAATACGATATAATTTAGTGAAACAATATTTTTTCCAAAACTATTTTATTTATTTAAAATTTGTACATACATACATACAGGGTATCCCATTAATAAAGGGACACAGCATAACTACAGATTTTTAGGTAAAAATATTGCGATTTAACCAAACTTACCTTAATCCAAAAGTTATTTAACAGTAACAAAGAAACAGGGTGTCAAAGTTTTAATTTAATTTTCGATTTTCGTAAATAACTTCTGAAGCAGAAATCGTAAAAAGGTTCGGTATGTCGTGTTTGGCAAGTGAAATGGTTACTAATGGTTTTACTCTATAAACCCACTATTTAATAGTTTGAGTGTCTCTGACTGCCTTGTGGGCTGTTATAAAGATGAACATATGTATGTATGTATTAGAATGTAGAATCAGACAGAACCAAACGTTAATTTGTCCAACTGATTTTGATCCCTATTTTGCCAGATAGGTTCAGTCTTGGTGAGGTCAGTCAAGTTGTATACAAGGTGTGGCTATTAAATAACCGAATTACTGTCATAACACTTTTTATTCGTTACTAATTACAGTAGTAGCAACTTTTTCGCCTTCAATATACTCCCCTTGGCGATCTCTACACCGCTCCATACGACTTTTCCATTGTTGAAAGCAGTGCTGGAAGTCCGCTTCTATCGGCTCGTTCAGAACCTCTGTCGCTTTTGCTTTAACCGCTTCCATACTTTCGAATCTTGTCATCATAAGTAATCACTAAGCCTGGATCAGTATCAGTGTTGTTTAGAATGCCAGCGCAAATGTTCATTCTTGATTCCTTTTGCTCGGGAGTGAGGAGTTTTAGCCCCATTTTTGCGCAAACTTTGCACATGTTGAACGATTCATGCAAAATCTGGCCAACACATCCTTTATCGATTCCTGTTATTTCAGCAAATCCTCGGATGCTTAGACGACGATCTTCGTGGATTAATTTACCAATATTTTCGTCCGTGTTCACCCTTTTCGCCCCTCTTTAAACCGTTTAAACTATTCAAAAACTTGTGTGGGGGATAAACATTCATTTCCGTACACTTTTTTTAACATTACATAAGCTTCTGTAAAAGCTTTCCCCCAGTTTCACAAGAAACTTAAAATTAACCCGTTGCTCTATCTGAACACCTAACATTTTTCGACGCGTCACTGGTGCGTAGACTAATTCAAACGACTGCTACAGTCAAACTGACCGACCCACTGGCTTGTCCAGCGAGCTCAAGGTGGGGAAAGTATCACCAGACACAGTTCTGTGCAAACTATTCGCGACACGCTCGCAGCGCGTTGGTAATAGCATCAGTTCGGTTATTTAATAGCCAGACCTCGTACAGCGTTCCCATTCATACTTGTCACAAGTCTGTGTTTACGTCATGGAAAGAACGCGACAGCCTTCCAATCTCAGAGAAATATTCTAGAGGAATTATCTGGTGATATCGTTGTACAATTCAACATTTGGTTATATCTAATATGTATTTGTTATAACTAATTATGTCTAATTATATACCTAACATCTCGATCTACGATCTATGTACATACATACTTTACTTTCAAGATGGGAATAGGGCATGTAACTTGAGCTACATGCTGATCTTTTTTGAACAAAAGAAACAATGCATAGAAAAATGATTTTAAAATGAATTTCTTGTAAATCATAAATTCATAATCATCCTCCAGTATACACTACTAATTACTTATGTCTTTTTTACAGGTTAGTTTCAAGCATTGCATTGTTAGTGGGAAAAGAGATCCAACAGGTTTGTAATATTTAAGGACAATATGTACTTCAAGAACAACGTGTACAGAGGAGCTTTTTCCTTGTATTTGAATTTTTATTTAAGTTAAATTCGTAAATCATAATCTAGATGAGGTTGCAAAAGTTCGTAGCGAAATTCCAAAAAATGTGTAATAATTATTGTACAGTATAATTGTAGTGTATTGTATACCAAGTAGAGAAAATAAAGAATACAATCTCTTTATGAGTTTAATCGAGGATTAAAGCAGCAGAAACAGCTAAAATCATTTTCGGTGAAAATGTAACACAGGAAAGTACACCCACAAAAATGATTTTCGTATTTCATAGATGTCAGGAAGAACATCCAAGACGAAAATTATTTAAATATTATTAGATATTTAAAATCGATGAACATAATAATTATAAACCGACGTATGTTGAAAAATTCGTTAAATTAGCGTTAAAAAAAACGAAACGGCATAGTACTGATAGAAAGATAATTTTTTGTGTAAAAGTTAACGTTCAACCAATCAAGGTAACGTTAAGCCTCGTACAGACCGAAATTGCCAAGACCAAGCACCAAGACACATTCTATAGTGCTGGACTCAAGTAACCCCAACGGTATCCAACCTTGACGTTGGCGATCGGTTGCTTTCGCTACTTGAGCGGTACATCGAAAGGTTTAATTTGGAAAGATTTATTGCGTGCTTCTAGAATTCAATCGTTTGTCTGTATTTGGTGAAAATATATATGTGTTTTTTCGACTATTTAATTATACTCGACATTTCACAGCTATTTAACACCGAACCTGCATCAGCGTTGAAGAAATGACATCTAAATTTTGATAAATCCATTTTAACTCTACAAGTCAACGGCACATATACCGTCGTTGGCGTTGGTTTGAATTGGAACTTGATCTGTACAAGACTTTATGCATCTGATGGGATCAACAAGGCATTCTCTACTATGAATTGCGTCCAAAAAGTGTAACCATCATGGTCGTTATTTACTGCCAACAGACGTTGTTTCAGTAGACATTTTGAAACCGTAATTCAAGACAACTGGAAATATATTTAAATATTTTGCAACTTATCATAATGCCTTACCACATATGCTAACATTACTAAAGCAACTATTCAAGCCCTATGTTGTGAGATTATTCCACACACTCTAATATTCAGACCTATTCCGATTATACTGAACAAACTACAAGGAAGCTCTTTAACAACTGAAATGTTCCTCAAAATTCACGGTTTTTTTTTTTCAATCTCAAATAATTCAATTTTTTCATTCGTGAAATAAAAAAAATCATTAAAACGTAACGATACTATCAATACTTAGAATCAATACTAAATAATAGTGAAGAATATATCCCAATCATAAACATTTGACTTAACAATTGTACATACAGTGAGTCACTAAATAATTCGTACTCTTCCAAAAATTAAAATTAACGTGGAAAACCGTAATGATAGAAAATAGGAAGCACTACGAATTTTTGAGGGTAAATATGTTGTCTTATGCTATCTCAAAGCTGCCACGGCAACCTACAAAAAAACATTTTGTGGTTTGAAATGGAATCACGGCCACGCAAATTTTATTTTATTAAAAAAAACGTGTTTTTTTTCACGTTTTATACCTCATACTTATACCTCAGTTCCCTGGCACTTTTTGTATAGCACATACATTTAGAAAGTTTATTATATTATTTACTATTTATATATTTACTATATTATATTACCTAAATTTTAAGCCCAGCCGGAAGTCGCTAGTTTTTTTTTATTATTGCAATTAGCGTTGAAATTTGCAAAAGTCTTTTTTTTTTGACCTGTTTTTTTCTTAACGAATAAAATTCTTAGAGAGCTGCAAATATTCTCCATCTGAAAATATGCTCCATATCTTAGAGGACATATTCTCCGAGAATTTGCCAAATAATAAATGTAAATATAGGTATAAATGTATATGTATAAGTATATGTAAAAGGTATAAATGTTAATATAGAACAGCTTTCTAAATGTACATATGTGCTATACAAAAAGTGCCAGGGAACTGAGGTATAAGCTAAAACGTGAAAAAAACACGTTTTTTTTTTGCATAAACTGTTAAATAACTAATGAAGCTCACACTTTTGACTGTACGGACCCCCGCCATTGTATTCTACGGGAAAAAATACATGAGAAAAATTCCTGGCAACTGGACTATTAGTCTTACAGTCATCGAAACTTAGTATGCCAACCCATTTAATAATTGCTGCACGCGGTGGACTTGTATTAAATTTACTAATTAGTGGACTTCAATAAAATTATTAAATTTTACTTTTAACTTTTATTTCCATTAATAATATACATATATGCATACATATGTTGGGTACGACTAATGTTGTGACCCAATTTCTTACTTCTTTCATTAAAATATTTTTAATTTTTCTAATCTTTGTTCAGTGACTTCCAAACTTGTATATTTCATTGCTTAAGACTTAACACATTTGAAAAATCTTTCTATTTTCTTTCATTAAGATTTTTCGCGTTCATTTTAATCTTTGGAAGGGTACGATTAATTTTGTGACTCACTGTATGTATTTTGATTTCAGTTAAGACAAGCGCTACGAACTTATGCATCAACCTATTATAATTAGAAACTACATTATGTATACAGAATTATAATCCAAAACCAACTGTGAAGCATTTAGAAATATGAGAAATTCTCAGACCAATCTAATAATATACCTGTCTCGATTTATGAATGTTTTGTAATTGACGAAAATAGTACGCTACGGTAAACTTTCATATATCCTAACAACAATATTGTTCTACGGCGATAAATTGGACTCCTGGTCGACCATGAACAAATTTTTATTCAATTACAATCAAAATTCGGAAAGTTGGTTATTACCAACTTTTACCTTTACAACTTACATGATTATTACCAATATTTTACAGCTTATAAATGGCAAGTTTTAGCAGAGATTTAGTACGGAAACGTTTGTTCTTATACTTTTCTTGTCCCCTATTTAAAGAAATATCACCTGCAGAATCAAATACCACACTGTATATAATCATATGAAACTTGCCATCATTTTTTTTCTGCATGTCGTCATCGACCTTTTTTTTTAATATGAAAACACTGTATAAATTCTTTTTCCTTTTTAGGTTCTCTTACTAACGACAGCACTATTCACTAATGAAACTGATATTCGAAATTTAATCTAATGTCGAAATTTTAAAATTTCTTCATAATGCGAATAAATAACTTCATAAATACTAAATAACATTTTCAAAAATTAAGTACATGGTCTGTATTTATGTCTCCATATACTCTCCTCGTTAATTAATATGTTTTCGTGTTTAATCGGTATTAACAATTTCAAATTTTCGAGAAAAGTTCATTTTTTTAACCCCTCTCCGCTATCCGGATTTTTATGTACACTGTCCTAGATTTTGGTGGTAGTTCTTCAAACGGTTTCTATTATTAGTAGATACTGAACGGTTGAGCGTGGGAAAATTTTGGATGCAATGGAAAAATGTGGGTGTCATCATCAAAGGAGCTCCTAACTGCAGACCTAGTAAAAAGCTGTACCTGTATCGTATAACTTTTGGAGGTCTGTACGATACTGGTACAGGTACAAAAAACTGTATTTTTGAACATATTGATATACATATGTATCTGATATCTTTTATCCAAGGTGTACTATCTACTACCAAAATTTAACAATCAGTTACATCGAAACCATTAATATTGTGCTATTGCAAATCATTTTAAAATATCCCTGCTTTGTACTTTTTCTAACGGTATTACATTTGATAAGAAACTATGAACCTTCATGAAAAATGGAGACGACCCAATCCTAGTATTTTGAGTAAAAGTTTTTCATTTTCATACACATTTTATCTACATATTTATATGCCGAAGATAGTAGTGTCGTTAACATTTTGCTAAATAAAAAACTAAGGCTTTTTCTCCTCTTTTATTTTTATTGAGATCCAGACAAATTTTATTGAAATCCGACCCTCTCGAAAATATTACAGTAGGCCTTGGATTGAAGATATAAAATGTCTTATCTTGTTAAAAAATATAGTTTTTTTTGTGCTTTACATTCTTACACAAAAGCCGTTCAAATTGGATTATAATAATAAAAAAAATATTACAGTAGGCCTTGGAATGAAGATATCAAATGTCTTATTTTGTTCAAAAATACAATTTTATGTGCTCTACATTCTGACACCAAAACTGTTCAAATTGGGTGATAATAACAGAAACAGGGGTATTCTGATTTTTACTGGACCAAGCTATACATGAAGTGTATTTTGGCAATTACTCTCATTTTCTTTTTCTATATATTCAGAACAAGTTTCAAACATGCCTGTTTTAAAAAAACGCTGTAGTTTGTAATATTTTTTTAAAGAAATATGTGTCAAATACCTGTAAGATATTTTTACCTGGAGACAAGCGTACAAATTCGAAAATGAATTAGGTGGCCTCTGTGGAACTGTCACGTATAAACATATGTATACCTAAGATAATTTTAACCAAGAAATACAAATCTTGTTTACGCAATAGGAGCACACGAGGCGTGTTCTGAGTTACGTGTTACTAAAAATGAGGCTAAAATATTTCCACATTATAAAACCGCAACTAGAACCATTAATTGAATAACCCTTTATTTTCTTCCTATGTTTTTTTAAACAAATTATATATGTAACTGTTAGAGCACTGGGAAAACAGAGAAAAATAGAAAATATACATATGTACGTTATGTACACATCCATCTTCAAAACTCTTAAAAATTTAGGCATTACAAAATATGTGTAAGAGATAACTTAAAATATTATAAAAAAATTACACTGTATATGATGTGACTTATCGTTTCACCTTAACGTATTTTTGAACAATTTTATTTACATAAATTCTCATCTTTGTAATTCTGGGTCTAACCTTGCTTGACCTCACAAATTGCTGAGAACTAAGAACTCCTTCCTATAGAAAGCTCACCTCGCAACTAACAAAAAATTAATTTAAGTGCTTTACGTTTTGACAAGTGCTGTTGTTCTCGAAAACTCCTCGTGTTATATTCGTTGTAACAAATTTTGAATTTGAACTACATATATAATATATGTACAGGATTATTCACCCAAAAATGACACTCCTTATTTTGCCCGAAACAACATTGTTTGCAGTTGCTTCGTTGTTTTTCTTTTTTGGTGGGTATAACAAAATACTGTAGGTAGCGTAACGTCACGGTAAATCACGGTCACACACTAATAAATTAGCACTTTCAATGAAAATCTTTTTTTTACTCATTTACGGACATTTTAAAAAATATATAAACTTCCACCAAAGCACCAAATCTGATCGCGATAGCTATGATCTGTTTTGACGATTGTTTCACAAAAAATATCATACACTTTGCGAGATATCCAATAAAAACAGCTAAAATAGTCCACCTGACGAGTCTGTTTTCTTTAACATTAGATATCGAAAGGGTTGTAGTTATGATTTTACTATGATGTGTTTATTAATTTATCTACATACATATGTATGTGTTCAAATGTTCCTTGTTTGATTCTTCATTTAATATTAACCTACTTATATTTCTATTATTGCAAAATCAAGGCACTTTCCTTTGTCTCTTATATTTTTTTTGATAAATAATGGTTCGTTTGCTGAAATAATAGACTCATTGTTTATTTCCAAAATTCTACTGTATTCAATAATTGTTGGCGCAAATGCGTGTTGTCATATGTTTGATTTGTAAAATTATTCTTTTTTTAATGCAATTAATTTTTACATAAGTTTTATCTTCTTCGTCTGATTTATTATAATTTAAATCGTGACGTAAAATCATTTGGAGCTTAGGGATTAATTAATTTATTAAATTATTACTTCACGCATTAAGTAGTGCTCAATATTTAATCTAAAATTTTCGTTTGGTTTGAATAACGAGTCCATAGTTTGAACTACTGCCTACTGACTCTGTGATACGAGGGGTATAAATTAAGTAATGAGACTGTTTTTTTTTAATTTCTTTTATTCGAATATAATTACAATTCAGTTTTGTCTCCTTCAAAATAACTTCCTTGGGAAACCACACAGCGCTGGAGAATATTGGCTTTGTTGTATAGGACAACGCTGGTTCTTCTCTTCCTCCTAGCAGTGCTAGAACTCATATACTGAAATAGCCTTCAACTGGTCGGTTACAGCCGTTTGAATGTTTTCTATGGTCCCAAAATGACGTTCTTTGGAGGTGGTTTTTCAATCTCGGGGAGAGAAAAAAGTGACAAGGACTCAAGTCAGGCGAATAAGGAGGCCGAGAGGTCACAGCAATGTTTTTACTGGCTAAGAATTCGTTTACTGAAATGGCGCAGATTTTTCTCATCCCCAATTCGTTAGCCAAAATCTGATGAACAGTGGTGTGATTCAAATTTAACTCTTCCCCGATTGTTCTTGTCGTCAACCGACGATCTGAACGCATAAGATTTCGTATTCTATCGACATTTTCATCGGTTCTTGAAGATGAAAGCCTTCCGCTGCGTGGTTCATCTTCAATCGACTCTCTTCCTTCAGAGAATGTCTTAAAGCATTGAAAAACCTGGGCTCTTGAAAAAACACTGTCTCCGTAAGCGTGTTAAAGTTTTGCAAAAGTATCCGTTGAACTGTGTCTCAAATCTGAAGCAAAACCTGAAAACAGTCACAGAGAACAAACAAATTACTCTAACAAGTTCAAACTTGTACTGAAGGTGCATTACATGTTAACCTACCGCCCTTCCAAGTCCCGTTTCCGTAGTGTAGCTAGATCGAGTGCTACGTTGCCAGTCTCATTACTTAATTTTCACACCTGTAATCTGTGTGCAAATAATTTGAAACTAAAAAAAATATATTAAATCAATAGATTCAAAGGAGCCCCACTTTTTTTTCGTGTGATCAGTCACCATGAAAATTGTGGCACAAGAGAAATTTATTTTTTTAACTTGTAATATCGATTAATGGTCAAATTGTGACCACTTGTTTGGACACAATTTTGTTCCAAACTTATTTGTTATCTTATTCCTACTCTGCTACTCGAAATAAACATTATTGCTTTTTATTGAACATGAAAAGGTCATTGCATTTATATTTATTGCATCTTTGTCGTCTAAACGCAAATATAATAAATGTGTATTTCTTGTTTTATGTGGCGTATCTAAAATAGATAGAGTTATGTCTAATATGGCGGTGGTGGGTCCGAATTATTACTAAGAGTAATAATTTTATTAGAGCCATTAAATTCCATGTAACCCCCATTGGTCGGTTAACATAATAAACGTCTAGAATAATTTAGTGAAAGTAAGTGCCAAGCCATAATAACAATAATAAAATTGAAGTCACCCTAATAAAGTTTATGAGCGTTTTAGGACACTGGCCATTTATTTTCTAAATTTCTCGCCTTTAACAGAGCTATGCTAGCGAAATCGTAATCTTAATATGCTCTGTTTCCCAGTGTTCGTATTAAATTTCAGTATCCCTCACTGAACAGCCTTTTTGTTAAAGCTACGAAATATCGGGTAAATTTCTCTTTTTTACTAATAACTAAATGAATTTCGTATTTAACAGAAACAACTTTTTACGAAAGTAGTTGATTTAATTGGATGTTGAATCGAATTAAAAGAAAGCCGTTATTGTTTGATGCCGCTTTGTTTATGTTTTCACGGTCGATGAAAGTGAATTTTGCACGGCAACGTCCTATGTAAGTAATACTTTCTTCTTCGTTTCTACGTATTATGTAGATACGTAGGCAGTAGTGAAACTGATAAATGTCGGTTAGGAGAAGCAATTTGTCAAAACCTTTTTTTGTGTTCTAATTTTAACAAGGCTGTTTATATTGGAGATCAAAACTAATTTAACGTATTGTTTCTAGGAACAAAACTACCTTTGAGATATTATGGTGTTACACCTGGATCATAATCATTGTTTAAACAACTAAAAATCGTGCGAAGACTCGAATTAAAACTGTCACTAAGTATATTTGTATGTAATAGTCACTAGGTAGGGTTCATATAACCATTAAGATCCATATGATCTTTATAACCTATATGTCACGAACGACCTAAATAAAATTAATGACCTCTATGACGTTTATGATCTTGATGTCCTGAATGACTTTTATGACCCGTATCATTTATTTTAGGTACCTATGGAAGTAAAAATGAAAGTAGAGGCTTGATAATTGAATTATCCCACCTCAAAAACCTGTTAAACGACACGTCACATGAATATCTTTACTAATTCACATTAAGATACAACAAAACAACCGCCCCCTCCCCTTCTATGTACAACAAAAATACCATCAGTAAAATGAACATAAATTCAATATTTGGTCTGGTTACACATAAGTTTCCACAAATGTTTAATGTTTTCCTTATATTTTTCCATCCCCCTTCTCGTACTCAAAGGGGTGTGAGGGTGAAAAGACTAGGAGACTTTTGTAGAGCTCTTTTCACTGTGTAATAATTCAAATTCACATATGTTTAAAACATTTATTTTACCTATTTTGAATCTTGCCGATTTTGAAAACCCCCTTCAAGTCCCTCAACTCCCCAACTTAGTAAGTTTAAAAACTTTATATTTGTACACTCTGTTATATTAGACACGTGTTTGAAATTGGAAATGGATATCCTGTATCGTTTTAGAATTACCGACAGACAAGGAAAGAGTATATTCCCCCATTTATACCCCAACCCCTTAACGGATTCGACTCAAGTTAATAATCAGCTCCAGACCTCATTATCGTACATGAGTGTTCCAATTTTTCCAATTTTCAAGTTGATATCTAAACGCGTTTTAGAGTTATCGTGGACACAAAAAAGGTTTACCGACAGACAGACAGACGGACGGACGGACAGACAGTCGGTCAGCGACTATTTTGTAGGAAGACTCCGCAGACCGACCGACAGTAGGTGAGAAATTGGAAATCTAGAATTACTCTTCGCACACATACAGACAGTCGGTGGTGTGTTTATTTATGACATAGACGGGGTGATGTACATATATTCAAAAATTAATGTGCGTAGCAATATTACTAAAACGTAGAAAAAAAGGAATAGTGCTTCATTACGATTTTTTTTTACCCACTTACTAGTCAAAATTTATATGAAATGAGTCATATACTATTTCATGATCTTGTATCCAACACCAGATTGTGACTATATGGTACGCTACTGGCCATATTTCACTCAGCTCCGACTAAACTGTAGTTCGTGTGCGTTACTTCGTATTAGTGCATATGTTCCATTTGTTTCCGACTTGTCACCGACAATCGAGTCGGTTGCAATAATGGAACAAGTTTGGGCCGTATTTTTAGTCGGTCATCTGCGGTGTCTCATTGAAACGTGTAGGATACTTTCATACCGACACAATAGCCTGCGACGATAGCTGAAACGATAGCCTGCGACATAAAAAAGATTCGGGCTAGGTTTCGTCAGCCGGAAGAGTTCATTTGAGCATTTTCTTGCGAGACCACCGCATTGTTGCCGGAAATCTGAAGCCAGAACTGATCATCTCAATTAATAGCGATTGTGAAATACAGGTAACGCGCACACTGTCTCAGTTTATCATCTGCTTTATTAACCACTCCTTCCAGTAGTATGTCTAAACTCTAAATCCAGCACAAAATGAACAACCGTTAACTATTTTATAATTTACAAAATTATATAATTCGTTCTTCGTGTTGTCTCTTGTTTTACTCCCAATGTTTATTCATTATTTTATGTAACGTGGTTTCGGATAACGCAACGTCCCTGTTAATTTGTGCCGTTAGCGATGTTTACTCGTATATTCGTTCGAATATATCGAACAGATTTAGAAAATAGGTCTAGTCTGACCTCTAAACTAACTTTAAAAAAACAATTGATGTTTGACTTACTTAAACTAACATACTGGTAGACACGATCAGCGATCGTATATCAGTGACTTGATATAAATTTCGGCATGTATTGCAAAAATAAATGCATTCCGTCATGCCGTGGGAATTTAAAATAATAGACGAAATGTAAACATGGATTTGGGTGATTTGTCAAATGAGCTGATTATGAAAACGTAAACAAACCTTGGAAAAGACGGATGTACATATGTAAGTATTGTGAGTTAAGGCCGCTTTACAATTCGCAATTTTTATTGCCGCGTATTTGTGTTTATTTGTTAAGAAATTGTCCAAACCGACATAAATACGCGTGCGCGCAATAAAAATTACTGCAATTTTCTTGCCGGCAATAAAAATTGCTAACTGTAGAGCGGCCTTTAGGAAGCACCACATAATCTTCATCCAAGTGTCAGTATTTTTCAAGCACTTTTAACTTTTGGCTCCCAATTCTCCGAGTTGTATTTATGTTCTACCTATTCCTGGAGTGGGTACTGGAACCTTCGGCGTAGAAACAAAAAACTGGACGTTTTCCACGAAACACCGAACTACTACACTTTTCTCAAAATGTAAACATTTTTTTTTTTTGTTCTACCTATTGTCTATTCGTTGTATGTAACAGTAAGGTAATTGGCGACATTGAAACTTAACATATGTATGTAGGGTCAGTTGGGGTAAATGTGGACTGGGGTAAATATAAACGCAACTAATAATTTTTAAAAGACGCGACTAATTTTGAATTCGCGCAGGGCATTGCGGTCATCGGATCCCGTCGATATTCGCCTCGTCAACAGTTCACGCTTAATTCACTTTTCACTTGTGAATCTCGCCCAGCAAACGTTAACGATTTCATTCTTGTTTATTGAATTGTGGCATCCTTATTGTGATAAAATATTTGCAAGAGGTTATCGTCTGGTAAGTTTGTAACATGTATATATTGAATTTAAATAACCTCATATACAGGGTGTCGCAGCTTTTTAGTTTACAGACTTTATCTGCTCAACCAGGATAGTTAGCAAAAAACTTTATATATAAAAGTTACTTGAATTCATGAGGCCTATAAAATGACATATTCAGTTTGACATGTGCTAGTGACCTTGAGGTTATGTCAGTGTCAATATATGTTTTATAAACAAAACACCCTGTATTTTTCGACATTTTTTGTATTTACCGAACAATTCTACACATATTTCATGCAACATACCCTATACCTATCTTCAACCGTTTTCGAGATTTTGAAAGTCAAACAGCTATTATTTGACAATACAAAGAATTTTCAGTTTGCCTTGTCAGATTTGAAAAAATTGAGAGGCATTGTTAAAAGTAATTTTAATCAGATCAATGAGATATTTCACTAATTATAAGCAATTAGTTTAATAAATTTTCAAATTGAGCTCCAATCGACGCTTCTAAACGGCGTATTAATCCTCTATTGCATGTTGCACGTATCATTTCCGGGGTTATAGTCCGGCATCCCATACGGATTCTATTTTTTAGACCATCCAGGTCTGCCGCAGGCAGTTGATATACAGATTCCTTTAAATAACCCCACAGGAAAAAATCAAGAGGTGTCAAATCCGGGGAACGAGCAGGCCAAAAAATAGCACATCTGTTAGAAACAGAGGTGCTATTTTTGGCAATTCATTATCCAAGCATTGGGGTAGCGCGCATTTAAATAAACCGTCACAATTTGCGCATTATGGGCAGGAGCGCCATCTTGCTGCTAAATTAAGTTTTGTCTTTCATTAAGAGGAATATCTTCCATTAAATCTGGAAGCACATTTTGCAGAAAATGTAAATATCTTTGTCCTGTTAGGGTTCCTTCGAAAAAATGAGGACCAATTAAATCTCCATTAAACATTCCACACCATACATTGGTTCCCCACACCGTTTGAAAGCGTGTTTCTGTCATCCAATGCGGGTTTTGGTTGGACCAATAATGAGCATTATGTTTGTTGACAATACCATTATTGTGAAAACGACTTTCGTCACTCCATAAAATACAAATATGAAAATTTGGATTATCACCTTCTAAAACTCGTAATCCTGCAATGAAATCCAGTCGTCTTTGTAAGTCGTTTGGATGATAATGGATGATATCGATGTGCTTTTAAAATTCTATGTACTGTATCTTTACTAACTCCAATTTCTCTTCCCAAAACTCGAAGGGAAACATGCGGGTTTACAGCTACATATTCCAAAACGTTGATCACGTTCTCTTCAGTTCTAGCAGGAGTATTATGGTTGGCATGTTTTACAGTTGAAGGAAATGAACCAGTTCGGAATTTTGCCTCTACTTTTTTAAATGTTGTATGTGATGGAGAAGTACGTTCCGGAAATCTTTCTCGATACAAATTTGCAGCTTCTCGTGAATTCCGTCTGCATTCTCCATAGATTATTAACATACGAGTTAGGGGGAGCCGGCCCTTCGGGACCGGACTCCCCTAACTCGCTCTGCGAGGCGCTCGGGCTTCGCCCTCGCCGCGTCGGCCTTCGGCCGACGCTCTCGGCCTTCGGCCGAGCCGTCAGTGACAACGTAGCGGGGGAGGGCGTGCGCCGCTGTTTGTTTTAGATAGGGAGGAGTAGTATTTAGGATTGATCCGGGGACGATATCGGGTGGTTCGAGATAGATTTGGTTCGATTTGGTTTGTTGTTGTTTTATAGTATGTTTTTTTTAAAGGGGGTAAACGCACCAAGGCGAGGCCTTCGGCCTCGCGCTCCACCCATGGAGGCGATCAGACGCCTCAGGCCTGCGGCCTTCGCCCCAAGGCGAGGCCTTCGGCCTCGCGGTTCACCCGCGGGGGTAGTCAGACGCCTCAGGCCTGCGGCCTTCGCATCAAGGCGTCGGCCTTCGGCCTCCGCGGTCAGCGGGGGTGCGTAGGAAAAAGCCCTGAGCCGCTGCTTGCGTTTTTAGTCGTCTAAAACGTAGTATTATAGCCGGTTTGCAGAGAGAAGGTGTTTCGCCGGTCTTACTAATTAGGGGGGCGGCAGGGGCGGCGCGCTATAAAAAACGTCTTCTAAGAGGTCCAATCTAAGCGATCGCATAGATATTCGCCGGCGAAAACTCGAATTTAGTTGTAGACGAACGTTTGAAGTTGTGGCAAGAATTCGAGTATCTTAAAACACGACCCGCTTCTCTCACAAATAGCGGAGCGAAAATCGTCTGGCGACGTCCGCAGGTGGTATCAATCAAAAATAGAGGTTCTACCGGTTCTTTTGGTACCAAGTTTGGGGGTCTACGCGTTCTATTAACTCAAGGGCGAACGTACGAAGTGTGGCGAAAAAATGGCGTTCGTTTTTCGACCGGTTTGCAGAGAGAAGGTGCTTCGCTGGTCCTACGAATCTGGCGGTTTCCGGGGGCGGCGCGCTACAAAAAAGTCTTCTAAAAGGTCCAAAGTAAGCGATCGCATAGTTTTTCGCCGTCGAAATCTCGAATTTGCTCCTACACGAATGTTTGAAGTTGTGGCAAAAAAGGCGAAAATCCTAAAACACGACCCGCTTCTCTCACAAATATCGGAGCGAAAATCGTTTGGGGACCTCCGCAGCTGCAATTAATCTAAAGTAGAGGTTCTGCCGATTCTATAGACACCAAGTTTCGCCGTCCCGGCGCTCCATCAAGCGTAGGGCCAGCGTTCGAAAGTGGGCGAAATTGACGGATTCCTACCTGGCCGTTGACAGTTCTCGAAGTTGACGTTTGTCACTTGGAAAACCGGGAGGAAAAAATAAAATTTCGGGTCCCCCGGGTCGAAAAAATTTCCTTAATTTCCACTCCAGGCCGTCGTTTCGCCGCTAGAATGCCGCGGGACGAACTCCTCAACACGACATAACCTCAAAAAATCGAATCGATACACGTTAAAGGTGATTTTTAGCGACGTCTCTAAAAGGCGGTTCTTAACGAATTTGTGCCCTCAGTAAAAAGAGATGCGAGACGAAGAAGCGCCGGCAGACCTCGGGGAAAACGGAAAATTCTCCGATTTAGCGGCCTGCGGCCGCCACAAATCACCCGCGAAAAGACAACCGACGGACCGAGACGGCCCGCTTCGCGGCCTGCGGGGGTCCGCTGCGCGACCCCCGTAAAAAGTTTTTGTGCACGCAAATGGACCCCATTCCGCGCCGCCGTGCGACGAAGACGGAGCTGTCGCAAATTATATAGGAGGGATCTACATATTCATCAGACTGTATGTAAACGGCATATCAAAAAGCTAACCGATAAAGCTATTAAACCGAGTGACAAATCGCGACTTTTCGTTTTTGATAAGTTCACAATTAATAAATTGCGTATCTCAATTGTTTCAAAACTGACAAGGCAAACTGAAAATTCTTTGTATTGTAAAATAATAGCTGTTTGAATTTGAAAATCTCGAAAACGGTTGAAAATAGGTATAGGGTATGTTACATGAAATATGTGTAGAATTGTTCGGTAAATACAAAAATGTCGAAAAATACAGGGTGTTTTATTTAAAAAAAACTTATATCGACACTGACATAACCTCAAGGTCACTAGCACATATCAAACGGAATATGTAATTTTATAGGCCTCATGAATTCAAGTAACTTTTATATATAAAGTTTTTTGCTAACTATCCTGGGTGAGGAGATAAAGTCTGTAAACTAAAAGCTGAGACTCCCTCTATATTTTACTACATGTTGAAGTGTTTAAATAGTAAAACACAGCTACACATTTAATGTTTACATTTACCCCCAGGAAAATTATCACTCGGGGCAAACGTAAACATAGGCTAAGGGGTAATTGTAAACAAAAATTTAATTCAGATTTTGAGTTATTAGTATGCCTATTTATTTTAGATATGCCTCGCACATATATTAAAAAGAGAGACGCTCCAAGATACTCTCTAGAAGATGTTGGAAATGCTGTACGAGACGTTTTAAATAAAAACGTTACGTACAGACCAGCACAGGATACTTATGGCGTCCCTAAAGCTGTTATATATAATATAATTAAGGGCAGAAAAACAAGAAAACCTAAAAATCAAGAAAAGAAAACTCGTCATTCGTAGACTCAAGCAGCAGTCATATGGTGAGGTGTTGACATCAAATGAAGTCTTAGCTAGATTAAAGGAAGTTGAGGAAAAGAAAACTCAAAAAGACACTACTTCGGGTATAACAAAAAATAAAAGAAAGCAGAAAATTAAACACTCAGTTCCCCTCAAAGATAGTGGTTCAAATGGGTTTCCCATTATTAATGGAATTAAAAAAAAATCTGTAAATCTGAAAAAAAAGGCTGTTCAGAAGAGAGTGATTCGTTCGAATGTGACGATGAAAGCTCTGATGACATTATAGAAGAAAATAACCTGTAAAATGGGATCTCATTGGAACCTGTTACAGCTATTTCCAAATTATGTTGTGGTAAATTTGCACTAATTACATTTAAAGAAGGTAAACGCAACACTACTGTTTTTACCTACGTTTGTTCTATTGAAAACGTTAACGAAGAAGAAAATGAAATTAAAATAATTGGTTTAAAACCTACGGATGAATCGAAAACCATTTTTTATGTTGTCGAAACAGATGTAAGTTACATTGGAGTTGATCAAATAATGGGTATACTGCCAGACCCAGAAATATTTCTTATAGACAGTCTTGTTAAATTCAGTGTTTTAAATACGAGTTTTCGTGTTTAGTTTATTTTAATAAACAACTATTTTTTTAATATAGTTTTATTTATATTCACCTTCATTTTTACCCAGTTATGGGGTAAATGTGAACACGACAAAAAAATTGATTTTTTTTTTAACAACAAACATAAAATCATTAAGAGAAAAAAATGTTTACATCTACCCCGAGATTCTTTACATTAAGGCTTGTGGTCTACAATTTAATTGTCCACATTTTCCCCATAAGGTATGGGGAAAATGGGAACATGTACCACCATTTTTTTTGTGAATTATAACTAAAAATCTTTAATTAAAAATGTATGATATTTAAAACATGTAACTAATATTATTACTGAAGCAATTTGTACCAACCAAATGTTTCAATTATTTAAAAACTAATGTTAAATTTATATTTTTGTATGGCGATGTCAAACGTATTAAAGATCGTCTACATTTCGATTTTGATTAGATCTGTTCATGGCGTTGGTGTGCTAGTTGTTGATAAAAGTTAGCTCAAGAAATTTAAGTTATTTGTGGAAAATTATTAACGATTGTATCGTATTGTTATATTCGTATTGTTTTACTATATGTGCTAATCGTGATTGCATAAAAAAAAGTGTTGGAAAATGACATCTAAGTCACTTACAGCACTTGCTACACGTGTCGATGAATTGTCATTGAAGATTGATCAAGGCTTGGACTCTTTAAAAAGTGTATTGAGGCTCAACAGAGTACTTCCATCGAAAGGGGTGATGTAGACATCCTAACTAAATTGGAGGAGTTTCAAAATGGGATTAAAAGTACGATCTTAGATATCAAGGCTGATATAGAATCTCTTTCTAAATCCACTCAACACAACAAAGAAAAAATAGAGAGGCTACATGTGTCGAGAAATGCTAATTCAATTTTAATTCATGGAATTCCAGAAGTGAATAAGGATGACAACCAAATATATGATCAGGTGTTTAATTTGTTTAAATCCAAACTGGGAATAGAACTGAGCAAAAACGATTTAAATGTATGCTATCGTTTAGGTATAAAAAAACCTAATGCTAAAAAAAGTCGTCCGATTGTCTGTGAATTTATATGTCGTTGGGTTCGCAATCAGGTGTTTGCTGTCAAAAAGAAACTGAAAGGCACGAAAATAGTGTTTACCGAAATGTTAACTCCCTTAAATTTAATGTTGTTAAGAAAAGCTCGCGAAGTGAAGGGTGATGAAGCTTGGACCCAGGGCGGCTACGTACATGTGATGCACTTGGGAAAAAAAGTGAAAATCGACTCGTCCGAGGTATGGTCAAACCTTATTAATGAATAATGGAGCATCTTTTTGTTAAATAGAGTCTGTCATTCTTTACAATATCTATATAGTTCTGTGTACTGTCATTAATCGTTCACCTTGATAGACACGTACTTGTAGGTGTTAAAATTTTCATTTTATCAACAATTAAATTGTTCTACTTGTTTTCTACAGTTGTAAATGACTGTTAGTTTAATTTTTACATTATTTCCTTACTTTTCTATATTTTTATTTCATCCACTAATATTAATACGATAATGTATTATTGTTCATGAGTTAACTATACGTATGTATATACTTTGCACATATTTGTTTTATTTGTAGTGAACATTTGCATTTGGTTTTCTTTTCGTTTTTAATTTATTTTTGGTCTCTTAAACTTAAATAGAATAAAATATTGTTTCAACTTAACTTTCTCGATTATACCTCTTTATTGCTTCTTGATTCTATCACTTGTATTATAAGTTTACATATTCGTATAGGTATAAATAATCTAACCATATATAAAAAGAAATTTGATATACTGCGATGTGATATATTACGTTAGTTAATTTTGCTTGCGAATGTCGTATCTTCAGTAAAATATGAAAATTGCGCATCTAAATATAAGATCCATTTTCACTGGTTTTAATGATTTTTGTTTACTTGTACAACAAAATGATTTTGATATTGTTTTACTCACAGAAACGTGGCTCTCTGATGACACTGATTCCAATGTTGTTGCTATTCCAGGTTATTGTTTTTATCGCCAAGATAGGCGAGGTAGAGGAGGAGGTGTAGGAATTTACATCAAGACTGCTTATAAATGTCAGATTCTAGTTTTTGATTTTTTTGTAAATGAGAAACTTGAATATTTATTTATTAAACTAAAGCACAACTCCAGGAACCTAGCAATTGGGGTATTTTACAGGCCTCCTAATTTTAATGTTAATGAAATTTTACCTGATCTCGATAATATCTTATCTACAGTATGTCCCTCTTTTGATGAAGTTATTTGTATGGGTGACCTGAATATAAACTTTTTTAACTTACACAATTCAGTACAAGACTGTTTTGATTCATATGGTTTTTCTCAAATTATTAATGAACCCACCAGAATTACTGACAGAAGCAGCACATTGATTGACCCCATATTTGTTAGTAATAATGAGTTAGTTAGAAGTTTTGGCACTTTAGATACTTCTGGTATATCTGATCACAGGGCTGTTTTTGTCGATTTAAAAAATAATCCGTTTTAAAATGAAGGCAAAAAATATAACTTACCGTAACTTCCAAAACTTTTGTTTAGAGGACTTTTTATTAGATTTGCATAATTTACCATGGTTTGACATTGTGCGAGAGAATAGTATTGATAATAAAATCACACTATTAAACACCTTTATCCTCACTACTTTTGATAAACATGCTCCATTAAAACAAGTACGAGTAACTAAACCTAAAACCCCTTGGCTTACACAAAATTTAAAATTAATCATGAAAGAGCGTGATATTGCCTTGCAAAAATTCAAGAAATCGCGAACAGATGTTAATTGGCTTAGGTACAAAGAGCTTCGCAATTATACGGTGTCTATGGTAAGGGAGAGAAAAAAGGGGATATTTACTGTATGTGAGCGCTCAGAAAAATGCATCAAAAACATGGTCTGCATTAAAAACTCTCAATGTAAAAACTAAAGATTCTATAGAAATTCCTCATCATTTATCTAACCCTAATGAAATCAATAATTTCTTCTCCTCCTTTGTTCAAAATGTTACAAATAATTGTGATAACAAAATAAATTTTTATAACAATAATCTGCTTGATTTAAACTCCATTTTTTTCATTTAGGTTAGTAACTCAGGAAGAGATTAATAAAATTTTAAATAATATTAAAACTACGGCCTATGGAACTGATGGCATATCTTCTATTATGCTAAAATACTGCAGCCCTTTCATTGATCCTTATATCACTAATATAATAAATTGTTGTATAGAAACAGGATATTTCCCTTTCGCCTGGAAACATGCAATAGGAAAGCCATTACCTAAAAAATGCAACCCAGTTACTTTTTCTGATTTGAGAATCATAAGTATTTTGCCAGCTTTATCAAAGGTCTTTGAAAGAATTATATATAATCAAGTAAATGAATATGTCACACTTAATAATTTAATACCAGATTCTCAATGCGGTTTTAGGCAGGGACATAGTACTGCAACTGCTCTTGCTAAAGTTACTAACGATATTATTCAAGCCTGTGATAATAATTTAGTCAGTGTGCTGGTTTTGTTAGATTTCTCAAAAGCGTTTGACACAATTAGTCATGCACTTTTATGTTCTAAGCTTAAATATATTGGATTTGATGAGTTATCACTTTCACTTATAAGTTCATATTTAAGTGAAAGGACTCAAAGAATTAGCATTAATAATGAAAATTCCACACCACTCAATATAATGTCCGGCGTTCCACAAGGGTCAATTTTAGGGCCTTTATTGTTTATTATATATACTTCAGATATTTTAACCTCGGTATCTCAGTGCAAAGTTCAAGCCTATGCAGATGATACGCAACTGTTTTTACATTTCAATATAAATAACTATGCTGTTGCAGCTAATCAAATGAATGAAGAATTAAAAAATATTAAACAGTTAGCAGAGGAACATGCCTTAAAACTTAATTCAGAAAAATCAAAGGTACTGTATTTTGGAAGTAAAATGAACCGTCTTCTTTTTGGAAGATCAATTATACATACACATGGACAATGTACGACTACCCGTAGTTGACCAAGCTAAGGAACCTGGGGTGTAGAACTAGATTCTGACTTGAGATTTTCAGCACATATAAAAAATCTATTGAAAAAGGCATATATATCATTGAAATTTATTTATACAAATCGACATATTCTAGATGTAAGTTTAAAAAAGATGTTGTGTGAGTCGTTAGTACTTAGTCATTTTAATTATTGCGATTTTTTATATGGACCCTGTTTATATGCTATTGATAGGCAAAGAATCCAAAAAGTGCAAAACTCTTGTTGTCGAGTTATTTTTAGTCTACAGAAGTATGATCATGTAAGTTATAAAATAAAAGAAATACATTGGTTAAATATGGAAAATCGAAGGTTATTACATCTCGGCAATTTTGTACATTCACTATTAAATTCTCCTAACACCTCCATCTCACTCAAAAGTCAGTTTACATTAAGATCTCAAATCCATTCTAGAAACACGCGTTTTAAAAATATTTTTTTCTATTCCACGTCATCAAACTGCCATATTTAAGAGATGTTTTATTTTCAATGCCATTAACTTGTATAATTCTTTACCAGATGAATTTAAGTTGTACAACATAAATAAATTCAAGTATAAATATAAATTACAATTATTCAGCAAGCAATAACTGTATCCGTAAGAGGTAATCGAGAAGTGTTCTATATATGTTGAGGGGCCTAAATAAATTTATATTTACCATGTGCTTTTTTTTATTTATCTTTTCCAATGTTGTATTTACTTACTTTTAGTTTTGCCATATGCCATCATTAAGTTCTATTATTATTTTTATTTTTTATTTTTTTTGAGAGATTTTACGGGTTTAGAAGTGGTTGAGTATGAGTAGCCTCTGTGGCTAGACTTCGCCTCTCTAAATTTTGTAAATTTTCTCTTCTTTCCACTGTTAATATAAATATTTTTTTGTTTGCTACTTACCCTGTTTATTTACATTATTATATATTCACATCTTCCATTCTTCTTTTTGTAGCAATTTAATATTTGAACAATAAAGTCGATTTATTATTATTATTATTATTATTTACCCCAACTGACCCTACATATCTCTGAAATTTATATTAAATTGTTATTGATGATTTAGTAATCTCTGTTTATATTTACAATATCTCTTAGATATCGATTAGATCTTCTAATCGAAGGCTATTACATAAAAAAGCCAAAGATCCAGGAAACAGTTTGCAAAATTTTGCATAATGTTTTTTTTTTTCAATTATCAAATATCAACTTTACTAAATCAGGTGTCATTATTATTTCACAATTTCATTTCAATATCAGTTTTTTTAATGAAATGTCAAACAGTTATGCGAAACAAAATTATCACTCTGCAAAGTTTAACACAACATTATTTTTTGAAAAGTTTGTTCTACTAGCTATAATATACATACAAAAAAATAGTAGACATTCTCATTTACGAATAATGTAGAAAAAAATACCCGAGATCCACAAGAGATGTATGCAAACAGGTAGTACATACATATATATATACACCCTAGGAAATTGCACCTTTACATATTGGCGATATATGTGTAGAAGAGAATAAGTTAAAAGACACCAATAAGGACAGACAAAGACAGTTAGATGCCACATTGTTTCACGCTTGTGCACGTATTAGAAACGTATGAGACCTGCACGTAATATAAATTTGGAGTGGAGTATTACCTACAGGCCTATCGCCGAATTTGAATGCAACTCAGTACTTTTTCGCAGCTATGGATGTGTACATCGACTTAGCTGTATGAAACGAAATTCTTACGTAATTCTGACTTTTACAATTATCCCATACACTTAAAAGAAGTGTACGAACATAATTGTATTTATTTTCAAATTTTTGTATTCCTTAACTAACCGGTCTGCAAGAAACTAAAATTGAAGTTCTATAAAAAATAAAAAAATAAAAATATAACTAAACCCGGTTATAAGACGAACGAAAGAAAAAATGCCCATTGAATAAGTGGTTCAAAAATGTCGCCCCTTTGTGTTCCAAAAACCTAGTCTATCGTAAAACTCAGTTCTTACGCGCTCTAACTTCTAACACTTCAGGGGAAATATTATTTAGGACTTGTACAATTCTGGCCCGTAAATCATTTAAATTTCGTGGTCCTTCATGTTCATGTAAACAGTTTGTTTTATGTGTTAAATATTTGTTTGCATTTAAGGAATTTAAGCAACAATACCAACCCAAACATTTAACTTCTTATACTGCGTAGTGCGTACGCACAGGAATACTCAAGTGCTTATTTTCCTTAGACCAATAGCGATATAATAATTCAATTCACACGTGCGCATTATAATTTATGGGCGGGGCGTCGCGCCTACATATTTTATTGCTACCCTATCACGAACGACAAGAGAATAACGCTCATAAAAGTTTTAAAATGACATATCAGTCTGGCAACTATGGATATAATATTTCTCTGTCAGTTCCCTTTACTCAAAGAGTTTATTCTTTTCTATCTTTTAATGCTCGGCTTTGAAATCTTGGACGTTCCAACCCTGTATATATACTTATGGAATGTTTTATTGAATTTTAAATTTCGCGCTTGATATTCGTTTTTATGCAGTTGGCAGCAGATCCGAAGTTGCCGTGTTATATCACTTGACATTTGCTGACAGTTTGAAATTATCTGAATCTTACATTGTTTTTAATAGTGGTCTATGTCTTTTTTTAGCTTTAAACTTTTATCTTGCATTGAAAAACGGTTATTGAAAAACAATCAATGTATTATAGTTGTCAGACTTCCATTTGCGAAATGCCAAAACAGTTAAACGGCTGCTGCCAATAGTTAGCAGCACCTTAGACATTCTATTTTGAGAAAAAACGAGAATGGTCCATTGCTACCCTTAACAGCTGTTAGAAAGGTGATTTAAATATAAAATTAAAATATATATTAATTATAACCACAGTCCAATATATTGTTTTAACATGTAGCAGCAGCCCTAAACTTTAATGTTTCTACGGTTAATTATATTTCACAAAAATAAAAAAACAATGAACTTTTAAAATCACCTAGAAAGCGTAATCCTATCGAGAGGGTTACAAATACTACAGCATTGAATACAAGTGTTATTCGTAACATTTAGGTATACTAATAACATTTACTCTATTTCCATTTTAAATTGAAAATAGGTAGAAAAAAGCAAGGTTGTCAGATATATTTTCTAAAATTGCTAAGCTCACTATACAAGTATACTTCATACTTCAGTAAACTGTTAGTTCGTGACGTTCTTAGAAAGCTAGTCTGGAAATATTTAAAAAAAATACATAGATATAAATTTATTACTTAGCATTAAAATAAAGCGTTTAAAATTGCTGGAAAAAATAATTATAAATTAAAACAACTTTATGTATATTACTATACTTAAGAAAATTTTGAAGAGCTGGCAACGCCTGAGCTGCCGGCAGCCGCGAATGCATTAGCAAATGCCGACCATATGTACTATATGATTGCTTTATATGTAATACATCCAAATACTCATTCGGTCCACTGTGCCATAAAATTTTTACGACGTCGTTAAAATGATTTACGACTTTAGAAATTCCACGTGTTTAAGGCGCCAGTGACGTGTATTTCAGCTAGGTTTATTAACACAGACAATTTTTTGAGATTTTCTGGCTAAATGAGCATTATTTACAGCAAATTATATTACAAATATTAAGAGTTTTGTATGCAGGCTAATTTTAATCTCCTATATTGATTTGAATGAAAAAAAATATTTCACAATTTTTGAATTTATAAAAGATATATGCACGCCCATGGAATCATAAAGTTGCACCGCTTTTTTTGTTCCCCAGGCGTGTTTATCATTTTCAATTAAAATTAGAAGGACTATACACATGTATCTTTTAACTTTTTGAAGGCTTAAACTTAAACTTCGAGCCTTGAGTAAAGATATCAATTTTATGGAAGCTCTTTAAATAGACCCTAAAATTACTGCGATGTATTACTGACGGAGCTGGGGTTGTAGTCCAACAAAGGTCCTGAGTACAGTGCAGTATTGTATGTTTGTTTTCGCAGTTTTTATTGGATTTAATACGTTAATTATTTGATTTAATACGGAAGAAACTTGATTTTATTCTTTTCTATAAATTATCCCTAATTGTAATTACCACTTCACTTTAATCTAGCTTAACTGATATTTATAAATTTTGTTTATTTCAATAAATGATCATACAGCAGTCTAACCTAATTAATTGTAGATGTTCTGTAATAAGTTCTAAATCACTGTAGATTTAAACAGCACTCAATTTCTTTCCGAAAAACTGATACATTTATAGGCAAATTTTAAACCATGCACCTTGATTTCTATGCATTGTCACTCGAGAAAAGCAGAAATTTGATTTAGTCATAAGGACAAACGGCAGAAACGAAATTATTGCGAAACAATAAACTTTTATTACCTTTTTGCTCTACACGAAAACAATTATTGGGGATTGGCAATTTATTGAAATTGTTTTGATAAATTTTTATATGTATTAAAGAATAATGTAATAAAAAATATGTACATATGTAATAAAGATAGCACTAAAATATTAAAGACAGAGTCGGACAGTGAATAGAGATTGTTTATATAAGAAATGCTTTTTATGAAAAGTTACATACTTTCAGTTAAAACTAGAACATAAGTCTGCCTCAAGGGTATGCAACCCGTGTAACTTTACGGTCCTCAAAATTGGACCTTTTACCGGGATAATATTCGGGCGTATAGGGTCTCTAATGAATTAGTTCTATGTCGCTCAGTTGTTATTTGACCGGCTGCGGAGCGCGCTAATGTATGACGTTTTCACAAAACAGGTGATTCCGTCGATGAGGTGATGTACTTACATGTAGTTTTTTATGCTGATTAATAAAATGCAGCGATTCGCATCATTTGCTTACAAATTTTTGAAGGTATACCGAACATTTTTTTTTTATTTTTGTGCCTTCACATAACACCCATGTCCTAACAGAGTTGTCAATTCCATTAGGCGCGACTCGAACCCTCTGACAGAGGTTTAGCAGATGGCTCAGATTGCCACCTCTGGTACCACCTACTAGATGCCTCTGCCCGACAAACTTCTCAGACCAGATAGGGTCACCCATCCGAAATTTACCCGGCTCATCGTTGATTTATACGTGATGTTATGTTCCTGAAATTTGTCATTTAACTTTCTGGTCAATCCGCATTTCCCTATGTTTTGAAAGAAGTGCGAGTCTTTTTTCTATAAGTATAGTAGTCTTTTTCTAAGAGTAACAGCTATAATAAATTATATTTGTAGTTTGTGTTTTTGTTCTTTCTTTTGTCTAATTGCTGTCTTTGTCATTAACTGTCGATAACAGCTAGGTCTTCGCCAAAACGAAGAAAATATATAGAAAATAGTATAAAAAATTGTCAATCTTTAAATGGCAACGTAATCTCGCTTTGTTGAGGGTTATTTCTATTGATGTATTCATAACAATTCATAAAAGTAATTATAGTAGGTGCAAACAATAGTAGAAAGATAGAAAAACACCGCCACACAAAAGAAAAAGTTGTCTGAAATGTACATGGTTTCCGAAGTATGTTTTCCCGCTGAACACAACTCCGGTGTCAGAATTGCTCCAATATTATTATTCAGTATTTCAGTATTCAGCAAAATGCTGAAGAATCTTCAGAAAAATGAAAGTCTTCAGCACTTTGCTGAAGACTGAAGATGTATGGTGCAATTCTGATACCGAATCCATGTTTAGTGGACAAAAATACTTCGGAAATTATATATCACACATAAAGTACAGCTCATTGTGGAAATTATTCTAAAGATTGCGTGATGATGATTAAAGGGCGATAGAGCATTTCCCAGATTCGTGTTCAGCGGGAAAAAATACTTCGGAAACCATATATCGCATGTACATACATTTCAGACAACATTTTTTTATGTGTGGCGGTGTTCTTCAGCGCTTTGTTGAAGACTGAAGACAGATGGTGCAATTCTGATACAGGATCCGTGTTCAGCGGGAAAAAATACTTTGTGTGGCGGTGCTATGTACACGGATTTTGGTATAGAAATAATAAATATAGTAACTTTTATGTGCACGACTACCATAAGTTTCATAAATCTAAGACAAATATGCAGATTAACCCAACTTGCTAACGCATTCATACACCCAAACAAATACCAGCTACAGTAAACCTCCTTAGTTATCAGATTATAAGATGTTATTAGATATTTTTCTGTGACGGGAAAAACGTTTGACATTTTATCCCTGTTGACAGGTAACAAAATATCACTTTTTATGAAATTACTTTTTTCCCCCGGGAAAAAAGTGAATACTTTTTTCCCGGATATACATACGTATATACACATAAGTAATGGTTAGTTATTTAATTTTAGAATATTTTATTATACAGAAGTTACATTTCGTTTATATCAAAAGTACAATTATTAAATGTGCATTGCATGAATGACATGTTCGTTGAACTATTCGATACAACAGTCGAATTTTCTTGTGTTGAAATTATATTTTTTTCTGCCATGGACACAACTGTCGTTGATGTACCTGGTCGCAAATCGGGTGTTATTTCAGCACTGCCACACGTTCTAAACATTTTATTAGCTATTTCTGTCCTGTGTGCTACCTATTCATCAACATACTCTTCAGCGACGTTTGATGGCTTCCAACCGCCATGTTTCTTTAGTGTCATCAAGTCTCCCCCAGATTCAACTAAAAGTGTAGCAGACGATCTTCGAAATGAATGACCTGCATATGAGTTAGCATTTTCAAGTTGAAAAAATTAGGTACTGATTCAGGTACCTTATAAAACAAAATTTTTACCCACAACCTAGTTGATACATTTTCCACTGCGATATGCATGAAACAGGCGGCGATCCTTTGCTGCTGCTGGACGAAGGGCTATGTACATTCGGTAAAATTGAATATATTCTTCAGTAACTACAAATCTCCTGTTTACATCATTCTTTGTTTGCTTAAGTTTTACAATTAATAACGTTCCCGAATCTTCAATATCATCTAATGTTACCTCGCTGATTTCACAAATTCGACAAGCTCCTGCAATCCCAAAGAGAACAACAACCTTGGCCATTAAATAAACTTCATCGGGAGCATTATTTAAAAAATCACTAATTTGTGTACTCGTAAAAATCGCAGCTTTCTTGGGCGTGTAACCTTTCCCATTTTGTTTCAGAAATGGAATTAGTTTGAAATGTCTACATTATTATTGGATTGTAGCATACTTTTAATCATTGAATAATTCGACCACAATGTTGATGGCTTTTGTTGTTGCGCCAGTTCCGAAAAATAAGCCAATAACACAGTCTCCGAGAAAGAACTGCATGTCTTTTTTTTTCATCTTCCATTCCATAAATCTTGAATACGCGGTTTGGTAAATTTTCCGCGATTTAACACGTAATAATTTTTGTGACGCTACTTTCGCTGCTTCTACTAACTCCGGTGGAGTCAGAAAAAGCTCGGAATCAGAAATTTTTTAACTTTATATTATTCAAAATAACTACTAAACAACCACTAAGTTCGCAATTTTTAAATCAAATCACAGAATTAAATTGACACATATTTTATTACTTTAAAGGTTTCCTTAGCAACGCAAGTATAATTGTCGCTATAACTACAACAGCCTACCAGTTTAAAACTTCAAATTTCACATCGATAATTTTCTGACTTTAATATATTGTATTAATATGTTTGTTCAATATTAAATCGTCGTTTTTCCCGTCACAGAAAAAAAAATGTGTATTATACACGGGAAAAATATTAGATTTTAGAACACAACCTCGAGCTAAAATCTAATACTTTTTTTCCCTTGTATAATAAATAACTATTATTCCATATGACTTATATTGTCACTTCACACGTATACTATAACTTGACACTTCGCACTATTCCCCGTTGCCCTCTTAAGTTACAGGTTGTCGCGAAAACAAAAAGTTCTCAAATCTTAAAAACTGTTACAAAGTGTTACTCGCGTAAAAACTCTTTATGTACCACAATGAGATTTACCTAGAGCAGTATATATCCGTCAAAAATTTCTACTAATGGTTCATAACGGAATATGATCAACAGTAAAAAATAAATACGTCAATGACAGGTAGTGTTTTTTAAATATATATTTTCGTATTTCTCACAGTGATGTACTATGTACTAAGTGAAGCCCTGACCTATAGTTTAGTGCCATCTCTAGTATGTATCCATAATATGGATACATACTAGAGATATGGATTCCATATCCATAATGAGTAAGAAGTGATGCCGCGTAACTTCAAAATGATGAAACTACATGAACATTTTTTTCCGCTTTCAAATTTCGCTTTCAACCTATCCACGGACAACTGCTTCGCTCTAATGAAACTCATCAGCTTGGTGACGGCCAGAAAGCGAAACCAAAAAAAACGGCAGTGTGATCATGATTATTAGACCTAAGTAGAAGGCTATAATAGCAAAAAAACTTCAAATTAAATTTATAAACATACTAGCTGACCCGGCGAACTTCGTACCGCCTCAGAATTAAATAATGTGTCAAGTTCCACTAAAAATTAGCAGAGAACAAAAAAAAATAAAATAAAACACGCAAAAACATTATCCACGAAAATTTCTCTTTATAAGTTTAGTCGCAAAATTAATTTCTGAACGCACCCTGTTTGACAGGTACGAACAGTTTGTATGGGAAAATAAAATTGTTTTTACTATTTTCCCTTGCAATTTCTTCATATTTTCTCACCTTTTGAACCTTCCTTGGACTTCTACAAATATTTCAAAACCAAAATTAGCCAAATCTGTCCAGCCGTTCTCGAATTTTAGTGAAACTAACAAACGTCAATTCATTTTATTGTTTTTATAAGAATCGTACCATTAAAGGTATACTATAAAATAATAGCGTATTGTAAAACAAGTTATGGAATAATCCATGTTGCACACGAGCGAAAAGTTTGTAAATATAGTTCACTATAGTTTTTAGTTTCATGTGTGTTTGTTTCTAAAATAGTGTTAGAGAAATACTTTTTTGAGATGTGGCTAATATAAAAAAGTGTAGAACAAATGAACGACAGAGATAATGATCCTTGAATCAGCGACTGTTATTTATTAGTTTCTGGTAGAATCCAACCTACTTTTCATACGCAATCCTTTTAGATTTTCTTGGTCATGGTTTGGATGTCTCAAGAAAACATTGCGACGCATAATGACAGTCACAAGTCGGCCACTGATAAATTTTGCAACGCGTTAAGGTCGCAGAAAAGACCCCGCGGTTACGTAACTTTCGCTTTAATGCGTTCTAATGTCGAAAAAATATATACATATATACTACATATGTACCCGAGTATGTACCTATCCGGACGAGACGATGATCATGTACGATTGTCGATATAATCGTCAGTAGCACAATGTGTGTATATGTCAGTCAAGGTTGCCTACTTTCTCTGCAGGCCACTGCCCTGTCATCTAAAAAAAAAAACTTTAATAATAACTACGAAAACACGGTGACAGGCGATAGAAATGGATTCCACAAAGCGCACGAGACCGCGGTGATCCTCTGCGTTAGCCAGGTGTTCGATTGACCAACCGTGGAAATAGTCCAGTAGGCAGGGAGCTAAAATCATCAAAAAGTGTTCTTGAAACATATTATAGGGCTAGTTTTGACGCTCCTCTATGTATTTGTTTTCGTAGAACACAATGCGCGGGGTCCGTAGAGCTGAAACCGTCCGCTAATTTTTTAAATTAGCAACTTGTGAAAAAAAACGTCTTTTTTTCACATTTTCGCTCATATCTCCGTTCCTTGGCATTTTTATATAGCATATTATGCATTTAAGAATTTGTAGCCTATTGAATTTCCAAAATTTTAAGCCCAACTCGCAGTCTCCAAGTGCTATTGTTAATTTGCAAATGACTGCTGGAATTGAAAATGTGCTTTTTTTTCACTATTTTTTTTCCTTCGAAAGTAGGGCGACTATAATGATTAATCATGAAATTTCTTGGAGGGACTGCTATTTGTAGTATGAAGTTACAGAAATTTCGGCTCGATCCGTTAATCACTTTTCGAGTAATTAACGGTCGAATTTTTTTTGCAAGTCTTAATTAATCCTGAGTGTGTACTGGAACCTTTGGCGTAGAAACAAAAAAATGGCCGTTTTCCACGAAACACCGAACTACTATAGTTTTCTCGACGCGCGTTTCGCCAACTAAGTTGGCATCTTCAGGAGAAGATTAAAACAGTTTTCGAGAAAAGTCGCGTCGCGCGTCAAGAAAAGTATAGTAGTTCGGTGTCGTGGAAAACGTCCAGTTTTTTTAACCTTAATTAACAATGACGCCATTTCTTTCTTTGTTATTGTACGATATTGACCGGGTTGGGCTAGAAAATCATAAATCTCTTCAAGTTTGCGAGATTTTTTCAGATTTTGAAAACATTAATTTGGGCTAGTTTTATAACGTTTTCTACGCGACTACCTTTTTTGACGCGACGTATATATTGTTTTAGCGTTGCCGCTTCGAAATTCTCGGAATTGTGACCATAATATCTTGACGCCCTTTTTTTGTTTAAAATACGCGTCTTGAAGCGTAATTTCATGATCATAGTCGCTCTACTTTCGACGTAAAAAAAAATAGTGAAAAAAAAAGCACTTTTTTCAACTTCAGCAGTAATTTACAAGTTAACAATAGCACTTGGAGACTTCGGGTTGGACTTAAAATTTTGGAAATTCAATACGCTACAACTACTTAAATGCATATGCTATATAAAATATGCCAAGGAACGTAGATATAAGCGAAAATGTGAAAAAAAAATTTTTTTCGCATTTTCGCTTATATCTTAAATTGTTAATTAAAAAAAATTAGCAGACGGTTTCAGCTCTACGGATCCCGCGCATTGTGTTCCACGCAAAAAAATACATAGGAAACCGTCAAAACTAGCCCTACATGTTTCAAGAACACTTTTGATCATTTTAGCTCCTGCCTACTGGACTAGATTGACCAACCGTGGAAACGACTAAAATAGTGGCGTCTTGTCCGTATAGGCAGAGAGGATAGCGCCTTGCCATGATAATCAGATGCTTGCGCGTAGGTTACGTGATGCAATAATTCTGAAAAAACGGGAAAAAATAATTACCTAATACTTTTTTACTGCCGTGGATTGGAGGTTTCCGTATAAAAACAAACACAAACTTAAGCCGCGTTGACATGGGAGTATCACAAATGTGAGCAACCCTCATGGTATCAGAATCTAATAATTTCACGACTGGTCATTCTATACTTTCGTGAAAAGGGTATATATGGCATGGTTGACCCTTGTCAACGTGGCTTGACGCACGTTTTCTACCACAGACCAACTACGAGTCCTAACAACTATATATTCGGACAAACGCATTTTTTTTTAAATTATTCACTGCCATGCAAAAATTAACAACCACGTTTTAAAAACCTAAAATATATAAAATTACATACATTTGTAAGATAATATTATGGTGAAATGTGTTATTAGCTTAGATTTGTTACGAATTTATGGCCAAAAATATAAAAATCTACTAAAAATGCTGACAACTAAATGTTCGGAAAATCGAGAAACCTGCCCTAAAAAGTGAAATGACAGAGGCTGGGAAACCCAAAACGAACAGCAACTAAGACGTCGAATTTTTGAAATATTGAGAGAAATTGACTTGAATTCCGTCCAGGGCCTCATGAGAGACATCCGAAGAAAGTTGCGTCTGGTAGAGGAGTATGGGTCGCTTCACATAATTTGATAGTATAGTTTAGTTAAGCATTAAGATGTAGTTTATGATAAATAATTGATGTTTCAATAAATCTGTTCGTTAAAAAAACTGCTATAAATATTTTGTGCCAGAACTTTTAGGACATACGTTAGCTTATTACCGACTTTTCAGGATATGTACCCAGACAATAATTTCAAATTCCAACAAGACGGCGCAGCTTCCATACTGCACAAAAAGACGAAAAAGTGGTTCGAGGGAACAGCATATTAAAGTCCTATAATGGCCATGAAACAGCCCCGACCTAAATATCATTGAAAGACTGTGGCATAAGATAAAAAGAGATTTGAGAGATGATCTTCAAAGAACGATCTCTATTTTAAAGGAAAAATCTTCGAAATTTGGGACACCTTTTCACCAGAACTATGTCGAGACTTGGTTGAAACAATGCCTGCAAGAATTCGTGCCGTAATTAAGGCAAAATGTTGACGTAACACCTTATTAATACTTAACTTACAAGTTGAAGGTGATTGACTGGTGTCGATTGCGTGAGAACATATCTCTAAAAAAGTAAAATTGCGCTGTTTCCAAAAAATCGCAAATAAATCCAAATATCCCTTCTCAAAGTCCTTGGACCCGTATATTAACGGGAAATCTTCATAGTAAAATTAATATCTAACTAACTGAGCCATTTTGGAACAAATTTTCGTGGACATACCAAAAATATCATAAAAATTCAAAAAAAGCCCTAAATCTAAAAAGTTAACGGGTTCCTGTAGTATTCTTGTAGAATTCGATGTGTTTTAATAAAATTCCATGGACTGCTTATGAAAACTATAGTAAGTATAATTTTAATAATTCGTTCTAATTTTAATTGAAAATGATAAATACGCCTGGGGAACAAAAAAAGCGGTGCAACTTTATGATTCCATGGGCGTGCAAATATCTTTTTATAAATTCAAAAATTGTGAAATAATTTTTTTCACTCAAATCAATATGGGAGATTAAAATTAGCCTGCATACAAAACTCTTAATATTTGTAATATAATTTGCTGTAAATAATGCTCATTTAGCCAGACAATCTCAAAAAATTGTATGTTAATAAACCTAGCTGAAATACACGTCACTGGCGCCTTAAACACGTGGAATTTCTAAAGTTGTAAATCATTTTAACGACGTCGTAAAAATTTTATGGCACAGTGGACCGAATAAATATTTGGATGTATTACATATAAAGCAATCATATAGTATACTGGTCGACATTTGCTGGTTGCCGGCTCTTCAAAATTTTCTTAAGTATAGTAACGTACATAAAGTTGTTTTATTTTTAAAATTATTTTTTCCAGCAATTTTAAACGCTTTATTTTAATGCTAACTAATAAATTTATATCTATGTATTTTTTTTTAATATTTCCAAACTAGCTTTCTAAGAACGTCACGAACTAACAGTTTACTGAAGTATGAAGTATACTTGTATAGTGAGCTTAGCAATTTTAGAAAATATATCTGACAACCTTGCTTTTTTCTACCTATTTTCAATTTAAAATGGAAATAGAGTACCTAAAGTACTTTTTTAGCGCTCTTTTCACGCAATCGACAAATCACTTTCAACTTGGACTTATTAGACGAAAAATGTCACAAGCTGTGTGTCGGGAGCAAAAAAATCACTACTGTAGTATAATAATTACACAGCACCACAAAAAATAAGTGAAATGTACCTCTGACCAAACTTGGTGGATTATATGTTTTTGGGGTCGCTGAATTCGAATCCGAAGCCCGTTTTGCCCACATCACGTCACAATTTTTTTATCCTCAATAAGCTGCGGACAAATGGCAAATATTGACAAAAAGTACTCTAGAACCCAATCAAATCTCATTATCCAATACTTCAATAACTTCATACCTCTAATCCCAGAGCCCTCATAATCAATAAGCCCCCAAAGACCCCAGTTAACCATATAACCTCAAACCAAAGTTATGCAACAATCCAAAACAGAGGTATTAAAGAGAGGTATTTTTTAAGAGGTATTAAATTTGATGAATCAAATGAATGATAAATCAAATGACAAAAACATGAAATCGGTCTCAAATGTCTAAGAAACCTGTGATTTCAAAAAAAAAATGCAAGCACATTGAGTTTATTTACACTGATGAGATTTATCAAGTGTAATATACCGACGTTCGATTGTTTTTTTAAAAAAGCGGTAAATTGCAGTGGAGGACAAGTTACAAAACGTTTGTTCTTATACTTTTTTTCGCGTATCCGGTATTTAAGGAAATATTCGCTGTATAACCATAAATCATAACACGCTGTATATATGCACATATATTCTAGCTGCTCATTATCATTGGAAATAACCTTTATTTATTTAATAACCTTTAATAATAGTATTCTACCATAAACGCAGCACCCGGCGTTAGGATTTTTTATGCGATGTCTACTAATTAAAGTCCATCACACTAGCCAATTTTTAAGTTGACTGACGCGAATTGTCGCAAATTAAACCATTTAAACGGTCTCATCAAAGTTGGTGGTCTTCCTAAAAGGGGAATTTACTATCGAAGTGACCATCTTTAAAACGCGAAAACCATTTTCGTACCGCACTTTCTCCGAATCCATTCTCGTTCTAAGCGTCCCAAATGGTTCTAGAAGCTTCTCGTGTCTTTTCTCCTCGATGAACCTTAAACAGAATATGTCAGAAATATTCGTTTTATGCATAACACTCCACTGTCATTAACAAATAAATTAACACAAACATTTTTGGAAATCAAATTAATTTAGGAATGAAGAGAGAACAAGATTTATTCTATAAACATCTACTATGGTATTAAAATCAATCTGACAGAGATACTTTAAACATATTAATTTTCAAAACGCTTATTTAATAGAGCAGAAATTGCTACGAAGTTAACATTAATCTTATAACAAAACATATTACGAATACAGCTTCAAGAAACACATTGACATTGTTATGACAGACAAACACATTGACATTGTTATGAATCGAGTGTGTATACCCGAACTCGATGTATATTCAAACTCGACGTACATATATTCAAACTTTTTGTTGTAAAACAGAGTCACACTTATACTATGCACTTACACTGCTACAGGGAACCCAAATTTGCTTCGTACAACTGTAGCGACATCACCAGCTAATAATCTTTTTGATCTGTGGCAACAATACGAAATATGTATGGCCCAATTTTATAATTACGAATTATAAGTTTAATTATCTAATTGTGACCTTATAATGTATTGTGAATCATGTTTCTCCGCCATTTAGAGACGGCCCTGATATGTAATAAATAGTTTGCTCCCTAATATATACAGTCCTTGATCCGTTTATTTTTCTACTTATTTCTAACGGGCGAAATGACATTTAATTAAGTTTGTCATTAAAAACATACCAGAGCTATGTAGACTTTCTTGGTGACACTGTATCGATACCCGACAATACATTATAACAGGAATATGTAATTTTAAACTGATCGATTAATGAAGACATTATTCATTCTAACCCGTTAATGAATTTATGGTGACGGTTGTCGAATAGATAAATAAGTATAATACGTAACCGCAGCATTTGAAACTGTGACCGACATGCGCGACATGCCTTTTTAAATTATTGTTGGTATTCCAAGAACTGATTAGTGATTATGCGCGACAAAAAATTTGAACTTGAACCTGAACTTGAACACAACGCATCAATGGTTGCTTCAAGGGGAGACTATTTTCGTTTTGTCTTTATTTTTATCAAGAGGAACAACAGTGTTTGTATTTACCAGACTACGTTAATTTCGTCTCGTATGCAGATAATTCTGGGTGAAAAACATAACTGGTAATGTTATAAAGTTTAGAAGCAAAATTTGAATTAAATTAAAATTAGAATATTAAAAAAAACACTTAAAAAAATAATAATAATCAGGCTATTCAAACAGATGCTGCTATAAATTCTAATGTCTCTTAATAGAAGGAAAGTTTAAAAGTGATCTTTGTAGTTACATATATTCTAGAATATTGAAGGAGATTTACAGTGGGTCGAAAAGTATTCGAACAACTCTATGCATAGTATGGAGTGTCGTTGGTATAAAGCTATTAGTAATTGAGAACTGCGGCTTAGCATCACAAATTAGTATAGACCGTGGATATGAACTTAACGTGGATTTCACGCCAATAAACCCATAGACTACCAGCGTGTATACATAGGTATAAGTCAGGTTCCATATTAGACATCAAAAAGTATTTGTACACCTCAGATTCTTGGGACTTCCCCGCAGCGGGGATCGTCGCCAGAATATTCTACACGCTATCAGTTGATCGCAGTACTCACAGTAGCATAGACAGAGTAAGCGGTGTGCATATTCGTTAGAAAAAAAAATCAGAAATGGCATCAAAGAAGAGGGGAACTTACTGTAGAAAGGGAGACAGTTATAATAAAATTACACAAAGACGGGAAATCGTACGGAAGTTGGGAAAACAGTTGGGTGCAATACAACCGTGTTATATACCATTGATAGATTTTTAAGCCACGGAAATGTACAAACAGGTCTCACGTTCGGCCGACCTACCAAAATTAACAAAGAAGGATGAGCGCTTTATACTTGATTGTTCGACACAATCCCTTTACAAGTGCGTGTAAAATTAACATATCTGAATTACGACATAGAATAAGGCAGACGGCCCACCCACAGAACCGTAAGAATGACTCCGAAAATATGGATATCGAGGCTGTGTGGCCAGAAGAAAACCATTGCTGTCTAAAACAAACAAGAAAAAGCGATTGGAATTTGCCAAAACATTTATAAATAGCTTAGTACCGTACATTTTGGAATAGTGTCATTTGGTCAGATGAATCTAAATGACACTTATGATGTATCTAAATGACAATATTCCAAAATGTACGGTCCTTGTTTATAATTGTTTTGGCAAATTCAATCGCTTCTTCTTGTTTGTTTTAGAAGATAGGTTTTCTTATAGCCACACAGCCTCGTTATCCATATTTTCGAGTCGAATTCTTACGGTTTCCTGGGTGGACCGTCTGCCTTATTCTATGTCGTAATTCAGATATGTTAATTTTACCGCACTTGTAAAGGGATTGTGTCGAACTGTCTAAGTATGAAAGCGCTCATCCTTCTTTGTTAATTTTGCAGGTCGGGCCCGAACGTGAGACCGTTTGTACATTTCCGCGGCTTAAAAATCTATCAATGGTATATTTTACGGTTGTATGGGGTACTCCAACTGTTTTCCTAATTTCGCGTAATGATTTACGTCTTTGTGTAATTTTTATTATAATCTGTCTCCCTTCTACAGTAAGCTCTCTTTCTTTGATGCCATTCCTGATTCTTTTTCTAACGAATATGCACACCGCTTGCTCTGTCTATGCTACTGTGAGTACTGTGATCAACTGACAGCGTTAGAATATTCTGGCGACGATCCCAGTTGAGGGAAATCCCAAGAATCTGAGGTGTACAAATACTTTTTTGATGTCTAATATGGAACCCGGCTTACACTTATGTGATACACGCTGGCAGTCTATGGATTTATTGGCTGGAAATCCACGTTAGGTTCATATCCACGGTCTGCACTAATTTGCGATGCTAACCGCAGTTCTCAATTACTAATAGCTTTATACCAACGACACTCCATACCTTATGCATAGAGTGTGTTCAAATACTTTTTTGACCCACTGTATGTATGAGTAACCGTAAAACGGGGCTACTTGAACACGTTTTTCGTCCATTTTTGGTAATAAACGTCCAACTTATTGCACAATTAGTTTGGAAATACATACATCTAACCGACCAAACTAATAGCTAGACATAGCTGGTTTAGAAATTAAAAACAAATTAGCAATTAAGTGAAAAAAAATTTTGGTATGTTCAAAGCCCCTTGTTTGGGGCTACTTGAACACCTATCGATATTCGCTATTAAAATACGCGGTAAACGCTCCGCATGTTCGTAAGTTACTCCCGTAATAAGAAAAAGTTGCGTATAGAGACCATTTTTATTCTTATATATGTATATTTAAACAAATAATTTATGAAAATAAAGATTTTGTACTAGAAAAGTATGTATATTTATAATATATCAAACTTAAAACTACAGTACATTATTTAATAACAACTAATAAGTTTACAATATAGACAACTGAAACGCAATTTGCTGAACATGAAATCAAAATTAAAAAAAGCTCAAACAACCTTTAAAGCACAACAGGAAGTGAGGTAAAGCACATGCTTCATAAATGATTAATATTATTAATCTGATGGAACGAAGTCTTTGTCTTCTTCACTGTCATCAACTTCTTCATCATCTGTATCCTCGCAACGAGGGCAGTTGCAGTAAAGATCTGTGCTTGCTCCATTACATTGACCACAAATCGGCTGCTACATTTTAGACATTGGATCCATTCAACCTTACCTCTGTCATGTTTCCAGTTTATACGGCAAATTCCGCAAATAGATGAATCTACACGTTTTGGTTTGCGAGTTTCACGAACAGGTCTTTGTTTTATTATATTTTCAGAAGCAGATGTAGAAGGCTTATTTTGATTGATAGATACTGATATAGAAACCTCAGACATCGTAGCAGTTTCTGACCCTGCCTCTTCATTCGGTTGTGCTTCTTCGACGTTCAGTTCAGTCTCTTCAATGTTTACAGCAGACGCGTTAGTACCAGGTTCTATTTTCTTTCCTCGTTTTCGTTTCTGCTTTTCACCACTTCCTCTATGTTCCTGCAATAACTCTCTCAAACTGGCATCGATGTTTCTTACAACAACCTCGCCAGCGTCGTCTAGTCCATCGGGAATTCTCTTCAACACCTCAGTAGGGTTGGGAGGATGCAAACCTGTTGCCCTATAACCCGACACTAAATTTTGACTCACACTGTCCATAATCTGCCCAGCAATACAGGGAATTGCTCCTTGGGATGCACCCGGGGTACCTGCTTTCCTTTAAAATATTAAGGTCCACCCTAGGTGTGCATGCACTAACCACTTTTACTCTGAATTATTCCCTATACTTCAAGAGTTACGGGCAGTCATACCTTGAATTGATTTTTCTCAAAAACTTTCCCGAGTAACCCCATACTAGTTGCACATGAAATTACTCAGAATGAGGTCAGCTTTGTAAAAAAGTTACAAAAACACCCTTGTAATTAAAAAGTAAAAAATCGAGTCGTGACCTGTGGCGCCGCCATGCGGCACTTTCCGGCATAACTAAGTCCACCAAAATGTTCCTTGGAAAAAAACTCAATGGACATGTCCGAGCTTTTTTTCCAAAATGTATCAGTTTTTGAAATAATTCACAGGTTCCATACTTTATTTCCACACTGTATGTATGTACAGTGGTGGCCATAAAAATAGAGCCACCAGTATGTTTGTAAATAAAATATGTAATCTAGACAGATGTGTTCATTACACAGTAGCTCCATCTATTTACCAATATGCGACAATAAATGCCGCGTGCAAAATGCCGAAGATTACCACTAGAGTTCCTTCCGGCTAGCTAGGGAAACCCCGAGACTCTGTCGCCTATCATTTGCGTGTGGCCATAATAATAGAGCCAGGTAAATAGCGGTGAGTTTGTTGGCATTAAATTAGTTCTTAAAAATCAGTTCGTGTGATATAGTGATTTATAGACAAACTACAATAAAATTGTGTAAAAGTTTTAAGAATAATGGGCCGGAGTGTTCACTGCACTGTCAGTGAAAGCGCACAAATTTTAATGCTACACAATCAGGGAAAATCTCAGCGGGAAATTGCGAAAGAGGTAGGCTGCTCACGAAAAATGATAGAAAATGCCTTGAAATATAAAGGCCGAAAAGAAACTCGCGGACCCAAACGGAAAACAACACCTCAGACCGATAGACATATTGTTCGAATTAGTAAAGGTGATCCATTTAAGTCTTCAAATGAAATTAAAAGTGAATTGAACCTTAAAATAAGTGCACGTACAATACGTAGACGATTGCAGGAATATAATTTAAATAGTAGAGCTGAAGGAAAGTTCCTCTATTAACTTCAAAAAATAGAAAACAGCGATTGCAGTTTGCAAGAGATCATGTTAACTGGTGTGGACCAGAAGGCATAAGAAAATGGCATAATATACTGTGGTCCGACGAAACCAAAATTAATTTAATAGGGTCAGATGGTAGCCATTATGTGAGAAGGGCACCAAATACAGAATTATTATCCAAGTATACCAGAAAGACCGTAAAGCATGGGGGCGGTAACATTAAGTTATGTGGCGCTTTCTCCTGGTACGGAGTGAGGCCACTTTATTGGATCAAGGGAACCATGGATCAGAACGAATATGTCAGCATTCTTGAACATGTAATGCTGCCTTTCGCCGAGGAAAATATGCCACTTTTCTGGACATTCCAAAATGACAATGATCCGAAACACACCTCTAAGAAGGCAAAAAAGTTTTTCCAGGATTATAATGTGTCTGTGTTGCCATGGCCCTCCCAATCACCGGATTTAAATCCGATAGAAAACTTATGGAGGGACCTCAAAAATGCTGTTGGTAAACATAAAACACGCACTCAATCGGAATTGTGGGACGTTATCCAAAGAGAATGGGCATCCATACCAATTGAAAAGTATCGTAAGCTTGTTGATTCTATGCCAAGGCGCTGTGAGGCTGTAATTAAAAATCGTGGTCAAGCTACAAAATATTAGTAGTATAGAACTGTTTTTGATCAAAACTGTTGTCTGTATTTATTTTATGTTGCTGAAAATACTTTAGTTTTGTAATGGCTCTATTTTTATGACTAATACATTTTATGTTTCTTGTTTTTTTAACAAGTTTTTATTACTACAATAATTTAAATAGAATACAAATAACATTTTATATTCGTCACATCTAATATAACTAATCTACAAAAATATTTAATAGTTCTTTGCAGTTTAGTACCTAGTTTAGTAACTAGTTTTGTAATTTTTTCCGTTGTGGCTCTATTTTTATGGCCACCACTGTATGTACTTTATTACATTTCTCAGTTATTGTATTTATGTACAATAACTGAGAAAGTTCTGATAAATCTGAAAATTGGTGATATCATGTTTTTTGGTGTGAGAATTACGAATTTTAAGAACATTGTGACGGTACTCCTAAAGGGTGCTTGTTTGGTGAAACTAGCACCTTTAATAATAATACGGTGGTATTATTTCGGTAAATTAAAACATACTTTTATTATCTGCTGAGCCATGCGTAAAAAAGTCGAGAATCTAAAAGAACGCTCGATTCTATAGATACTCTTGTTTAGGTCGTCTAAATCCATCGGTTTTTAAGTTATTTGCATTTAAAAGGTATTTTGTTATGATTTTTAATTCTAATAAGATGAAAAGGTACAGAGAAGCAGTCAAAGCAACAGTAAATAACAATAACAATTATTGGTAAATTGTTTTAAAACTGTTGGAATTTTAATCTTCTCCTGAAAATGCTAACTTAGTTGGCGAAACGCGCGTCGAGAAAAGTCTAGTAGTTCGGTGTTTCGTGGAAAAGTACCCCCCAGGATCACATGTTTTCTCTTAATGCGCATCTTCTAGGAGCTCGTTTAAATAATGTTGAAGAAAGTTTAAGTACCGAGGTCCAGTTAGATTGGGTACCAATTCAAAAGGTTCAATGACAAAATTAGAAATTATACAACACCAAATGTTCACCTTAAACTCATGCTGAAAATGTCTTTTCTTTTACAGCATGTGGATTCTCAGAATTCCACAAATTATTGTACCTCCAATTAAAAAATTCCCCGTCTAGTAAATGACATCTCATCGATAAATAAAATCTTATTAAGAAAAATCTGGGTTTTTCGGTTTGCATATTTTGTAGAAACTGAGCAAATTATTGTAGGCGAGCTGGTAAGTCTTGAGACAATAACTGCTGAACCGGAGTATAATGATATGGATGGAGCATTTCTTTTTCAAAATTCTACAAATGGACGACTGCCGCACTTAACCGACGAATACTCAGACCAGGATTTTCCGACACTTGAATTAAAATTCATCTTCTTCATCCACTGTAATAGTTTTCGAAGTACCATGGTGACTTTTTGGGTGAAAAGATTCAGTTTTGCCGAAACGGGTGTGAAGATTTATAAAAAGTATCAATTATTGCTATACCAGCAACATTGGTATAAGGCATGTTGAGCTTAATCATAATATTTTGGTGTCTAGATTATCCAGTTTAGTGTTGGCCCATTGTTTCTGACTCACCCTTTATATGTAGAACAATAACTCTAGACAAGGTAAATAGCAAATAACTGAGATTCCTTTCCTTAATATAGTAAAGAATAGTATTTCAAGTTCGTTGGGAAATGTTTTTTTTTTTACTTACTTATTTAACGTGTCCCAATAAATCCGAATAAGTCCTAATTTTACAATAATTACTCATTACGATTAACTAAAACTACTGATAAAGAATGTCATTAGGTACATGAGTAATTTCCCTTGTTCTATTTCATGAATGAACTCACAGGTTTAATTTGGAGGTTAGTGTATGAAAAAATGTATTCTTGATTTTTTTACGTGATACGTCAGAGAATAACAATGTATTCAATATATTTTCGTTGTTGAAATAGAAAATAGTCATGTTTTCAGACAAATCTCGTTGAAATAATAGACGAGTCAGGCGTTAAAGAGAGCAAGTTTAGATTTTGTGATTCATTATCAAATGTAAGACAATAGTAGTAATATAGGCTCAAAGATACATTTAATTTATTGGTTTACCATATATTTGAAGGCTAAATAACGAACATTCCACTAAGAAAATGCTCGTCACACATTAGAGGCCATCATCAATCACCCTGGCTTAGGCTATCACCAGATTTGTCGTCCATAGAACATATTTTTGGTATAACGGGTTTAGTATGCTTCCTAACCCTCCCATGAATTTAAAACAGCTGTACGATGCCCTTCAAGTTGCTTGAAATGATATACATATCTCAGGAGTCAATATATCGCCTCATTAGTAGCATGCATGGGTCAATAAGTGGACCAAATGAAAATATTATTGTTTTGTTTCTATCTGTTCACAACAATTCATACCCTTTGAAAATTTGAAACGTAGTAGGAGTAACAATTTATATTTTTAGTAAAACATTAAGTTTAACTTCCTCGTTCAGCACAGTTCGCCTTCTATTTGAAGTACTCGCATTTTATCTTATTAGTAGTTTATGTCAATTGCTTACAGCGTTCGAGTTCGAGAAAAATGTTAATATTTTTTCCTAAGTAATTGCTGGAGAGGAAATGAAAAAGTTCTTTAAATATTATGCTATCAACTAGAATTCAATTTGTAGCTACCTTGGTTCATAGCTTCATCGTAGTGAAAAGTTCATGATTATTGATTACTAGAGCTCGGAGGTTATTAATAAATACGTGTTTGCAAGGACGGCTCCAGGATACCAGTATTGGTGCGTTCCGAAATGTTAAACAGGTCTTACCTTACACATGTGATGGTGATTGTTGTAGCCCAACTAATCGGCAAAGGAACCATAATCACAAAACACAGAACTTGCATACACACGGTAGCCGATACTATAACGTGCCCGTACTGCCAGTTTAGTTTCCATAAATTATCAATAACTGTTCCATATGTTTAGGAGTTAAGCTCTAGCGCATGCGCGGTTAAAATAGCTGCCTGTACTCACGTGCTCCAACGAGTCACAATAGGTTACGCTAATAGCTGTGTCCTTGGTAAAACGTCCCAAAACGTTTTTATTCTGGATGTTGCTTTCACAAATACCTGTATCACATTCAAGGCTGTCAACACTAGAGTAACAGTTTCGCCAATTCGGTAAAGCCCGTGTGACGTGGACTAAATTAGAATATGTCCTTTCATGACTTTTGTCTCATTCAGTCCCTCAACCACTACGCTAGGTATGTTCTGTCCTTTGACATCAGTTGTTTCGTCAACGCTAAGCCATATAGGTTTATCGTGCAATTCCGAGACGATAATTTTTTTTATGTCCTCACACAGTGGTGCTATATGTAAAATCGTTTAACAATCGTTTCTGCAGATAAACTATGCGTACTTTACACTCACAGCGGTCTAGACAACTTGAACTGAACTCGGGATGATCTAATTTGACGAATGGAATATTACACGCTACCGTCATTTTAACTAAATCCAAGTTAAATTGTCTTTGTCTGTCTCGCGCACTCACACAACCACTTATACGAGCTTTATGTTTGTCTGTAGCAACATGCTGAAAAACATCTGTTTTTACCTGCAATGTCAGTACACTGTCACACACGGTCAGTACATGTGACGGAATGACACAATGTCAGTACATGTGACGGACGCTGTAGTTACATTATGTAACAGCCATTATTTATTTTACAATTCTGACAGTCGTTTGGCAAAGTTTGACAGCAACAATGTTTCATTTCAAGCTTCAACATAACCGCTATTTGAATTTTTCTCGTTCATAGCCAATTGATTACGCTAGCAATTACGATAGCAATTTGATTACGTGTTTTTCTTTTTTTTGGATGGCTCGTTATAACAATATTCCAGTCGCGTTAAGATCGGTCCTGGAATCTATTATTAACCTACGTGCTGTATTTATTACAGGACCAAAAAAGTTTTTCCAATGCGCGGAAGTACAGACCTGGTCTACTACATGTTTTTGGGGTCGCTGAACACGAATCAGACCTCGTTTTTCCTCGTTTACCGCTAGTTTTTTTCTAACCTCAAAAAACACATTTTACACGGTAGCTTGATTACACAGACACACAACCACAAAGTCAGATAAGGTCATTCCTCTTCTACGTTTTTTTAATGCTCAGCTTCATAGCCGTGGAATTCCAAAGCTTCGTAATCCCATAACCTCATAACCTCCAAGCCTTTAACCTCAAAAACCATATAACTAGATCCTGCGAAATCTGGGACTCAACGTGATGAAAAGACATGAATATGATCAAATCATGACTCTCAAACCCATAAACCCGAAATCCCATTGCTCTGAAATTCCATAACCTCAATCTCAAACACATTAATCTCAAAACCTGTATATCTAGGACCTGTAAAATTCAGCATGAAGCAACCTAACGAAGAGGCATGAATATGATCCAATCATATCTCTCAATCCTATAGCCTCGAAACTCCATAGCTTCCAAATTCCATAGCTGTGAAATTTTATAACTTCATAATTTCATAACCAACATTTGTTATGAAATTATGAGTCGACCCTGTCGACTCGACTAGTGACAAGACTTTTGCTCAACAACAGTCTGCATGTATTCGGTTGCATGGCTATGGAGGTCTGCCCATCCTGGATCATGGGGCTCTGAAAGTCAGCCAACCTTATACTTATCTCGAGTATAAAGTTATATGGCTTAAGATTTTTGAAATTGAAGGTCTGATTGAATCACATTCAATTCATTCTTAATCATTTGCTGCGCTCTAGCAATACGTCACAAATCAAGAACATAGATATAGGCTTTTTGAGGTTATGGGTTTTGAGTATGTGTGTCGTAGGGTTGAAGGTTTCTTTGGCTTGGGGTTATTTGTTAGCTCCTTCCTGTAATATTACAGTCACAATCTCGTCAAGTATATGACATGGTTTCTGATTTGGGGTTTTCATAAGAATTTTTGTTATTCGGGAAGAACTGTTAGTCATAAATGCTTCCTGACCTCAGAATTTGTTTCAGCGTATTGAGAAACATAGAAGGGGAATGGTCTTCTCTGGCTTTGTGTGTCTGTGCAATCAAGCTACCGTGTAAAATGTGTTTTTTGAGGTTATAAAAAAACTAGCGGAAAACCAAGGTCTGATTCGTGTTCAGCAACCCCAAAACCAGTAGACCGGGTTAGTACTTTCGCGCATTGGAAAAATGTTTGTGGTCCTGTGTTATATATTGCCATAACGTTATTTATGATGGGAGGATATTGTCAGAATCTATTTACATATATACATATGTGTGACAAAAAGAAATACGTTTTTGCTAAGAATATTTAAAAAATGACAAAGAAATTAGCGTTTTATTCTTCTGTCATTTTTTTGAAAATATCAAATTTAAACACCAAGAATGTTCCCAAAAATGGAAATTACCATATAAAATATGGTAATAATGACATCAGAGCTTTGTTGTAATGACGACAACGAATTTCGTTCAACCCAAAATGTATGCAAAACGTTAATTTACTTGTTCGAACAACTTCCTGTATTCCAATATTCATAATAACATATAAACATATGTATTTGTCAATACAACCAGACTTTTAAATTACAATCGGGTACACAATTGCGATTTGACTATAACACACCTTCCGGTTTGTCTTTCGTAACCAAATTTCTATAGCGCTATATTCCAATTAGTTCACCGTGCTTTTTCGAAACCTGTCATCGTCTACTACCACAATATGTCGACGCAAAGCGAACGTGAGCCTTATTAAAATAATAAGAAATTCTCTCCTAAACTTTATAATGCTAGTGGATGCACGAATCTAAATTACATATTTCGCCATGATTGTTTACTTTCGACTTCTGATTTTGACCTTACCGACTACACCGGTTGCATGGGAATGCACGATTAATATGCAACACCGTAATTAAGTGAGAAATTAACGTCATAATTTTCTACCACATTCACCGACACATGTATTGGTTACATTTCATAATCCTGTAGTCGTGTAGTCTCAGGAACGCCATCGATTACGTACGTATATTATTAATCATAACAGACGACCACAAAAAGTTTTTCCAATGCGCGGAAGTACAGACCTGGGCTACTTTATGTTTTTGGGGTCGCTGAACACGAATCAGACGTCAACCAGTTTTCCTCGTTTACCACTAGTTTTTTTTCTAACCTCAAAAAACTCATTTTACACGGTAGCTTTATTACACAGGCACACAAAGCCAGAGAAGACCATTTCCCTTCTACGTTTTCCAACGCGCTGAATCCAAATCTGAGGTCAGGAAGCATTTATTGCTATCAATTTTTTTCCCTAGGAACAGAAATCACTATGAAAAACACTAAATCAGATATCATGTCATATACTTCAGAAACCTTCAACTCTACGACACACATACTCAAAACCCCATAACCTCAAAAATCGTTAGGAGGCAACTGATAAAAAAGCATGAATATGATTGAATCATGACTTTCAATTCCATAAATCTTAAGCTATGTATATACCCCAAAAACTATGTACTCGAGATAAGCAGATATCCATAACCACATAACCCAGAGCTGGCTGACTCCCATAACCCCGTGATCCAGGATGGACAGACTTCCATAGCCATGTAACCGAATGTGAGCAGGCTGTTGTGGAAACATAAAAGTTCTGCCACTAGTCGACAGGACAGGTCCTCAAAATATTGGTTATGAAATTATGACGAAATTTCAGAGCTATAGAATTTTGAAGCTCACAGGTCCTAGATGTTGGGGTTTTGAGATTAATGGGTTTAAAATTGCGGTTATGGAATTTCAGAGCGATGAGATTTCGGGTCTATGGGTTTGAGAGAGATTTCGCAGGACCTACTTTTTAAGGGTTTGGAAGAATTCTACGGCTCTGAAGTTGAGAGTCATGATTGAATCATATTCATGCTTCTTCATCATTCAGCGCTCTAGCAATTGCAGAACACAGATATACGGTTTTTTGAGGTTAAGATTTTTGAGGTTTTGGGGTTTTGAGTATGCGTGTCAAAGAGTCGAAGGTTTCTGAGGCTTAGGGTTATTGTTAGATCATCACCGTAAAATTACAGTCACCAGCTCGTCAAATATATGACAATATGTCTGATTTGGTGTTTTTCATAAGGATTTTTGTTCCTGGGAAAACAACTGATTCAGAGATTTGGATTCAGCGCGTTAAAAGACATAGAATGGGAATGGTCTTATCTCGCCCTGTGTAAAATATGTTTTTTTTGAGGTTAGGAAAAAACAAGCGATAAACGAGGAAAACTGAGGTCTGCTTAGTGTTCAGCGACCCCAAAAACTTTTGGGTAAAGCGGATCTATACTTCGCGCATTAGAAAAACTGTTGTGGTCCTGTGCAACCATTTAATTTGAATGGTAAGGTGACATGTATAACCATTTCAACGCTGGTAAAAGCTAACTGAAAATCAAAAACTTGTAGGTCTTTTGAACACATTCTGCTAACAATCTGTTTTTCCAATTTAATCTCCACTTTTTTGTTAATTTTATTTTCTGAGGTTAACAATAGATTAAGGGTAACATGGGTGTATGTTTACTCTTTGATGCCAATATGAACTAAAACTAATTTGACCTTTATTAAAGAGATGAGCGAAATTGAGGAAAATTGTTTAGAACCCATAAAATATTGCATTTGAATAGATTCTGAACGTCTCAAAAACTGCAAAAAAGGTAGGAAAAGTGAAAAAATGTTTTAACCCAAACAAGCAGAGGAAAATATTAGAAAAAGCTAAATTAATCAAAGTAAATTTAAAACTGTTGGAGACTATAAAATATTAAATTGTTACTGTGTAAACTCAAAATTGTATTAAAGTGACTTGAACGAAAGTGGGAAAAAATCGACCACAAGATTGATCCAGACAGAGGGAAAGAGCTAGAAAAAATCGATGAGTTTGAAAGAAAATATCACGGGTACTAAATATTTATACAAAACTAGAATAAATCGCGTTAGTAAAGTAGACAAAAGTGGAGAAAATCGGATGCAAGATGTGTACCAAACAGAAGGGAAAAAAACGAGAAAATGAAAATGAAGAAATTAGTAAATTTTTTGGAAAGGAAATACTGAACTAATACAAAAAGTAAACCTTTTGGGTACATAAACATGTTTCCAAATGAAGCCGAAGGGCGAGTTTTATAACACATAGAGTCCTGGAGTGGGTACTGGAACCTTCGGCGTAGAAACGAATACACATAGAGTGTCAAAAACATTTTTTGCATGAGTAACAAAATATTTTTAAACAGTTTTAACTAGAAACCTATAAATATATGATATAACTATATATTATACATATGTATGTGAGTGGTGTGTGTATATGCTAAATGTATCGAAAAGGGAAAGGAAAGAAAAGGATGAGGATGTCAGAAGTTTACACTTTCTTTACAAAGGGCTGCAGATAATGACCTTTCTTTAATATGGTGACACTGTAAAAACTGAATAAAATTGCATTTGAAAAACAACTACGCAACACTAAACTAACTAAAACCACAAGTTTCTTTCAATCTGTGTAAAGAAAATGTAAGATGATGTGATGAAAATGAAAACGATGAAAGTAAAGTAAAAGAAAGTAATGAGATTATGTTTTGTTAACATATTATGTATTTTACATATTCAGTGTGACTCATTAAATCCCAATCACCCTTCTAAAACATTTATTTATTATCCGATTTTCACCCAATTTTTTTAAATCCTAAGTTATCGAAAACTGTCCTATAGGATAGAGTGACACAAAGAAATCTTATTAGTGATTTTTATACAAAACGTCTGAAAACATCTCTGAATTCAGATCTCCCAAAATCGGTGTGTACCAAAATTTAATCTACAATATTGAATTTAAAAATTTTGTAGTACAGTTTTTCCCAAGATATAATAATTATTATCTTACCTTTAAAAATCAAGTACATTAAACTGGAAAGTAATTTTAATAAATCGTTTTAATTTGCATAACTAAAAAGGATAACAAGAAAATTAAACGTGATTCAATAAAAACAGAAAATAAACATATAAAATAATTTAAATTAAGTTTAAATTTTTTTCGATGTTCCGCCGCTCAATTTATAGGAATACATATCTCAAACCTCTTGCGATTTTTCATATCTCAAATCTGTTGTGCAAAGATATTTGACAAATTTCTTAAATATCTTTAGTCAAATTATGCTCAAGTGTCTTGTTCGCAATCAAATTTCAATATTCAAAATTAACATGTAATCAATAATCATTCTCTCACAGCCATTGCTTGTATAGGACAGCTATCCAAATGAAATTTCAAATTCAAACGATTTTGAACTGATAAATTATTATCGAATTCTTCGGAAATTGTTTCTTCAAAATTCCAAAAGCAGGTTTACATTTAATTTACCATAAAAAAATTGACAACATTTTATGTTGTCTATTATGTTTTATGATTAACAATTTTATCATAAAGTCCATCACTGCATTTATCATCGGCACCACCAGTTTGTAAGAACGTTGTTCTTTCACAGGTATCACTCATTCTGGTTTTCCATTGGCCAGAATGTTGCCAATGAAAATAGTTCTTTTCGGTTTAATATACTATCGGGTACTTGATTTTTAGAGGTATACTAATAAATTATATCTTTTATGCTTTTATACTTTTTTTTTTAATTCAATATTTTCTAAATGACGGATCACCCTACAAAATATTTAAACTGGTAAACGTACATATGTTACTGGTAAGTGTAGTCAGAAGCAGCCATTTCATTTTTTGGTCAACTTAGCAGACGCGTATATACGGATACGGACAGCTCTCATCCATTTCAGCTTTTCCGGCGATAGGTCTGTCAAGAATATCATTTACGCTTTTTGTATTTTCCTATCTTCAGATGTTTCAGACAATCTGTACTACAACGAACAAAAGGCATACGAAGCTTGCTGTGTATTTTTCCACATTAATTGTAAACCATCTCTACGTGCTCTGATGTATATCTTTGTGGAGCCTGCGTTAAACTCCCCTTTTGTAATTCAGATACGTCGACAATTTGCGATAAAACAACTTTCTACACTGCGAGAAAATATTTTATGAAGCATTATTAGTTCAAGTTGCATGTATTTTATATAATAAAATTGTAGCAGTATTTTTATAAAATGAGGAGCTTAATTATTTTATTTATAATTAATTAATTATTAAGTTATTATTCAACTCTGTACATAAAATTTAAGCACAAACAAACAAATTTAATTTCTTATTTCCATTAAATGTTCCTGTCTGACAATGACATCATGACTAAGGTCATGCTGGAAAAGTACGCTGTCACGCAGAGCCGGCACTATACAACTCTATGATAAAAAAAGAATAAACCGTATTTTTAAGCGCATATTTCTTGCCCCTGTATACCTACGCCACTGTCCGTGCGTAAAATGTTATCCCGAACGAGGTCTTCGCGAGAACCAGGAACGCCGTAATATAATTTCTCCGTAAGACAGCGAACTATTTCGATAGTGTTCTACTGTTTAAAACAATTTTTTGTCGCGAGTTAATGACTTGTGAATTCGTGTATTGTATTTACATATTACCTGATTTTGTATGGATTTCTGCAATAAAGGCACAGTCATTACCATTTGAGAATTGACATAAAAGATTATTGAAAATTACAAGGATTTTATAATGAACCGGATCACATATTTTATATATGTATGTATTCCTTGCAATCGTCGATATCTATTTCGTGATTGCCGAGAGTGTAAAAGATATTTAGATTCGAATATCCATAAAAAAAATACCTAGTACGGTTAGAAAAGACGAATTTTGGTTTGATTTGTGTATAACGTTGTGCGTAGCATTGTGTGGAACGTGTCGGCAATATTTACTTTAGACGTTTTTTTGCCAAATATGTATCCGATTTTCCATTGCCTAGTAGCTATACATTTTGTAAAACATATTTACAGAAGACATATCAACGTGTCATGGGAAATATCAAAGGAACATACGTAATAAATTTCTGTGGCCGACAGTTGGACGAAATAACAGATTTTGCGGTAATAATGTAATTAATACCCCCGATATTGATAGCTAATAAACGGGTTTTGCAAAACAACGGCTAGTAACACGTGTATTGTCATCTGTAGATGTAAAAAATAATAATGTATAAGTGTAAATAAAAAATAATAATGTGTAAAATAATGATGTTAGTGAAGACAAAAAACTGTTGGGAATACAAACAACTGTGCGAAATTCGGCTGAAAATAATGTGTGTTGTGTCGTCCTCTGTCCAAGTGACTATTTTAAATTTGCATCTTTAACTTCTGGAGAATTTGGAACGATCATTTTCCCTTTACAACCATACATACAGGCCAAATCATGCCACGTTTAACGAGTAAATAACGAGTAAAAAATAAATGCAGAAAGAACTATTGGTCGTGGCAACGTACGCCCAAGCAATGGGGGCAGTCAATGTTTCTGAATGATATAAGCAATATATTTATACATACATTATTAACACATTAACATATTAACTTTTAACAATGAATATTATTTTTATTTTAAATGATTAATTAATACCTATGTACGTCTTTTTTTATTGGACATTCATGCTTAATACAGTTTTATTAGAAAAATACTAGCATAGACGAAAATAATTTTACAATTTCTCTCTAGTAAGAGACTTAGGTTGATTATATACGTTACGCATACGAAATGTTATATATCACCCCGTTGTTACACGAAACTTCTATATATAATTTAAGTGTTTGTTAGGGGATGAGATGAAACGTGTTTACGTTACGTTTAATTTTTGCAACAGAATGTTCGGTTTCACTTCAGCGACGTTGTAGGGAGGCATATCCGCCTAAATAATTTCTCCGTTACAAAAGTCTTCACTGTTAGACTGTTAGAGCCTTAATTCAAATATTTAATTAAAATATTAAAAATACATAACAGTATTACCCTATGTATATGTATATCAAAGTGCCTTTGCTGATTGACCGCAGTCTTATTATCAGGGTTGGCCGATCTTGTCAAATATGGCCATGTACGGTGGGCGCTGACCAGGCCATTGGGTTTGGTCATTTCGCCCGACCGTCTGGTAGTCTCTAACATTATTATTAGTGTGTTCGAAAGTGTTTATGTCGTCGGCGTCAGTGTTACCTTAATAATAAATATGATGAGTTTCACAAAACGTATAAACACCTACAAAACTACCACTTTCAAACAAAATCGATAATTCATCGGTGATTTCGAAGATTTATTTGATGGCGCGACCGTAATGTGTAGAATATGAAAGTAAACATTTGCTCTGTAGGGACAAACGCGATTTTAGCCGTCTCATGTTAGTGGCTTAAAAATTAAAATATAAAAGAGTGCGCCTCAGTTTGTGTTCGACTTACTTTTAATGCTACGTACCTATGATATGCCCTTGAATGTACTCGATAAGCAACTGTTTCGTGGGTTCATAGAACAAATACGTTCCAGAGATGCCGCTACCAGGTTGCACAACGTTACGTTACCAACTGTACCAGTGGCGGTGCGTGATATTTCAATTAGCCATATCTTGAAAACGACGCATATGGACCCACTTCACTTTTTAAGGTGATGACTATACGTGCACCTCTTACAGAGAAAGGATTTATAGTGAAAAAATCGTCAGCAAAGTTTGCGAAAAAATTTTCAAAAACACTGGAGCACTCCCTGGGTTCTCAGTAACGCTTTGTGGGATATTTGCAGTATATTTTTTTCATAATCTAGAAACAAATATAAGGAAACGTTTTCGATTTGTTGCAAATTTTTTTTTTTTTTAATTCAAAAAGTTATGGCCATTTTAATTTTAATTTTATAGGAACATTTTGTTTCCCAAAATTAAAATGGCCATATTTTTGAAACAAAAATACTTTGTAACAAATCGAAAAACGTCTCCTTATATTTGTTTCTAGATTATGAAAAAATATATACAACAAATATTCCACAAAACGTTACTGAGAACTAGAGTGCTCCAGTGTTTTGAAAATTTTTTCGCAAACTTTGCTGACAGTTTTTTCACTATAAATCCCTTTCTATATGAGGTGTATAGTCATCACCTAAAAAGTGAAGTGGGTCCCATGCGTCGTTTTCAAGATATGACTAACTGAAATATCACGCACCGCCACTGAACTGTACGCAGTACACAGTTAATTACTAAAATGGATTACAAGTGCATTAAAATATATGGCTGTGGTTATGTATTGATGAGACTGCAAAAAACATAATATTCTAAAAGTTATAGTACGTTTACTGGACCTTCGAAAATATACATGTAAAAAACAATACATACAGTCCTTAGCACACAATAAGAAAAAACGCACAATAACTATAAACACAGTAAAATTTACAAGTTACAATTATGTTTAAAATCTATTGTAAAAAAATCTTTTATATTATAGAGGGATTATTTACTAGTAGAGTTTTTATTGGATGTTTAAAACTTTCATAACTTAAATGTGTGACTGACTGTGGCAATGTATTGTAGAATTTTATTCCATAATAACTTGGGCCGTATCTAGATCTCGATAGTCGATGAAAGTTAGGATTGACTTTCTCCTTATTCCCTTGTAGGATATTTATGAATTTGGTTATACCTATATGAGCACTGAATATTCGATTTTATGTATAACATGCACTGAAAAATATATAGACATGGTAATGGTAATGTTAAAATTTTGAACTTTATAAATGCCTGTTTACCAGTCATATCGATAAGATAAATTGGCTACTATTCTAACCACCTTTCGTTGAGCCGCTAACACAGTAGAGGCTCCTTGAAGCGTGTCCCCATGCTAGAATAGCATACGCAATAGAAGAATGAATTAGGCCAAAATAGGCCGTTAGTAACGTTTTTTGGGATGAGTTTTTCGCCAGGTTTTCTTAACAGATATATTTTCGAAGCAGTTTTTTTGCATAAGTAGGCAGTATGATGCTCCCAAGACAACTTACTATCTAAAGTATACCCCTAAGAATTTTACATTCTCTGAAATTTGTATTGTCACTATCATAATCGACATTAGGATTTCTCAATGTGAAAAGCATATTTTCAAACTTACTCACACTTAAAGTTAATTTATTTGCAGAGAACCAGTTTTTTTTTGTAGAAGAGATTGACCTCTCTACTGGTAAAGAATATTTAAGTCAGTGTTTATGTATGATTGTTGTATCGTCTGCAAATAGTACAAATTTAGAGCTTTTGTCCGGCTTCAGGTAAATCAGTTATGTATATTAAAAATAGTATTGGTCCCAAGATAGAGCGTTGCGGTACTCCGTGTCTAATACTGAGGGATGAGGACTCGACACTTTTGTATGATACTACCTGTATGCGGTCTGAGGTATGATTCTAAAAACTTAATGGTACTTTTAGAAAATGCATAATAATTTAATTTGTCTAATAAAATGGTATTGGAAACACAATCAAATGCCTTAGTAAGATCGAAGAATTTTACATAGATGTGTTGGCCGTTCTCAAAGCCTCGTTTATCGCGGCTATTAATTCATTTATTGCTAGTGTAGTAGACAGATTTGGTCTGAAACCAAATTACAGTCATTGAAAAACTTAACAACATTTGTTTCACAATGTATTTTTATTCAAAAACCTAAAAGTTTTTTAGACGCTAGTGCCTAAAACAATGTTTTTACGTACTACTGCATAAGGAAATTAAAGTTATGTTTGGTTTTTAAAAACATTGTATGCAACCCCTGCGTAAAGTTCCTCTTTTTGGCTGATGTGATGATAGCTTTGGGTGATTGACAAAATTCACACTCGTCATCAAAAGGTCACTTTACACCTTGTTACATAAATTACTATATTACACAAATCTACTCGTAAGTAAGCCACTTTATTAATGTGCAATATTCCTAATACATCAAGTAGTAAAAATCACATAAAAGGCACTCCACTCCCTTGATAGTCAATAGTAACTGTAAATCGAGTTGTCAAATGGTGAAGTAATATCAATAACCAGGAAACATGTAGGTATGCAACGATTCGCTCAGCATAGTTTTGCAAGGCAAACTTGAAGCTCTTAATAGAAACGGAACATTATAGAGTCCAGTTATAAGTTACGGAAATTGTGCCATCAAATAATGGTTTATGTTTCTTACCTCTGTTAGCAACTATATAAGATAAACATAAATCAATGTTTGCAATGAGCGTTCCTCAAATAATAAGCAAAAGACTATTAAATAATATTATGGTTTCTGCGACTTTTAAAAGAAACATATTTTTTACTTTAAAAAATTGAGTATTAGTATTAGACTATTTCAAACGGTTTTTAAGACGCACATTTGTTAAACTAATATAATCAGTTTGTCCATTAGAGGGCACGGGTAGCCGAGTGGGGTTAAAGCACCGTCTTTCCAGTCGCGATACCTCTGTGCGCATTGTTCGAGTCCCAGCCGGGGTAGCGATTTTTAATTGTCTCGCTTTCTCCGCCAGGGCTTGATATGCAACCACTAGTACACACTAGTATAGGTGTGGATGCATAGATGCCAATCCAACCGCACATGCCCTAGATTTGGTAATGTTCTGAGTTTTCTGGGTTTCCTCAGAACTGTAAAGCAAATGCGTTACCGAAATAATCTTAAGTCGCTCCAGTGCGCCGTGGCGAATAATAATAATAGCCACCCCTTCCCCGCACAGATCCCTGAGAGGACCTCTGGGGTTACTCTTCGGAGTAATTATTGGGTGAGTATTATTATTATATTATTATTATTAAGTTAGTGACTTCCAAACTAAACTGCTCATCAAAATTAGCGTAACCTTTTTTAGATTAGCGGCATTTGCGTTCTATTCGAGGTTAGAGACTTGCAGTTTTTAATTTTCGGTAGCCTATAGGAATGGTTTGAATTCCTCGAAGGCGCTACGCTGTGATTTAAACAGTTCGATTTAATCGTTTCACCCTAAAAGCAACCCCCATGTGAAAATTTGATTTTGCAAGATTTTGACGGTAATTTCAGAGACCTACAGGATGGACTAACAAGTAACACTACCCAACTGTCACTCACCGATTTAAATCAAACTTTGCACACTCATAGAATACTAAAAAATATTGAACCCCTGTTTTCTTCCGGAATATACTTTTTAGGGGTAGAAACCACCCCTAAAAGGTGGTAAAAGCAAGAATCGCCGTAAATGAAATTAAAAAATAATTTATAATAAAAATATGATTTATAATTTTAGGGGCTTTCCCGCTTTTCGATTTCAAAAAAATCGTTTTTTTACTGAAATCGATGCGTTATACATTCAAATTTATTGTCCTGAAATTTTAAAGTGATCCGCGTATTAGATTTCGAGTGGATTAGTGACGACGGTCCCGGCGCTTGAAAAGAGTCACGCAGGGAAAATGGAGGTGGACAGTGTAAAGGAAGTGTTTCAACGATCCGAAGAAATGCATAATGTAAAATATGCTCAGTGTATTGGCGACGGGGACAGTAAGACCTTCAAGGCGATTTTGGATTTGGACCCGGACAACAACGATCCGAAAGTAATGAAAAAGGAATGTGTCGGTCACGTGGAGAAAAACGCATGGGAACCAGGCTCCGTAATGCGAAAGAAAACAAACAAGGGACTCGGGGGAAGAGGTATACAGGAAAACTGACCATCAAGGTGATAGGCGAAATGACAACTTATTACGGTCTGTTACTTATTATCCGTATTCGTCGAAATACGGATTCAGTGGAAAAAAATGCGTGTCGCTATCTGACGTGAAGCCAAAATGAGGTCTACAAGGCAGAGGAGGGTGTCCTGTGCGGGCCCCGAATTGATGACGAACTGTAAGTAAAAAAAATTCATAAGTATATGAAAAAAAAAAACGTAAAAAAAACCAAACGCATTGTTCTCAAATCAACGTTTTGATTTTTGTATATCTGTTACACTATTTATTTAAATGGTAACGCCCACTTTTCCTTACACAATGGAAATCTTTGTAACGAACCATTGAAAAAAAACGTTATCAAAGTTAAGCTTACCAAAAAAATACGTATTCTATTCTGAATCTAAAGTTTGTAACCTTATTTAATTGTCAAGGCTGTCACACTATGTGACATAGCCGGATTTGATGACTTTTTTAATGGCTCGTTACTTTTAACTATAAACCAATAAAAAAATTAATAAACACATATATGACATATCATATTATAATTTAATTCATAATTAATATGTATATGAATGGCGTTATAAATGGACCGCAAACGATAATTTTCTTGTACAGCATTGTCTGCATTAACAGTTTTTTACAAGAAAAAATATCTACAAACGATTTTATCAATCAGTCCATTCACATACAGTCAGAGTCAAAAATGAGTACACACTTAAAATTTTAAATATCATTTCAGAATTCTCGAGTATATTGGAACAATATGTTAACACTATAGGCTACAGTAGCAAGCCCATACATATGTGAGTATCCGTTACTTACCGTAAAGTTGTCAACCCTGTTTCACGGGTTCTATCGGGGAACAACCTAATGCCATGCACTTTACACGAGGCAAAAGTGAGTACACATCAGTTCATATTAGGCAAGGGACGGAGACGGTCGTTACTGTAAAATAGATGTATTTCTACGTATCTTATTTAATACACAGAAATATTAAACAGAGAAAAAACATACATAAAAGGCAAAATGAGTAACAGACGTACAGAAACATCGGAAGATTTACGTAAAGTTATAATAACCCTACGAAGCGAGGGTGAATCATTCAGAGAAATTGGGAAACTAGTTAAAAGACATTATGAACTATTAAAAAAATTGTTAATAAGTATGAAGCAACAGGCAGTGTGCGTAATAAGCCTCGTTCTGGACGTCCACGAAAATTAACACCAATAACTCGAAAATTAACACCAATAATAATAATAATAATAAGTTAAAAAAGGATCCCACCACAAGTGCGGTTAAACTAGGGGTAGAAAAGGGTAGAAGGGCGCAGCAAAAGCAAACTTCTATAAGTGCAAGTACTATTCGAAGGGCACTTAATTCTCGAGGTTATCACGGTCGCACTCCACTCAAAAAGCCAGCAAGTAGTGCAAAAACAGACTACGCAGGCTCGAATTTGCAAAGCAGCACTTGTCGTCGTCTTCAGAATTTTGGAACAATGTTCTATTTACAGACGAGAGCAAGTTTGAGATATTTGGAGTAAAAAGAAAATAAAAGTGTGGCGAACTAAACATTCAGAACTTGAACCACAAAATCTTGTAGTACTGTGAAACATGGAGGAGGTTCTGTTATGGTTTGGGGTTCCATGGCAGCTTCTGGAGTGGGACAGTTAAGCTTTATCGACAGCACTATGACCAAAGACGTGTATTTGAATATTCTCAAGACGAATTTACGTGACAGTGTCGCTAAACTGGGCTTACAGGGGTCATGGGTTTTCCAACAAGACAACGACCCCAAGCATACAGCTAAAGTTGTCAAACACTGGCTGTTATATAATACACCGAAACAATTAAATCACCCTCAATCCCCAGATCTCAATCCGATTGAGCATTTGTGGGATTTTTAGACACTAAAGTACGCTCCAGAGTAATTACAAGTGCGAGTTCCCTCAAAGATGCATTGACAGAAGAATAGGTTAAAATTCCAGTTACCCTGACACAACGACTTGTTTCTTCCATGCCTCGGAGGTTGGAAGCTGTGATCAAAGCAAAAGGTGGACCCACCAAGTATTAAAACTTATTTTAATTTAATTACGATGACAAATTAGTTACTGTGTACTCATTTATGACTTGTAATTTTACAAGCATTTTTTGTTTTTTTCCCTACAAATTATAAACAGTTTATATAATAAGTTACAAATACCAGTATTCGTTTTGACAGTTGCCTATTCGGCTGCCACATTTCAAAACACAGTATCCAACATTTGTCTCAAAAATTCATTTTTTACTCCGAGCAGATACTATGCGTATTCCGCGTCTATTGCACTACCTAGAAAACGAATATCTTTCATAGTTACGCACATATATTTCGGGAAAACACAGTATCTACAATACAATTTTTTGTTTTCTACGCCAAAACCCAGCAAATGCTATTTTTCAATAGTAAAATATAGGCGAAACCTAGTATGTGGTACTTACTGTGTATTGGAAGCAACATCCAGAAGATAATGGGCGCATTCAGGGACGCTCAGCCGCTGACCGCTATATGTTAGTAGTTAACCTTTTCTGACAGTCAGCGGCTTAACACTCCTGAATCGTTTGTATGAGTTTCGCAAAGATCTAAAAAACGTAATATGTTCTCTGGCATAGATAACTTTCATGAATCATGGATTCTAATTCCCCTGCGTGTTCTGTGCTTAAAGACACTTAAAGAACAAAGGTTCGTTTTTTCTTTTTCGCATAACTTTTGTTTAAAAACAAGCAATATTTTCTTTTCTATAACTTTTAAAAGTAGGTTAAAATTCAGTTGCTCACAGCACAGATAAAACGACAGAGAAAATCTTGATAGAATTATTGTCAAGTCAGCATCTCAGCTATAATATTTTAGGCTTAGTAAATTGGTCAGCCGCTGAGATAAAAAGTGTCAGCCACGTCCATTCAGGGAAGTAGCTAAGTTAGCTACTCAGCCGCTGACCGTCCCTGAATGCGCTCAATGTTTTGCAAGAATTTTACCCGTAACACAGTATGTGGCAATTACTGTGGATTGGAGAATATATTTTAGTTAGATGGTTTTACTCGTAACACGTAGTGGTCAAAGCAAAGTGGTAATTATTGGTCACAGCGGTAATTATCAAAATGAAAATATCATGTGCAGATACAATGCTTTTTACTATATACTCTGCTCGTTTTGTTAAACATCTATGCCAAAACACAGCAACTGCATTTTTTTTTAAAACACAAGAATCTTTAAATTATTGTTTACGTATACAATAACTTGCAATTATAGTATACTTAACTGTTAAAATTGTATTTAAAGATCTTTAATAGTTCGAGGGCCATATGTTTAAAGTTTTCTTTAATTTACTCACAACTTTGAAAATAACAGTTACTGTGTTTTGAAATGTGGCAGCCGTATTTTTATAGTATAGGTATAGTTTTTTGTATATCTGCCTTCGTTTAATATTTATTAAAAAATGTTTTATTCTTTTTTAAGTGTGTACTCACTTTTGATTCTTACTGTATTTATATTAATTGGTAGATAAAAGTATGGAGATTCCTATGGCGTAATACAAAACAAAGGGTTGTCAGTAAAAATATAAATAGTAAAACTTTGATTAACTATTTTTTAACTACATTCATATATTATTTCAAATGTTATTAAATTTTGTGTAGACATAAGTTGGTTGATAAGCAAAACCTTAAAAATAACGTTATCACTTGTGGTATTTTTTGGAATGTAGCTATGCCGTTAAAATATATGTAAAAAATTACTGCAATTGTAGCGACATTCCAATGCCTTGGTAGCGCATTGTATTTTTTATGTTTTCATAATAGCTATCGTACTAGACTATCTATCGGTTTTATAAATCACAATCATTACAATAATGTGAACATGTCACTAGCGATAAAAAAAGTTTTCAAATTTTTTTCGTACTGTGTATTTAGCAGAAGATAAATAGGTATGTAAATGTATTTAACACATAAGCAAGGGGAAATAATTAGTGTTTGTTATAATAATTATAGTCCTTCTAATTTTAATTGAAAATGATAAATAAGCCTGGGGAACAAAAAAAGCGGTGCAACTTTAAGATTCCATGGGCGTGCATATATCTTTTATAAATTCGAAAATTGTGAAATAATTTTTTTCATTCAAATCAATATAGGAGATTAAAAATTAGCCTGCATACAAAAACTCTTAATATTTGGAATATAATTTGCTGTAAATAATGCTCATTTAGCCAGACAATCTCAAAAAATTGTCTGTGTTAATAAACCTAGCTGAAATACACGTCACTGGCGTCTTAAACAAGTTGAGTGCCTAAAGTCGTAAATCATTTTAACGACGTCGTAAAAATTTTATGGCACAGTGGACCGAAGAAGTATTAGCAATGTATTAAATGCAAAGTAGTCTAATAATCTCGTTGACCGGTGTTACCGCCAGTGGTTTTACTATGTGCCGCCGGCCGCTTGAGGCCGCCGTTGCCGGCTCTTCAAAATTTTCTTAAATACATATAGTAATATACATAAAGTTGTTTGAATTTATAATTATTTTTTCCAGCAATTTTAAGCGCCTTATTTTTAATGCTAATAAATTTATATCTATGTATTTTTTTTAAATATTTCCAAACTAGTTTTCTAAGAACATCACGAACTAACAGTTTACTGAAGTATGAAGTATACTTGTATAGTGAGCTTAGCAATTTTAGAAAATATATCTGACAACCTTGCTTTTTTCTACCTATTTTCAATTTAAAATGGAAATAGGGTATATTCTTTTACTTATAAATTATAATAAAACAAACAATAATGCTTACTAAATAATAAACTGTTCGAGTTTATTCTATTAATAGTAGCGTCACACAGATAAAAACCCATTTTGACTAACAATATCCAGCATGATTTATACAAGCTATAACTCCTATCCCATTAAAGATATCGGAGTTCAACAAAGTGACGTCAATTTGTTATAAAAATCAGCATTAAAAATGCCGCCCCACAGTACCACCTCCAACTTTTGTTGTGACGACTCATATACGTATAGTCTGTCCTAACCTAATATAAATTAGAACTTAAACTTAGTAAACATAAAAAAAAAATCAAAACAAACTCATTATTTGCCGCAGTCTAACTAAAAAGGGCAAGTGGAGCAACGCCGCATAATTTCAACTGAGGTAACTGCAGTTTTTAATTCTTTTATAAATGTAACATAATGGCAACTAAAACTTACAAAAAATACAAAACTACACTCGACATCCACATATCCTAACTCCATATTTCCGAACTTTTTTCTCACCATATTTCCGAACTTGTACCTTCCACACAACCAGACTTGTCGCTGTCGAATGAGCCAGAAGAAACCCTTTGCGTATGCGCCAGCGTTCAGTTCGGTTCGGTTGTCCGGAGGGTGAAGAGGGTTCGGAAATGTGAATTTCGCGGAACGGAAAAGTTCGGATATGTGGATGTCAGTGTATCTTTATTATACGCGTAAAGCACGAAGTAACCAGAATATCAAGTTGTTTGCGCATCTCCCTGTATTTAGACAATGCGCTGGTTTACCCTATTTGCATGCCGTAACTAACGTTTAAAGGAAATAAAAAAAGCTTTTAAGCTTTACTGTACCACCGAACATAAATGTTCGGTGACTGTACACCTCTTTATTCTCTATTGAACGCTCTTTTAAGCGGAGATATTTTAGATTATTTTTTTTGGGTAAAAGTAATCTAAAAAATAAAAAACTTGGTAAGCCATGAGTTACCAAACGTAATTTCAAAATGTAAGTCTTTAGTTTTAGTCTAGGATATAGCGTGTCAAAAAATCTATAACTGTCTGCCGTGTGGTAAATAAGGTCCCGAGTCGATGTAGAGCATTTTTTCTCATAACACGTATATATGGCAAAATGGCCATTTCGAGATAGAGGGGGTGGAAATCTGGGGAAAAAGCTGGACCCCTAACCGTCTGGAAGCAATTCGTAAGTCAAAGTATCCATTTTTTATAAACCCTGGGAAAAATAGTGACAGACAAAACTTCCAAACGGCGGTGTCGGAGGAGGGTGAGGTCGACGAAAACCGGGAAAAAGTGGATCTAACCGGATCTACCAGTGCAATTTAACTTTCCAACACACTGTTATGGAAAAATAGTAGCAAACACCGCAGACTGGCAGTATGACGGTAATTAGCAATCCAACATGGAAGAATTTTTGTCGCTTACTACACATTTAGAACAAAAAACAACAACAATGCTACCCTTATTCACCTCAGAGCTCAGAGGAACATGTAAATGTTTCACATTTTTATTGACGAATGAAATTATGTTTTTTGTACCAATAAATGTACATACTAGGGACAAAACCTATTGTTAAAGTACAGAGCCGAAGTACTGCTTAACACCTTAAACTCTCATTCAAAGTTCGCTGTAATAACTAATTAATTAACACTGTATGCGACAATGACAAGTGAACTACGCTCCGGCGCTGTATGAAAGTCATCCCATGGATAGCCGGCCGGGAACAGGATGTTCTCGACCGGCTATCCTGGCGATCTTGACGCGAACTAAGCGGTTAGTTCTGTGTTCTGAGTAGAATTCAACAGTTTTTCGCTGCGCGGTCTGTTACGCGTATCGCACTTATGGATTATATACATATGTGTCGTTTTCGATATTGATTATAAATTGTGTTGCTGATTATGCAGTTGAAAAAAACGACGTTTTCCACGAAACACCGAACTACTACACGTTTCTCGACGCGCGTTTCGCCAACTAAGTTGGCATCTTCAGGAGAAGATTAAAACAGTTTTAATCTTGTCCTCGTCAATTCTAAACGTCCAGTTTTTTGTTTCTACGCCGAAGGTTCCAGTACCCACTCCAAAATGATTGCGAGTTTATTATTGAAATTGGAAAATAATTCTTCAGCCAAAAGTTATGAGAGTTTTGCATAAATTTTTATAATACGATATGAGACAAACACAATTGAATATCAGAAATCATTAAACTGAATCAAGGTAGTGTTTTTGTAATAAATATAAATTAATGAAATGTAGCTCAATACTTTTTAAATGACAATTGTTCTTTTTTCTTCTTCGTTCTTCTTTTTTTCTTTTTTTTTCTGGTCAGTTGTCACTAATTACTTTTAAAATAAAATATATACTCTACCTTCTGTCGAGAACATATTTTCAAGCATAGACATGTTTATATATTTCTGAGGAAAGGGAAAAAAATTCAAACAATAAAAATATGCAATAATATATAGGGGTTTCATTAAAAAAATTAAAAAAAATTGGTTCAGATTTTTTGTTTTTGTTAGTACCCTTTTCCCATATCACAATATAAACATATATGCATTTGTCTGAAGAACTTTTTATAATATCATTAATAAGCTCATAACAACTTGTCAAATCGACTGGACAGTTAAATATTTAACTTTTATAACAAATATATTTAACAGTTACTATATTACAAACATAAATATGTTATATATTTTTGAAAAGGGAAAATTCGAGGAATCAGAATTTGCAATAATATATAGGGTTATTCCATTTAAAAAAAACAGATTTGGTTCAGTTTTATGGTTTTCTGATGTTCAATTGTTTTCCTCATATCGTATTATAAAATTGACACAAAACTCTACAACTTCTGCGGAAGAACTATTCTCTAATTTCAATAATAAATTCACAATAACATGTCAAATTATAAAAACTAACCCTGGCATTTAAAAGGTTGGGGGTGGCACTGCGGGAAGGAGTTAACCTAGGGTGGCATTTTTAATGAACTAATACTTCTCCTACAACAAGATTGACGTGTCATTTTGTTTCACTCAAATATCTTAATTAGTGCAGACGTTATAGCCTGTTTAAATCATTCTGGGACACCCTGTATACGAGTATACATAATAATATACTTAAATTTTACGTATATTACCTGAATTTTACGTTAGTATATATGTACAATAAATTGACAGATGTCACTTGGATAACACAAAAATTCGATAACACTAACCTAATAAACACTAAAATGTAGGAACATCTCTTTTTTTCCTCGAAAAAAAAAGTAGAGTATTTTTGGTGTCCTATAAATAATGTTAATTAGTATTAGATTTGAGTTGCTAATTAAATAATTAGGAACTCGTGTAACATGTAATGGGAGTATTGGGATTACCTCAATATAATTTGATTGCAGTACTCCTGTGTCCGCTGGTGCCAATAGCAGTTAATACAATTATTAGCTGCGCTGTATGCAATACGTTGAACAGTGTTATATAATTTCCTGGTAAAATATGGCAAACGTGTGAGGAGGGCTATTAGTTACTTTTAGTGCATTACACTTATACTGCGTACGCCTCTGTGGGTGCGAAACTCGTTTCTGCCAACTTTATAATGATCATTAAATAACACGCTACGTGTATATTTGTGATATGATGTGATTACGTAAAATCTTATTTTTTTATTATTTAGAAAACTCGGCAGTCTGACCTTGCCTTCAGATTTAAGATGAAATTGACAGTGACCAATGATTCTACATAAATATTGAGTACACGTTAGGAAATTTCTAAAACCTGTTGGCATACAAAATGTTTAATAAACTATTCAGAAACATAAGTAAAGGTGAATTAAAATTTTATAACGAAAGTAATTTTAAAATGTTGTAACTGTAAAATGCCACTTACAGAATTTTTTTCTATTATGTTGCATTGAGACATCAGGAAAGCCCCAGTCATCTTCATAAGTTATAGAACCTTTTTGTCTCCTTAGTGTTTTATAATAAAAAAACAATCGATTATTTGACACTGCTACCAATGGTGTAAAGGTATTTAACTGCTTCCAATTTAATCAGTTCAAAGGCAAAAATGTCTTTAGGCTAATTAAATCTTATTAATTTTGATTTTAAGATTAGTATTTACTTTCTTTTACCAAGAGATTATCATTACCTAAAATACATGAAAAAGTCTTAATCAACTGATTGCCTCATTAATTCACTACCAATTGGCCTTCGAAATTCCACCCCCTAAGATAATAAAAAGGGTAATTAATACATTCAAAAATTCCGCAAATTCTACCTTATTGCCTATCATCCTATTCTTTACTTACAAAAAACCGCTGCCGAAGTCATTACTTTTTCACATACAATTTTTTTCGCAATCAATCCATTATAATTAACGGGTTGGTCTATTAAATATGCTGAAAACACTAGTTTCTATTTTTAAAAGTGAGTGCATATTTATGGCCTTTATGACATTGGTGGTCTTTATGACCTGTAAGATTTATAATTGTGACTTATGACCTAATTGACATTATGACCGACCTATGGCATTTATCACTCATCCCGACCTTAATACTCTGTATGGCCCTTCTGTATGATATGTATGGCCCATATGAACCTTATGATTTTTATGAACTATATAACTATGTAGCTCTTCCAAAATAAAGTATTTAAGATACTTAGAGGGAAATTTGTACATTTTTCACTGGTGAAAAGTCATTTTTACCTTAATAATACATAAAAAGTTAACACTTTTAGTACACTACTTCAAAATACAATTTTTTTAGCAATTATTAGCAGTAAAGAAACCAAAGAACAGACACGATGGACTCCACATAGCTCTTGTGTTTACCAATTCTTTAATGGATGGAGCCAAATTCTGTTTCACAATACGCATGAATGTAAAAGTTCAATAGTCAATTTGATTAAGAACTCCTTGATCTAAATTAGTCTGCAAAATTGGTACAGGCCTTACGTAATCCAAATGAATACGGATAACCTGAAAAATTAAAAATAAAATGGTGTGTTACGTAATACGGATTATTTTAATCGGTATTGGAAATGCCAAAGAGTGTTACAAGCGATAGTCTAATGTACTTTCATATAAGCGGGAAGATACATAAGCGGGCTTTGGACTTATTGTTTTTTTTGTGGCATGGTATTTTTCGATCTACTATCTGCTGTATGTAGATTGTTTTTTATTTCCGATAATTTCACAATGAGGGTATCAACTAACAGTCCTAACTGAACGCGATTTATTTATGAAAAATATATTCAGTAGTTCAGTCATTATTTACAATCCTATATAGATCTTTAATGATAGTATGCCATAATGAACCCAAATTCTAACCAAGGCTCCATATACAGCACCTAGGAAATTGCACCTTTACATATTGGCGATACATGTGTAGAAGAGAATAAGTTAAAAGACACCCAGTAAGGACAGACAAAGACAGTTAGATGCAACAGTGTTTCACGCTTGTGCACGTATTAGAAACGTATGAGACCTGCGCGTAATAGAAAGTGGAGAGGGGTATTTGATACGGCCTATCACCTACCGCCTATCGCCGAATTTGAGTGGGACTCAGTACTTTTTCGCAGCTATGGGGTGAACATCGACTTATCTGTACAAACGAAATATTCTTACGTAATTCCTGACTTTTACAATTATCCCATACACTTAAAATAAGTGTACGAACATAATTGTATTTTATTTTCAAATTTTTGTATTCCTTAACTAACTGCAAGAAAATAAAATTGAAGTTCTATAAAAAATTAAAAAAATTAAAATATAAATCAACCCGGTTATAAGACGAAAGAAAGAAAAAATGCCTATTGAATAAGAAGTTCAAAAATGTCGCCTTTCGCCTTTTTTACCGTAGGTACCGGCCAATTTTCAAATGAAAATGCAAATCGCCCAACAACTTCTTCAGCGCTCTGAGAGATGAAATACCACTTAATTATGTGCACTTTTTTCCTCCTTAGTGTATACCGTCATCGTTATTGTTATTATAGTAAAAACGTTTATTTAATTAGAATATGAATAGTTTATTTACGCAGACACGGCTAAACTTGATAATAATAAATCACACCACAGAAATTGACATTCTCCCTCTAAGAGTTATTACAACTGTGCAGAGGGAGAATACACATGAAAAAGACGTAGGACACACAACCAAACCCTGTGACAAGTGCCAATTGCCACAGGCGGGATTCGAACCCGCGCGGATAATAGCTCTCGGAGTAATCGCCATCTTCTCACCTGGCGCTTTACCCACTGAGCTATCGCCGCGGTTATTTAACTAATTCCTTATTTCGGTTATTGTTCTCTAGGGTCTAGACAAGAATTCAATTCACACGTGATCATTATAATTTATGGGCGGGGGCGTCCCGCCTACATAATTTTATTGCTACCGTATCACGAAAGACAGAAAATAACGCTCATAAAAGTTTTAAAAATGACATATCAGTCTGGCAACTATGGATATAATATTTTTCTGTCAGTTTCCTTTACTTGAAGAGTTTAATCTTTTCTATCTTTTAATGCTCGGCTTTGAAATCTTGGACTTTCTAACCCTGTATATTATTTTACCAGCCATAATAAAAAAAAAGTTTTGTGTATTATATACTTAATTTTACAAAACAAAAAAATAATAATAATAATAATAATAACTTGCCACATTGTAGAGAAAGGTTTTTGGGACAGGATGAATTTCCTCCCTTCGCCTGAGCCTAATTTCTGCTGCAGGCGGATGCGATATCAAGCCATCACTGCCTGCAGCAGGAATGTGTGTATGTTTCCCAGCATTTACGCTGAGAAGTGTGACGATAAAGTCAGCGAAATAATGATAATAAGTCGAGTTGATATCAAGGGATCATCCAAGGTCCAAGGGTATCTTCCAACTGTCGCCAGTTTGATTCTGTCTGTCATTCAACCCATTATCTACACTACTGAAAAAAATAACAGCTGGGTACGAGATCAACATGACACCATGCCTCATTCACTCACCTGCTCTACATGGATGATCTAAAACTATTCTGTGGGTCCAAGGCAAAACTCCAGAATTTCATTGAAACTACTAGGACGTTCAACGATGACATCAGAATGTCTTTTGGCCTGAATAAATGCGCCACTCTGAATATTGTGAAGGAGCACCTCATAACAACCCAGAGGTATATACTGACATCCACCAACTACCACCGGAAGATCAATATCGTTACCTGGGAATGTGTCAAGATAACAGGATTAACCACGCCTAACTGAAAAAAGATTTCCAAGAGAAATATAAGAACCACGCGACAAAGTTGCTGAATACGCTTTTATCTGGAGGCAATCTTATCAAAGCCATCAACTCGTGGGCTGTCCCAGTGCTGACATACACTTTCGGAATCGTTAAGTGGTACGTTACTGATCTCGACGAACTCGACCGACTTACCAGGCGGCTCTAACTAAATTCAGATACACACTAACTCTTCCAATAATCAGACTCTACCTGCCTCGAAGACGGGTGTGGGAGAGGTCCATTGAACATAAAAATCAATGCCTTAATCAAGAAGCTTCTTTAAGAAGACAATTACTAAACAACAGGGACCTGTCAATAACAGCAGTAGCAAGAGAGGACACTGGACATACGCTGCTGAGCCTATGATATGAACTTCTTTCAGTCGACATAGCAACAAAACAGGAGCTCCAGACACAGTTGATGGAACATGCTTTACAGACGTTTTCCAAAAATGCTACAGTCAGACTAAAATAATTCAGTAAAATGGCTTACCGACGGCTATCTGCACCCAGACACCGAAAGGCTTCTTGACAGCGATTCAAGACAAGATTATAAAAACAAGAAATTACCAGAAGCATATCCTGAAGGACGACGTCAAAGACATATGAGGGAAATGTGGATCTGCAAACGAAATTATACTAGGGTATTCTGCGCTAGCAGGAGCCAGCATATCTCGACAGGCACAACCAACTTGCGAATATGGTCCACCAACCACTAGCACTCAAGTATGGCCTGTTAGCGACGACTCTGCCATACTACAAATATACTCCGGAACCTGTGCTCTAATGAGAAATAACAGTGATGTACTGAGATAGGATCATCACCGACCGAACATAGGATCATCACAGACATCGCAGTGCCACTTACCCATAACAGAAGAAAATCGTGAAATACGAAAATCTGTCAATCAAGCTGAAGCGCCTAAGGAGACTGGAGAAGGAGGAGTCATATGCCTAGTAATATCGGCACACTACTTATAAAAGTAGTCTCGTGATATCCATTTACATAATATGCATGTATTTATACTTCATGATTATTAAGCCAGGCAATAGAGCTCGAAAAGGGGTGAGTTTATGACACGATTGATACCTGAAATCCGACTACGGGATACTTTTAAGTTCAGTCGTTAGATGAAAACGTATATGAATTGAACTAGGACATAGTTGCACTTTTTAATAACAAATTAGTGAAAAAAAATTGAGTTTTTCAGTTTTTTGCTTATAAAAGAAAAGCTATTGAAGCAATTACATCGCATCCAATAGGAATAGGTACCTACAACATCCCTACAACATAGGAAAGTTGTAGAGAATTGAAAAACCCTTTAAAATGAAAAAAAAATCAAGTCAATCGGTACATTTTTCGCTGAGAAAACTCGGAAAAATGCAAAAAATTACCTTTTCTTAATAAATTCGTAATTCGAGTACTTTTTCATTAGAAGAGTCAATATTGTGGGAAAATGTAGGTAATATCACGAAGAATGAGTGTGCAAAAACTGGATTATGTCCGATGAATAGTTTTTGCACAATAGTCGAATAAAGTTTTGTACATCGTATTTTGAATATTCCGTAACACGTCGAGCGATAGATTAAATAACATTTTCTCGACGGATGTCGGAAACTACAGAGTGTAAACTACAATTCGTCCATTTACTTTGTTTCATTTAAATGCCATTAAATTGGTGTAAAACGCCTCTGAACACTGCCGAGCGAGGTATTGGTGAAGGGGTAGCGAGGGAAGCAGCGGCAGCGACCAGCAAATTTCGCGCGGTGTTCAGAAGCGTTTTACACCAATTTAATGGCATTTAAATGAAACAAAAATGGACGAATTGTATTTACACTCTGTAGTTTCCGAATCCGTCGAGAAAATGTTATTTAATCTATCGCTCGACGTGTTATGGAATATTCAAAATACGATGTAAAAAACTTTATTCGACTATTGTGCAAAAACTATTCATTGGACATAATTCAGTTTTTGCAAACTCATTCTTCGTGATATTACCTACATTTTCCCACAAGATTGACTCTTCTAATTCAAAAATACTCGAATTACGAATTTATTAAGAAAAAGGTACTTTTTTGCGTTTTTTCCGAGTTTTCTCGGCGAAAATGCTGATTTGTTTTTTTCATTTGAAAAAGGTTTTTTGAATTCTCTACAACTTTCCTATTGAATACGATGTAATTGCTTCAATAGCTTTTCTTTATAAGCAAAACACTGAAAAAACTCATTTTTTCACTAACTTGTTATTAAAAAAAAAAGTGCAACTATTTCCTAGTCCAATTCATATACGTTTTCATCTAAGGACTGAACTTAAAAGTATCCCTAGTCTGATTTCAAGTATCAATCGTGTCATGTCAAAAAGCTCTATTGACTGGCCTATATTTCGAAATTAAAATGAAAACCCGCTGCTAAATAATGTTTGTAGAAAATGCCATGTTACTGTCTTAATATTATCGTAACGTTAACGCTACGTAATTAACAATTCAAACACAAACAAACGCGATAACAATTTAATGTATTCGGCAAATGAAACATAAAAATGTTGGTATTTAAGAAGATAGTCGCAGCGGGCTTTAAATTCCAAATACGATCCTGACCCGCAAGCGGCATAATTTATGTATATTTTTTATGCGAAAGGTATTTAATACCGCACCGAGTTCACTCGCATGCGGACGGATGTGTAACGAATTTCTCATTTCTTTTATTTCCTCTCCTGTCTACCGTACTTCTTTTATGCACATTTAAATATAACATAAAAGGCGATTTATTGCTTTTCTTAAAAAAAAAAACGTTAAGTCACAGACGGAGAGTTTCCAAAACCTGAGTAGGGGCTTGGGTATCAGGCTTGACAATAGACAGTGTGTCCACTAAAGTTGACATCATATGGGAAACATGATTATTATTACATTTTTTTAAAATCTACTATTGATATGTGTTAGTCCAAGAGCAGTTGTAAGTATATTATTTTACACAAATGATATTATGATGTCATGAAAACTGACTGTCAAGAAAAAACGTTTCTTATTCAAAACACGTGTTTTGAATTTTTCCAATTTTACCCCATTCATTTTGAAAAATCATAAAAAAGTGCCACAAAATCTTGGCGATACCATGACACATGATTGGATTTTTCAACTTGGACATATTTTGAATCAAAATACAGTTTCAGCAAGTTTCAGAGACGCAAATAACCTCAAAGTTATAATAACTTAATCAGGATTGCATTTTCACCATATAAAAATTTTAAAATGCCATTGATTTACGAAAATTTTAGACATTCAGAAATTTAATAAATTCATATTTGGGATAAATATTAGAAAAAAAATATCGGTAAAAAAATCGGTTATCATATTCATAGAAAATTATTAAAAATTCAAAAATTTTGAAAACATATAAATGAATACCCCATGTAATTTTCTACAGGGAACCTACGAGTTGCCTATGTGTTGCGTTGTCGTATGCTAACTTTACTCATAATGAAAAAATATGACTTAATATAATTCTTTCAAATAATATATTTTTATTCGCTCCTGAAAAATTTAATCTTACAGGTTACGTCTTATTTGAAATAAGATATTGATATGCTGAATTTTTTTTGTAGTTTCAATCAATTTGTTCTGCGGCTCTATCATACACCTAGTTTCGTTTTTAATTAAAGCGTTAAAATGTGAAGAGTTCGAGGACAGCCATATTATTGCCAATTAAGTGATTTTTTAAAGAGTTCGTATGGTTAGCCAACATACGGCGAACTGCATTTCATAAAATCTGTTGACCGAAATAAATATTGCTACGGTTACTCGTTAAAAAGTTTGACGTCAAAATGTAGGTAACACCGCAAAAGAAGCTCTGGAAGACCTACACATACGAGGTGTGTAAATTAAGTAATGAGACTGATTTTTTTAAATTTTTTCGAATCGAATAGAATTACAATCCAGTATTGTCTCCGTCAAAATAACTTCCTTGGGAAGCCACACAGCGCTGTAGACAGTTCTTCCATTCCCTCATAGCAGTACTGGAACTCATATACTGGAATAGCCTTCAGCTGGTCAGTTACAGCCGTTTGAATGTCATCTATGGTCCAAAACTGACCTTCTCAGGTGATTTTTCAATCTGGAAAAGAAAAAGTCACAAGGACTCAAGTCAGGTGATTAAGGAAGCTAAGGAAGCCACAGGAATGTTTTTACTGGCTAAAAACTTGTTTATTGAAATGGCTGTATGACAAGGCGCATTGTCGTGATGCAACATCCAGTTGTTCTTGATGTTTGGCCTCACACGCATGACCCTTTTTTGAAGTTTTTCAAGAACCTCTCGGTAAAAGTATTGATTTACTGTTTGGCCTGGAGACACAAACTCTTTGTGGACAATTCCCTGGCTATCAAAAAAGTAAATCAGCATGCATTTGATCTTCGACTTGCTCATTCTTGCTTTTTTTGGGTCTTGGAAAGCTTGAAGTGTGCCATTACATGCACTGGCGCTTGGTTTCCGGATCGTACTCAAACACCCATGTTTCACCACCAGTAATGACACGTTCCATAAAATGGGGATCATTTTCAATCGATTCCAAAAAATCAAGACACCTTTCTCTCCTGATATCTTTTTTGTTCCTGCTAAAGGTTCCTTGGAACCATTTTTTTGCGCAGATTTTTTTCTCATCCCCAATGCGTTAATCAAAATGGGATGAACAGTGGTGTGATTCAAATTTAACTCTTCCCCGATCATTCTTGTCATCAACCGACGATCTGAACGCATAAGATCACGTATTCTATTGACATTTTCATCGGTTCTTGAAGATGAAAGCCTTCCGCTGCGTGGTTCAACTTCAATCGACTCTCTTCCTTCTGAGAATGCCTGAAACCACCGAAAAACCTAGGCTCTTGAAAAAATACTGTCTCCGTAGGCGCGTTGAAGTTTTGCAAAAGTATCCGTTGCGCTGTGTCCAAGTCTGAAGCAAAACCTGACACACCGTTGCTCAAAATTAATGTCACTCATTTTTAAAACGCACTAGAAAGAAACCGGTTTACGAAAACAGTCACAACGAACAAACAAATGACTCTAACAAGTTCAAACTTGTACTGAAGGTGTATCACCTCGTATGTACACATGTATAATAAGCACAGCATGGAATGCAGAAGACGAAGTTTGCTTGCACTTAGCGAATGATACCTTAAGATCATTGTAAAAAAAAATTTAGTAGGTTTAGAATAACAACACCTTCCATACATCGCCGTATTCAATCGTTTGGGGGTTATTCCTTTTCAACTAAAATTTAGGTTTAGTTAGATTATATCAAATAAAAATGGTTTTATTTTTTTACGTATGTTGTACTCAACTTACGTCTTCGGCCACTGACCGCAATATATGCGCAGAATGCATTGTCGAATTCACAAATTGTTCACATCGCGTTTAGGGTACATTTTAAATACACACAACTGACTGTGAATAAATTAAAAGGATCCACAATGTGATGTTACGACGACGATTGAAAACACACGACGATTTCCGCGTTATGGGTAATATAAACAAAACTCAACTAACTTGAATATTGAGAATAGGCTACAAGATCGATTATTTTCATGAAATGAAGTTATGCGAGCAGATCTGCAAATCTGCTCGCACAATACAATCAGATACATACAATCAAATAATACAAGTGGTAAGAAAATACCTTTGAGTCGGCTAAAGGTGCATTCAGAGATTTTGTGGTGATTACAAATGTTGCAGTAAACAACGAAACATTAAATGTAACTCAAAGTGTCGTTGATCATTAACATACAAGAATAAATAAAAAAAGTTTTGTTATTAGGAATATAAAATCTGATATGGCATATGATTTGATTTGATATTTGATATGGAAATTTTCCAAATATATTCCTTGGTAAAAATTTTACTTATAGATTTTTCGATATTACCCATAACGCACAATGATCGTATATTTTCGATCGTCGTCACAATATCGTATTCTGTTTCTTTTTAATATATTTACAATGCGTTGTGTGTATTTAAAATATACCATGTTAAAATACATACAGCGTGGCAAAAAAATCGCGCATAATGCCTGTAACATTTTAGTATATGACAAAAGATCCTGAATAAAAAGCTTCTCATTAGTTTATTTGCCATGTTTCTGCCAACATGAAATCATTTTATATTTTCGTGTTTGGTTGCTATGGAGACCAACATTAATTTTTAACCTTTTTTAAGACCCAAGTGCACTGTCAAAAGATATGAACTTAGAGGCTCATATTACTGATAGAAAAAAATAAAGAAAAAATAACTAAAACCATGTTTTCGAGGTCGATCTTTCGAATGGAATCGTTAAAATTTGCAAAATGTTGTAACCTTCAATTTTTAACAAAAACTATTAAAAAATACGATTTTTTCAAGATTCTTTTTTTAACCCTTAAAGTACACACCCCAGTACAGCTGTACAAAGACGTAATTCTTCTAATTTTGAGTATCTAAAAGTAAAGGAAACTGGTCTAGTGCGACATCTGGCGACAGTTATAGGGTATGATATACTTATTTTATTAATAAATTTTCTGATACTTTTTGGCAATAGAAAAAATGTGACCCTTTATTTCCCAGAATAAATACCTTTTTTTAAAAGTCCAATAAAGCAATTTTTTTCATATAGTGGCACATCAATAGAAGACACCTAAATTTTTAGACTTTAATACCGACAAATTAAAAAGTTATGAATTTTTTAATGAAAATACCCATTTTTTCGCTCTTTTTTGATATTTTCATTTTTTTAACGTACTTGATTTTAGCTTTATTATCTATTCTATTTCATGAAATATACTTTCAAGAAGCTACAAACCAAAAATCAAGTCAAAATATTAAATAGTCTCGTTTTTATAAAAGGTTTTTTCACTGGGGTACAGGTGCAGCCAGTGTGTACTTTATGAATCTGAAAATAAGTGTGTACTTTAAGGGTTAAAATCGCAATTTCAGCTATGTTATCGTGCTTTATACCACTCAAAAACAAATAGAAACGTGCACTTGAAACGCAATGAGAACAATTTAATTTTCTCATTGTTGAGGTTACAATAACTAGATATGGCAAAATTCAAAGGGTGATATTTCTCGTTTTTTACTAGTTGCGGGATCATTGACGCAAAAAAAAGAATTTTGAAAAATTATCAGTACTTTAGGGGTTTTTGGGGTCGCTGATTACGATCCTGATGTCAGAATTTCAAAATTGAAGATGGCGGATCCAATATGGCCACCATCCCGAATCAAATTTCAAATTGTTCGATTATATTGCCTCAAATTTTGTAAACCAGGGGTTTTCGGGGTCGCTAATCACGATCCCGATGTCAAAATTTCAAAATTCAAGATTTCGAAATTTGCTTCAAAATGGTCGCCATGTCATATCTACCATCCTGAATTTTGAAATTCTGACATCGGGATCGTGATTAGCGACCCCGAAAACCCCTGGTTTCCAACGTTTGAGGCAAAAGAATCGAAAAATTTGAAATTTGATTCGGGATGGTGGCCATATTGGATCCGCGATCTTGAATTTTGAAATTCTGACATCAGGATCGTGATAAGCGACCCAAACACCCCTAAAGCACTGATAATTTTTCGAAATTCTTCTTTTGCGTCAATGATCCCGCAACTTGGTAAAAAACGAGAAATATCACCCTTGAATTTTGCCATATCTAGTTATTGTAACCTCAAAAATGAGAAAATTAGTTCTCATTGCGTTTCCTTCAAGTACTCGTCTCGAGTGCACGTCTCTATTGTTTTTGAGTGGTATAAAGGACGATAACATAGCTGAAATTACGATTTAAAAAAAAAGAATCTTGAAAAAATCGCGTTTTTTAATAGTTTTTGTTAGAAATTGAAGGTTACATCAATAATTTTTTTAACGATTCCATTCGAAAGAGCGACCTCGAAAACATGGGAATACATGGTTTTAGTTATTTTTTCTTTATTTTTCTATCAGTAATATGAGCCTCTAAGTTCATGTCTCTTGACAGTGCACTTTGGCGTTAAAGGGTTAAATAAAAAAATCCATAGGTTTTCTCACAATATCTAAAAGAGCAGCGTTTAATCTTTTCTGTAAACTAAAAACTTGATGTAGTTATAAAGCAATTTTCGCAAAAAAACACGTTTAAAGCCAATAAAAAAAATATAATCAAAGTACCTGTGATGTTAAGATGTTCTCGTGACGTTTAAGAGACGTCATTTTTTTATTTTCTGTATTTGTTTTCCAATAATTTCTTATTTCTTTTGCATTTTTAAGATCTATAAATAAATAATGGATCGCTTGAGTGAGAAGCAAAGAAATGAAAATTTTAATAACGATGGGGTATAGATGGAGATGGTGATAGAAATGGAGATATGCAGAAGCATGTCTCCATCTCTATCCCAAGACCAAGTTTATGTACTGATTAATGAATTTAATTAAATTGTACCCCGACAGATCTCCAACAATAAACCAGTCACCAGTCAACAAGCCGACTGGTAAAGAAATTTGTAAGGCAAAAGCAAGGAATTGGTAGCGTTAATAATTCGTTAAATCAGTAGACCCTAAAACTACAACCGGAGGAGATAAAGCGTTGGATATCTTGCTCTCAGTGCGGGAGAATCCAATCTTATCTTCCAACTAATTTTGATGTTTCTCATCAGTCAGTTACAAATTTATTTAAGCGAGAAAATGTACATCCATACAAACTACAACTTGTTCACGAGTAAAACGAGGATGACTTCAATAGAAGGGCTGAATTTCGTGAGGACATGATGGAAATATGCAATGACAGTAATAACTTCGTAAAAGATATCCTTTTTTTCAGATGAAGCTGCATTCAGTTTAAATGGTGTTGTTAATTGACATAATAATCGTTACTGGTTAAGTCAGAACCCTTATTGGTTCCAAAAAGTACATACCCAAAACCCCAAAAAAGTTAATGTTTGGCAGGCATTGTTGGAGGACGTGTTGTCGGACCTTTCTTCATAGATGAAAATTTAAATTCTGAAAAATATTTCGATCTGCTAAGAAATCACATTAATCCATCTTGCAGACTGTTGTTTCCGGATGAAAATAATGTTATTAACCAACAACTATGGTTCCCACAGGATGGAATACCACCACATTTTGCGGCAAATATCAGGGAGTATTTAAATGCACAATTTCCAGGACGCTGGATAGGCAGATGAGGTATAATTGAATGACCAGCGCGCTCCTCGGTTTCTAAATCCCTTTTTTTGAAGTTTGTCAAAATTTTGGTCAAAATGTCATGTCAAAATTTTTGGTGTACAGTAAAGAGAAAAAGCCGCTCTTTCCGATATTGAGAAAAACCTACGAGTTGTAAGTTGTATAATGTTGGTCTCCATAAAATCAAACGCGAAATGACAAAATTATTTCGTATTAAAAGAAACACGGCAAATAAGCTGACGAAAAACTTTTATTCAGGACATTTTTTTCATTTACAAGGTTATTAAAACGTTACTTACAGGCATTATGCGCGACTTTTTTGCCATGTTGAATATTTCAGCCAGTGGCCGAATTCGCCAGTTGAAGACAACATACAAAAGGCTTTTGTTTTTTGATCAAAATTACAGCCTGTGCACAGAGTGGAACAATTTGAAAGCACAAACATTTTTCAAACAACAGATCAATTTTAATTTGTCTATTAGTTCGTACAATTCAAATGTGAAATGAAACGTCCTTGTAATTTGAAGTAATTTAGAAGTGTGTAATTACTTTTTGTTCTCAGGAAATAAATTGTAAAAATCGTGCATTTGCATTCTAAAACTATTAACGAAGGAAGAGTGAATGAACCCCAACTCTAACACAGTGTACGCCACTGCGTTTAGTAATTTAAAATAATGTGTTTGACGTAATTTTGCTAATAATTTTCTTAACGCTTTAGACCTGCAGTGATAAATTCAAACAATGTGCACTTGTTCCCTTTGTTCTGTTCAGTTTTATATAAAAATATTTTTATCGGTGTTAATAAAAGTTAACAACTTTGTTTTCAACGTTCAGAAATACATCAAACTGCATGACACTGAATGAAATTTATGCATGCATGCCATGCATGTAGCGGCTCGTAATAATTTTATTTGGGAGAAGTGTTTTAGATAATGTTTTAGATAATCCACGAAAGAATATTTAAATATGAAAACAAAATTTGAGTGTTTAATGTTCTTGAGTGGAAAAAAACTCAAACTAAAACACGAATGTAACACGTCTTCCACAATTCATAATTTAATTTATATGACATCTCAATGTCACGTCAAGTGGCATTTAAAAAATGTCTGTTGGTTTCTGTTTTGGTTTCTACGGTTTGTTTTTGAATTGAATGTGAATTTGGTAAAAAGTGGAAGAAATCCGATATTCCTGCAGATGCAGGAAGAAGCCGAAGAGGCAACTTTGTATTTATTACCAGTCAAGCCTAAGGAACTTTATGAAACAGACTTCCAGAATATAATGAATGGAAAGAAAAAGAAAAGTCAGTGTAATAAATAAAAGCCGGCAGATCCGGGCGGCGGACCATAACCGTACGCGTCATACTACTTACTACTTGTATGTGCAAAAACAAAATTCATGAAAACAATAAACTGTTCCAAAGATACTGTTATAAAGATATGTGTTAAACTTACCCTGTCATTTACGTTGAGATGTGTGAAAACTTTGTACCATCAGGTATGTTTCTACAGTTGTGTCCAAAAGTGACGTTCGCCGAGATGAAAAAATGTGCTTATATTTTGAAAACGATCGCTCCACATCTACGGAGGTAATACAGGCATAATTAAATAAATCCCTGCACTCAGAAAATGGCACCGTAGATACACCGTCATAAATTTGTCTCAATGTTATAAAATCGGGATTTGTCTTCAACACTCTGTCACACTTTTCTCTCACATTGTCATTTCTAGAGTCACTTATAGTTTGTAATAGTGTATTTACATCATCCACTATTTGCAGTGATTGCGCAAAATGTAGGGCAGTATTTTCTAATATTGTTATTGCAGCATGTAATCCTATATAATAGTGTCATGAATAATTTTTAAATCTCTTTCTAACGAACTATTTTGAAATGTCATCTGACTTTCCTTAATAGCTGCGGCCTCTTTAGGATTGAAATGTAGTAGCACAGATTTGATTTGTGCGAAATATTTAGCATAATAAAAAGCTGCCTCTAGCCAAGTTCTCCAGCGCGTGATAATAGGCTGTTGTGGTTCAGAAACACCGGGACACTGTGTGTGAAATGATCGAAGACGTTTAGGTGATTTGAGAAACACTTTTTTTGTACTTGATATTAATGCGTCTACTTCTGGAAAACAATTTCGAATAGTTTCTGATACAACATGTAAAGCATGCAGCTTACAGGTAACATGTAAAAAACTACAATCGTGTTCTTTAAGAGACCGGCCTACCGAAAGCATTGTGGCGGCACCAGCAGTTACAAACAGTAACACTTGACTGGTTAACAGTTGAAAGTTTTCTAACGTCTCAAGTATCACACGCTTAATTGCTTCGGCAGTACACTTTTTGTAGTCTTTTGCTGGCCAGTAACAGTGGATATGTCGGTTTAGTAGGGTCCATTACACGTACTAGAACATTTACAATAGAATGTTTCTTACGATCTGTTGTTTAATCCAACATAACCATAATCTCTTATTTTTTAATTCAGATGTGATACTCTTTATAATATCTTCACGTAAGCGTGGTACGTAGGTACGTAAAGCTGTGCGACTGGGTAACTTTACTTCAGAGTATTTGTTCCAGAACACTTTGAATGATTTATTCTCGAGTATGGTAAGTGGTATATTGAAGGTAATCAACATCGCAAGTAAATCAAACATGAACTGGGTTCTCGGGGATACACCACTATTTGTAGTTGTATGTGCCACACTATTTACGTGTCTTCTACAATCATATATGTCCCAACACATTAAAAGGGATGTTACAAACATCACACCATATTTGTGATCCGTCGTAACGTAAATATGGAAAGTCACCTATAAATTGATGCACTGTGTCAGCGAATGGTCGCTTTCCACCTTCCGTGGCGTCGACATTTTCGTGATACGTAAAAAATAATACGCATTTCAAGTAAACGCTTATAACGGTAAATATAAACTGACTGCATCGCCCGCCGCGCGCTTCAGTCGTCTGTGACCTCATGCACAAAGCCTGCATCACGCCACTGGGTCGCCGCGCTGTTAGCCGGCTTTAGTAATTAATGAAGAAGTGATGCTTTCGTATATCTTAATTATCAAGAAAAGTCTGGGGTGTCATCGATGTGAACACAGTATTCAATGTTGAAATCTACTATAACAGTTCATGTAAATAATTCAAAATTTGATAAGCTGACCGTTTATTTGAAAAGTGAATCGAAAGGACACATCCGAAGAAAGCAACACTTTTATAGAGAGAACATATTTGAAGAATTTATATAAGGACTTTTGGTGAGGAGAATTTGATGATTTATGTAATGGGTCTCATTTTTTGAACAATATTAACAAGGTAATCAACGTTGCATTTTTGAAATGTTATAGATTGCATTAATAGTGGGAGTTGCTGATGTTGTGAATTAATTAATTTAAAAATCGACAAAAGTCGAAAAGAGATCATATCTACTTCTTTCAATACCGGATATCAAAACTAACATTTCGCGTAAGTGCACCATTGCCGAGAAAGGATATTGTGTGAATGCTATAGATATGTGTAAAAAGTACATTTGCCTAATTCCAAAAAAGCTGATGTACAGCAGATTTTTTCATTTTTAAATCTACCAGACGCGAAAACTTACATGGGTCATTGTATAGAAGAACTTCGACAACTCTGTTGGCGAAGCAAAGGTACAAATATTAAAACAATCAAGCGACACGGTGGATGGAAGGAGCTCCAGTGTTACAAAAACCTCTATTGACGAATACATATCATACAAACTTGATGTAGAGCGAAGAAAATCCAAGAAGAATCGTTCAATTTCAAAGAAGGTGAAATATCCTTAACTGATATTCAGAATATTTGCCTTGTAGTTGACGAAAATGATAATAACACTAATTTATAGAAACGAAGTTAAGTTTAACAAATCAAAGGATCAATATAAATGAATATCAATAAATATTTCAAAAAAAAAAAAACTGGACGTTTTCCACGAAACACCGAACTACTACACTTTTCTCGACGCGCGTTTCGCCAACCAAGTTGGCATCTTCAGGAGAAGATTAAAACTTTTTAATCTTTTTAATCTCTAAGAAGATTAAAACTTTTTAAACTTTTTAATCTAAAAAAGTTTTAATCTTCTCCTGAAGATGCCAACTTATTGGCGCAACGCGCGTCGAGAAAGTGTAGTAGTTCGGTGTTTCGTGGAAACTGTCCAGTTTTGTATTCTACGCCGAAGGTTCCAGTACCCACTCCCAATAAATATTTCAATAAATTGTTTGATTTCTGTTTCATCTGAAACAATTGAGGATAAACAACAATTTTTTTCATGATACAAACACAGCAGAAAGTATTCGCTCTCTGATGCAGTTTTTATTTTGATGGATAATTTTTATATAAAATTTTTATTGGCTAAATAAGCCTAAAATGTTGAGTTGATGCTGAAACGACGGATTGTAAGTTTAAACGAAAACATGTTTCTGTCTGTAAAACTTTTTTGTCTACACTATAACTCTAGAACACGTTAAGATATCAACTTGAAATTCAGAACGTTTGTGAACCATGAGTTCTGGAGTTGTCTAAGCAATCAGTTAAGGGTTGAGGGATAAATGGGGCTTAATACACTTTATCCTTGTCTATAGAAAATTCGCAAACGATGCCAAGATATGCACTTCGAATTTGAAACACATTTAAAACATAATAAGAGTATGCAAATATAAAAAAAGCTTTCTAGGTTGAGGGGATTGAAGGGGATCCAAATTAGTTAAAATTAATGTTTTAACATAAGTTTTAATCGTTGGTTCCAGCGTATTTGGAGACAATAAGAGATCAGTTTTACAGAATAATATGTACGTAAGGAAAATCAAGCACGTAATTTTTTTATGGTAACTTATGTAGTTTTAATTTTACATTATACGTGATTTAATTTTTACGTTATACGTGTTACATTGTACGTTTCGCTGTTATGCTTAAAATCATCTCACGTCTGTTGGTAATTAAAATATAAACACAATTATTTATAAACTATTTAAAAACCAGGAAGATGATCTGCGGGGTTTTCTTAAACAAGGCCATCTAAAAATAGTGAATAACAGAGATATCAGTATGTAAAATCATTTAGGTGTGGTACACGTACAGGGTGGATGTGTACCATAACTCATATTCAGTACATACTTATTCAGAAACTCAGTTCCTCTCTTTCAAAATTAATTTCGTTTTATTCGATTTAACATTTTCCAATTCATGTCTGAGGTTATAACTGGTGGATGTATTAATCCTTTTAATATAGTCCTACGGTTTGAAACAATTCACGAGTATCACAGGATGCTATATTTATTCTTAGGGAATATTTTTTTAACAATTGGCAGAAAAATTGAATCAGTCCAATTGCTTGGCCTTTAATACAGAATTGTTTTAAACATTTGTGTTGATGGTGTTAATGTTCAGTAGGTAGTTAATGAATTAATGCATAGAAACGTTGGTGAAAATTAACCTAAATTTGTTCAGTCGAGTTTTGTCATACCTGTAATAATAAATAATAAGATCACTGTTTTTTCTCTTCATAATTTTTTGAGGTCACCGGCTACGTTAAACTGAACACTACATATTAGGTATATTTAGATGGCTGGCGAGTAGCCGTATATAAGGAAGTATAGAAAAAGCCCTCAAAAATTTAAAAAAGTAACGGTTAGTAAGTGCCGCAAAAAAGTGAGGTTAAAGGTCATCGCCTTGGATGTTTACTGTATCAAGATCGTCGAACGGTCCTCAGTTCAACAGAGATGCTAGACCGTGGTTGGCATACATCGAGATTTAGAATAGACCAGAAAAATTATGTATTTTTCTATTCACCCTATGCATGAAAAATGGTATAAACAGAGTGATACTAATATGGCGGCTTTGCCAGAAATAAACTTGAAATTGACCCTGAAACAGTCTAATCAGACCCTGAATCTCTAATTATAAACAATGATTGTTAACAATTTGAAACTAATTCCAAAATTTTCAAACCATAATAGTCAAATTACCTGTGCAATGTCACTGGATATTTTCCTTGTTTGATCAGCTGCGCAACAGCCCTGCAGTGTATTATTATATAATAGTGTTTAGCCTTCAAAAATACAGACAACCATTAAAATCAATCGCTAATTTTAACATACGAAATCAAATAAAATCAAAAAAATATTTTTGCTTTGTTCACGGTAACACCAATATGTCCGCTTGACTTTAGATGTGCCAATGTAACAATATACGCAAGTTTTTTTGCTATTATGGACTCCAATTTAGTTATAATAATCACTTCCTAAGATATGATATATATAGCGGCAGCCTAATGCGTACATAGGTGGATATTAACAACATATTAAATGATACATTTTTATGTCATAGTTAGGCGAATTTACTTGGACCGGCGGGGCTTTGTTTTAGTGGGGGTTTTTGGCGGAAATCTAAAGAGCAACGTTGCGGTAAATCGTAGCTCAGGTCAGAGTCGGGCTTAGATTACTATTATTGCAAAGCGATACACAGAAAATACATCAGAATACATTAGTGAATATTCGAATAAACGTACTACGAAGCGTACTATTACACGACGGTATTTAGGTGTGATAATGTCAATGGTCACGAAAAATGAAACTTAAAAGGATTTACCAATTAAAACTCATAAATTGTTTGATGCAAAGAGTAGCATTACATTTTAACTAGCGTATGATATTTTGCAGGGCATATTTTTGCAACTTTTTTTCGTCTTTTGTTAAACAGTTGCAGTTTTATTACAGCTGATTTTGTGTTACTTAATTAATTTTACCTTTTAATCTGACGAAATATTAGGTCTTCCTTGTCTCAAAACTGGTATTATGGGAGCAGGAATTTAGAACAGATATACCCTGGAAAAACAAGTCTTGACCACAAAAAAACAACTTGTGAAATAGGTATAAAATACAGAAGATTCTTAACTAAAAGTTTTCTAAATATATACATTAAACAGCAACTGAAATTAATTTCACCTTCTGTAAAAGTAGTTAACGTTCATTAACCTAATGCACTTACATACTAATGAAGATATATTGTTTTCAATCTAGCTCTAAATTTTATATAAATTATATCAAGTGGGGCAATTGGTAAGAAGAAACAGCTGGAAAACTGTAAAGGAGGACATAAAAAATGTACTATAAAACAAGAAATTAACATTTAAAAATATTCAATTTTTTGGGTTTGAAAATTGAAATAATACAATTACAATGTTTAAATATATTGAATTTAGTTTTAATTAGCTTTAATTAACTCTCAAAGTTTTAATTAACTCTCAAAAAGTGTCAGATTTTTGGGAGTATACTGAATTGTGTTTCTGATTGAATTACACTGACAAGTGTAGTAATAGGGTAAAGTGAAGAGGTTGGACCACATTTTGAATAGTCATCAATAATTTTATTATGGAACAAAATAAAACTACAAACAATAAGAAACATAAACATTAATATTATACAACTTGTGGCACAGTCTAAAGAATAGAGGAACTCGTCATAAAATGAAAAAAATACAAGCTGAAACATGGCATTGATCCGACTCTCCTATCCAGTATGGGAGAGATGGTCCACCTAAGGTAGGAGAGATGGACATACATTTTTTTTGTCGCAGCAACGCCACGCATTTAACACACATTCATCTTCATGCCACCACCGGAAACATAATAAGCACAGTATCCAGTCTTCTTTCATGGAAGTGAGATGATAATCTTCGCCGCATCCGATGCATTCATTCATTAAGTCACGAATACGTTCATCTCCACTCGAATAATCGTGTAAAGCTACATCATCTGAGCCAAAGAAAAGGGAAGACTCACGCTTGGACTTCTTTGCACACTCCTGGAGTGGGTACTGGAACCTTCGGCGTAGAAACAAAAAAACTGGACGTTTTCCACGAAACACCGAACTACTACACTTTTCTCGACGCGTTTCGCCAACCAAGTTGGCATATTCAGGAGGAGATTAAAAACTAAATTCTAGCCTACACACTTGCATTATTTATACCAAATTTGTTGCCACGGTTCACTGAACCGTAACTGTCTTTGTTTATCAGAACAAACAGTGGACTGGTGGGTATCGGACCGTTGTCCGTATTCATACTATTGTTACACTTAATGATTTCTAAACTTTCAAAAGCATCCAACTGTCTACTGTTTGTTACATTTCCTAATTAATTTTAAATTATTTATGTCTATCCTATGGTTGTTGTCAAAAGCGTGTTGGGCAACAAGATTTTTCTGTTCTGCCATATTTCAAATGAGCCATGTGTTCTTTAAATCTAGTCAATATATATCTTTTTGTTTGCCCAATATACTTTTGACCACAATCTTTACAACTTATTTCGTATATTCCTGACTTTTCGTTATTGTCGATTTTATCTTTGGGGTTACCCAAAAGCGTCTGTAGTTTATTTTTAGAATTATAAACCAAATTGATATTAATATTTTTAAAACTTTTATCTAGTCCGCGGGTGAATTTAGGTTCATATGGTAACGAAGCAAATTTCGAATTGTCAGTATCTCTACGAAAAGTCGTGGAATTGTACAGGGTTCTCTTAAATGTATGCTTCCTTATTAACTTATCTATTAAATGGACTGAGTAACCGTTACTCTTAGCTATATTCTTAATTAATTGTTTCTCACGTTCAAACCTCTCTTTACTGAGGGGGAAATTTAACAAACGGTGAATTAGAAAATTAAAACTTGCCATTTTATGTTGAAAAGGGTGGTGTGAATCGTTGGGAATATATCTAAGAGTCGCGGTTTCTTTCCTATATACATCAAACTCTAACTTATTTTCATTATTTCTAATAACTAATACATCTAAAAATGGTAGCTGTTCATTGTGTTCCACTTCATATGTAAATTTTATAGTAGGGAAACGGTTATTTAATTTGGCAACAAAATTATCTAAACTAATTGCTTTTGTATCAAATACCGCAAAGATGTCGTCCACATACCTGAACCAAACTCTAGGGAAATACTCGAATTTATCTTTTACTTCTGTCTCAAATTTACTCATAAAAAAATTGCAATGAAAGGTGACAAGGAGTTACCCATTGCCGTTCCCTTATGTTGTTGAAAATATTCACCATTATACTGAAAACAATTTTGATTCATACAAATACTAGTAAGCCGAATGTATTCCTTAATAATTTTATCGTCTAAACCATTTAATTCGAGTAATTCCCTGAGGTAATCCAAAGTTTGCGGGATTGGAATACTTGGAAACAATGAGCACACATCAAAATTTCACCTTCTTGCAATTGGATATTTTTGATATTGTCAATGAACTCACTAGAATTTTTAAAAGGATTTTTGACAATTTTTTTGTAAGGACCACTACCAATTAAATTGTCGACTCTTTCAAAATAATCATTTTTGTCTAAGATAACAACCTTATTTCCCTTGTCAGCTTTTAAATAAAAACAATCCTTCTCTCGTAATTGTTTGATAATGTTTTTGTCTTTTCTTGCCATTTTTGGTATTAATTTTATTTTTAACAATGTTAGAACTAATTTGTTTTCTAACTGCTTCTCTGACAAACCCCCTGGACGAACAGCACCAGCCCGATTCGTCCAGGGGGTTACGGTGAAATCGCAAATCAATACTTTTCCTCCTGCACTGCCTCCTGTACTGCCTCCTACACTGCATCTTGCGCTACCTACTGCACTGCCTCCTGCACTACCACCTTCACCAGGATTAATTCCAGGGGGACAGGGTGGTGGGAATTCGTTTCCGACGTTTACATTTAATGCTGTAGGCTGCAAAAACTTTTAGTAGGGAATGGCTTCTGTATTCAAAGGAAATATTCCCGTTGCCTGGGAGACTGAAACCGCGTTGTTATCTACCTAAATATAGGTCCATCTCTCCTCCACAAAGTTGGTCCATCTCTCCTCAAACGGGAGGACCGGAGAATTACCAATTACCGCGCGATGAAACAAGGCAAATTGTCACTTTTTTGGTTATATTTACTTCAAACATGTAACGAGACAATGGTACCCATAAAATTGTAAATAAAATTTACGTGAACTCGATTGATTCAACAGAGTACAAACACACGAATCATTTACGAGGGTATCCAAAATTACATTTGAAAATAATGTAGCGAAAACATTTCACCTTACCGACGCCTCTCGCAGACTGAACTAACGCAAATGCACGATTGTAGCTAACCAAAGCATGCATTGTTGCAATATTTTACGGAAACTCACGAGTAATCCGTCTCTCCTACTGGTTCAGCTCTCCTTACTTTACCCTACAATTATAAAGGTTAAATCTGTGTATATTTAAAGATTAAAATTTTAAATCAATATTAAATTGCAATGCTTAATACAAATAAAAAACTGGCTAACTTCGAGATTTTAAGTTTAAGCAAAAAAAAATGATCTCTGTTGTCTGCCTGTATGTCCATCCGTCCGTCTGTTAACCTTTTTTGTACACGATAACTCGAGAACACGTTAAGATATCAACTTGAAATTTCTACCACTTATTTGCCATGAGATCTTGAGCTGATTTTAAGCCTAATCGGTTAAGGGCATAAATGGGGTTAATACACTTTTTTCTTTGTCTACAGATAATTCGCAAACGATACAAGATGTACACTTCAAATTTAATACCTATGTACAACACAACACAGTCTGAAAATGTAAAATGTTTTTAGTTTAATATGATGCTGGGGTTGAAGTGGGTATCTATTCAAATTATGTTAAACAAACTTTTTTTAAGATTAATTGTAATAATTACACAATGGACGGAGTTTTAAAAAACCCTACTCTTCCTCGCTACCCTTTCCCCAAGAGGGACTAATGGAAAATGTTAGAAAATGATTAAACAATAGTGAAACGTATATGTATATCCAAGATAAATCATAAATTTATTTTGAATTGGCTTATGGTGTTACTTGTTGTCCCATGGAAGGGGGGGCAATGGGATTGTATTTTAATGTGAATTAAGAAAGATATTAATGTGAAGTGTCGTTTCAGGGGTTTTTGGAGTAGAGGAATTCAAATATCACCTCTACTTCAAGCCTCTACTCTCATTTGAACTACTATGCTTGTTTCCAATGCAATAATTATGATCAATATAACATAGGTTATGTCAATATAGGTCATACAAGTCATAAAAGTCATAAAGGTCATAAAGGTCAAATTGATCGTAAAGGCCATATTGGTTATAAAAGTCAAATTGGTCGTAAACGTCATATTGGTCATAAACTTCAGAATGCTCGTATGAGCCATAAGTGTAGTATAGTCAATAGAGGTCATATTGGTCATAAAAATCATAAAGGTAGTATGGGTCATAAAGATCCTCTTGATCATAAAGGTCGTGTAGGTCATAAAGGCCATACAAGTCATAAAAATCACTTGTCATAAAGGTTACGAAGTTCATAAAGGTAGTCGCATTAATCATAAAGGGCATAAATATCATATAAGGTCATAAAGCTCATATATTCCATAAATACTGTACATATCATAAAGGTTACATGTTTTTAGAGATTTAGTCTGATTGATTATAGAAAAATTAGACGTGGAAATAATGATTTCTTGGGCAGCGGTTTAGTTTAGGGTTTATAATAGTGATTCATAATCACTTTATAAAATGGATACCTCCAGGTTCCAATTTGTGCCCACTTTTCTTCCTACATTTTGTAAACTTGATGAACAATTGTATGATAATATGTGTGATAAATAATAAAAATGATAACAACTGTAACTTAGCGTCAACACATAAATTTGCCTATATTTTAGATGCTGCTCGGCAGTAGAATATTTTTACAGTATATTAACCAGATTCACAAAATGAATTTTTATATTATGTTACAGGAAACGGAGCACGGCTAACAATGACTACACGTCTATTCCGTGCACACGGGGACTTCTGTGCGTCGCACCCTTTGGGAGGTTATAGTGGCCACTCTCACGCTGACAGCTTGCATGTTAACGGTGGACCAACAGCAATCGGCGTCACCACCAAAGCCAGCGGTTAGATTTTGCGTAGGATGCCCAAACGAGGTGAGCACTATTCTTCTTTGACGTTCTCTAGGACTGTATAGCCATCAAAATAATTAGTACTTAAAATGTAATATTTTCAAATCCTGCCCGTCTCCTATATATGAATGAGACACCTTTCTAATTGATATTTAATTTAATTAAAACTCCTCAAATGTTACACGTTAAGATGTGATCGTCAGATAGTTTGTAGGATAACTGATATAAAAATCTGATTACACGTTGGTATCCACAATAGAGATTTTCATTGTAATAGAGGAAAGTTTGAAAAGATTATTAAAATAATGCGCTAGTGGAACAATATGTCATCTTGACTTAATTATAACATTTATAAATTGACTATTAAAAAGCGTCACCTCAGATACTTACTTCTGTACATACATATGCTACATATGTTATAAAATCATACATACTTTTTTTTGGTGTTTGTGAACGACCTAGCCACTCACATAAACATCAGATCGGTTTACCAATTTGCAGATGACATCTATAATAGTTACAGCAACAAATGTCAGACATATATCACACATCTTGACACGGTTTCGTCAGAGGTGTCCACGTGGTGTAGGGATGATTCATTAAAACTGAATGAGAATAAACTGGTACAGTATTCTACAAAAACTGTTTGCCAATATCTCCTTATGTCTTATTGAATGGTAAATCAAGTTCAATCTATAAAATTCTTGGGCATTACACTTGACTCCAACAGAATTTTAGTTTCACAAAAGAGAATCATTAGAACAATTTTTAATTTTTCTGTGGATATATCTAGTCGAAAGTATTTTCAACGGCTAGGAATATTAGCGGTGCCCAGCATTTATACACCATAGGAAATTGCACCATTACATATTGGCGATACATGTGTAGAAGAGAATAAGTTAAAAGACACCAGTAAGGACAGACAAAGACAGTTAGATGCACCAGTGTTTCACGCTTGTGTACGTATTAAAAACATATGATGTAAAACGTTACCTGCGCGTTAACAGAAACTGGAATATGGAGGTGGAGAGACACCGCCCATCACCTAACGAATTTGAGTGAGTCGGACTCAGTAATTTTTCGCAGCAATGAGGGTGTACATCGACATAGCTGTATGAAACGAAATTCTTACGTAATTCTGACTTAAAATTATCCCATACACTTAAAAGAACATGTACGAACATAATTGTATTTATTTTCAAATTTTTGTATTCCTTAACTAACCGGTCTGCAAGAAAATAAAATTGAAGTTCTATAAAAAAATAGAAAGATATAAATATAAATCAACCCGGTTATAAGCCGAAAGAAAGAAAAAAATGCCTATTGAATAAGTGGTTCAAAATGTCGCCCCTTTGTTCTTCGCAAAACCCTGGTCTATCGTAAAACTCAGTTCTTACGCGTTCTAACATTTCTTAAGCGTAACAATTTAGGACTTGTACAATTCTGGCCGTAAATCATTTAAATTTCGTGGTCTTTCATGTTCATGTCCGTAAACAGTTTGTTTTATTTGTTAAATATTTGTTTGCATTTAAGGAACCGTTTATAAAAAATGGCCCAACGATGGAATCGCCTAAAATACCAACTGCGTACGCAAGGAATACCCAAGTGCTTTTTTTCCGTAGACCAATAACGATGTAATAATTCAATTCACACGTGCGCATTATAATTTATGCGCGGGGCGTCCCGCCTACATACTTTATTGCTACCCTATCACGAAAGACAGAGAATAACGCCCATAGAGTTTTAAATGACATGTCAGTCTGGCAACTATGGATATAATATTTCTTTGTCAGTTCCTCTATCTGTCAGAGTTTATTCTTTTCTTATTTATTAATGCTCGGCTTTGAAATCTTGCACTTTCCTAACCGGTATATTTAACATTGCAGTCTACACAAAAACATCATTAGACAAATTTCCTAAAAACATCGACATTTACAATAATATGGAAACACGAAGTGGAAGTAATTTGAGTATACCTAGATATAAAACAACAACACTATTTGAAAAGGGTCCCTTCTACACTTGTATTAAAATTTATAATGCCCTACCTAGATATGTATATAAAAGAAATCAGAGTACTGGATATATTCAAGCGGGAATTAAAAAAAAATATCTGATCAGCAAGGAATTTTACACAATAAATGGATACTTGTCGGAGAATAATTTTGCATAACCTAGTTTAATATTATAGGAGCATGTATTTCTTTCAAATTTTTTCTTCAGTTTGTTCTATCAAATGTGTAAATGTGACAATTTCTTAAATGTTTTTATATGTTATTATACAGGGAGACTCACAGGAACCTAGTGTTTTTAAAATGGCTAGTATTCAGGCAATCGTGAAGGAGGGTCACGTGGCAGGTAGCATTCCATTCCTTGGTTCATAGCATTTAATTTTTGATCAGTGAAATGGAGCCGTGGACGTTTGAGCACCGTATGTACGCGTATGTGGCTCTGGAACCCTAGTGTTTTTGAAATAATGATGAAAAATCGTGTATTTACTCAAAAAAAATTTATTGGTATAAAAGCGGGAATGCTGTCTGTGCCGGCAGTAAGTTTAGGCTTTATATGCTTTAGAGCATTGTAGGCCATATTTTCAGAAACACAAGTTATAGAAAAGGTATTATTTTTGTCACTATTGCTTAGAAGAGGAGTATCCGTATAACTATCAGAAAAAATTGTTTTAAAATATGAAGTAAATGCATTGGCTACGTCTTGTGGATTCTGTAAATCAGTGTCGTCAAAAGTTATAGTATCGGGAAGAGAATTTACTTGTTTTCGTCCATTTACACAAGACCAAACTTTTTAGGTTCTTGGCGGATGTTGTTTTGCAAGTTAGTCAAAAAATTTGAATGTGCAGTGAAGATGTCTCTTTTGATCTCAAAGCGTAACTGTTTAAATTCATTATATAACGCTAAATCATGCGTACGCTTTTGTGCTATTAAATAGGTATCTTTCTAACCGTTTTCTAGATCTAATATTTATGTAAAGCATCGCTAATCAGGCCAACACGACACTGATCAACATATACTGGGAATTTGAGATATGTTGTCAAACATGTTCGTTTTATTACTATTGTCTTTTAATTAATTATCGTTATAAGACGTATATAAGATGCGGGATACTTAAGACCCACGTTAAGGAGCGATCAGGCACGTGTTCAGATTCCAAGAGACTAAAATGACATCATCAGATGCGGCTCATATTCCAGATTATCATTCATTATCATTAAAAAGATATATTTCGTCTTTAAGGTGCATCTACCTAGAGTGTGTACCGTGTGTCCCAGAATAATTTGTACATGTAAATTTCCAACAATACGCATATAACGCGCGGGCAAAATGCTCCGCTCTATAGTCCAATCAACGAGCGAAAGCCCCCATGTAAATTGGTCACTAATTGTTATCAGCAAACAAAAAATATGGTCGTATAGAGAAAGAAATTCTAAGAAAAAGATAGCGTTTTTTTGCGACTCGAGTTTTAATGGCGAACATAACCAAGAAAATCGCAAAAGTCAAAAAAACGGTTTTTTGCAAATAAAAAAAAAGATTCAAGTCCTACACAAGAAAGTTAAATTAGAAAGTTGTAGGTCTTAAAAATGCGCGTCGAATGAGATGTGAACGAAAAAAATCGGTTCATAAACAGTTGAGAAAAATTTAAAAAACGTCAAAATTCGCGTTTTCGTATTTTTGCTGTAACAATTCCAATTTTGTTTGAACAGACTTCTTGTTAACTAGAAATACAGCCCAAGACAAGCGGAAAATGACACTTTTTTCAAAAATTCAAAAAAGTTTTATTTTTTCGAGTTATAACAATTTAAAAAAGACGTTTTCAAAAATCAACTTTTACAGACGCAAAAATGATCGTACAGAAACGATCGTGGGCTCATTTTATTCGCGAAGACTTGTACTTTCATGCTATTAAAAAACAAATTGCTTTTATTTAATTTTTTGCATAAAAAAATGCGTTGTAAAATTGTATCATTTTTCGAACCGGTTTTTTTCGAATAACTTTTAATTTTTGGTTTTACATTTTTGGCCGTTGCATATTTGAAAAGTGCCATTCAAAACACGCGTTTAAAAAAAAATTAAGGTCCTACGACCTCAGGGAGCCGAGATAATTATTTTTCGTTTTTAATTCCTGACAGCGCTGTATACATCCGATTGACTTCTTTTTTACACGAAATAGATCTCAAAGACTTTTACTTTCTTAAAAAAATATTTTCAAATCATTTCGCATAAATTAAGTTGACATAATTGTTTGCGAAAGTACAGCGCTGGTTGCGGCACGCGCTAGCCAATGCACGGCGACAGAGTGGAGGGACACTCCGCTTGGGCGTATCAAAAAAATAAACACGATTTCTAGTCTATCGCGCTCGCAAAATTATCTTTTCCTCAGCTTAAAAAAAATTATCTCGGCACTCTGAGGTCGTAGGACCTTAATTTTTTTTAAATGCGTGTTTTTGAATGGCACTTTTCAAATATGCAACGGTCAGTCAAAAATGTAACACCAAAATTAAAAAAGTTATTCGAAAAAAACCGGTTCGAAAAATGATACAATTTTACAACGCATTTTTTTATACAAAAATTAAATAAAAGCGATTTGGTTTTTTAATAGCATTAAAGTACAAGTCTTCGCGAATAAAATGAGCCTACGATCGTTTCTGTACGACCTTTTTTGCCTCTGTAAAAGCTGATTTTTGAAAACGTCTTTTTTTTTTTATAAAATCGTTATAACTCGAAAAATAAAACTTTTTTGAATTTCTGAAAAAAGGGTCATTTTCCGCTTGTCTTGGGCTGTGTTTCTAGTTAACAAGAAGTCTGTTCAAACAAAATTGGAATTTATACAGCAAAAATACGAAAACGCGAATTTTAACATTTTTTTAAATTTTTCTCAGCTGTTTATGATCCGATTTTTTTCGTTCACATCTCATTCTTGTGTAGGACTTGAAACTTTTTTTTATTTGCAAAAAAAAACCGTTTTTTTGACTTTTGCGATTTTTTTTTGGTTATATTCGCCATTAAAACTCGAGTCGCAAAAAACGCTATCTTACTTAAAAAAAATTTCTCTATACGACCATATTTTTTGTTTGCTGATAACAATTAGTGACCGGTTTTCTCCCCGTTGATTGGGCTACTAGTCATACAACTCCTCAACTAATAAAGATATCGGGGTCAATTTGCCGTAGAAGGAATGTTATTAAAAATGCTTCCCCCAGTGAAGCCGCTCCCGGAGTGCCACCCCCAACTTTTTTTCAAATGACACCTCGTATATTTTTTGACCTGTGGTTCCAGAACGCCTTTAATATATGTATGTGCTTTTTTATGAACATTTAAATGAAGTCACAGGAATGCAGAAGGTTTTTTAGCTTCCTACTCTAATTTTAACTTAAGTCATAAATCCTTTCCTAAACTACAAAAACTGTCTTCAAAAAATTCGATTGCTTTATGATTTCTGGTTTAGGTCGCCAACGATACGACAGTTTTCACAACTGCTTTATAGTTGGCGATAATGTTGCTCTCCTCAAAACCTTGGAATTTAACCATATGTATTAGTCTACAACTACAACAGGATAATCTAATACGAGGCGTGTAAATAAAGTAATGCGTCTGATTTTTTTATTTGAATAGATTTACAATTCAGTATTGTCTCCTTCAAAATAACTTCTTTGGGAAGCCACACAACGCTGGAGATGGTTCTTCCATTCCTCATAGCAGTACTGGAACTCATATACTGGAATAACGTTCAGCTGGTGGGTTACAGCCGTTTGAATGTTTTCTATGGTCCCAAAATGACGTCCCTTGATTTATCAATCTCGGGAAGAGAGAAAGTCACAAGGACCCAAGTCAGGCAAATAAGGAGGCTGAAGAGCCACAGGAATGTTTTTACCGGCTAAAAACTCGTTTATTGAAATGGCTGTGTGACAAGGCGCATTGTCGTGATGCAACATCCAGTTGTTCTTGATGTTTGGTCTCACACGCATGACCCTTTTTCGAAGATTTTCAAGAACCTCTCTGTAAAAGTGTTGATTTACTGTTTGGCCTGGAGGCACGAACTCGTTGTGGACAATTATCTGGCTATCAAATTAGCACATCAACAAGCATGCGATCTTCGACTTGTTCATTATTGATTTTTTTGGGTCTTGAAGCGCTTGAAGTCTGCCATTTCATAATTTGGCGCTTGATTTCCGGGTCGTACTCAAACACTCAAGTATCATCACCTGTAACGACACGTTCCATAAAATGGGGATCATTTTCAATCGATTCCAAAAAGTCAAGACACCTTTCTCTCCTGGTGTCGTTTTGTTCCTGAGAAAGGTTTTTTGGAACCATTTTTGCGCAGATTTTTCTCATCCCCAATTCGTTAGTCAAAATCTGATGAATGAGTATGATTCAAATTTAACTGTTCCCCGATCATTATTGTCGTCAACCGACGATCTGAATGCTCAAGGTGCTGTATTATATCGATATTTTCATCGGTTCTTGAAGACGAAGGCCTTCCGCTGCACGCGGTTCATCTTCAATCGACTCTCTTCCTTCTGAGAATGCTTTAAACCACCGAAAAACTTGGGCTGTTGAAAAAACACTGTCTCCGTAGACGTGTTGAAGTTTCACGAAGCAAAACCTGATAGCACACCATTGCTCAAAATTAATGTCACTCATTTTTAAAACGCACTAGAAAAAAACGGTCTACGAAAACAGTTTCAAAGAACAAACAAATGACTCTAACAAGTTCAAACTTGTACTGAAGGTGCATCACATGTTAACCAACCTCCGCAGTGTTGCTGGATCGGGCGCTACGTTGTCACTCTTATTACTTAATTTACACATCTCGTATAAAATATAAGGTATCCCAAAAGAAACATTGGATTTGAATTGTGCATCCGTTTTATTGTGCAGGCTTGTCAGGGTTCTATGGCATCATATTATGTAGTACACACGTTGCGAATTGTCAATATGGCACCTTACACGATGGATGTGACGATTGTCAAAATTCATCAAAAACAACGAAGTAATATACTGACTATGCGCAAATTACGTGGTATTTTCGATTCAATAGTTCGGAACGCCCCAAATGAAACCACTGTAAATATTACAGGAGAAGCATTGGAACTCTCGGCGTAGAAATAAATTCTGGCTTGAACACTTTTAACCACTTAACACCGAAGCGCTTTTTTTAGTCAACGCGCGTTTCGCCAACCATGTTGGTATCAACCATCATTGGTATCATCTGATGATGCCAACATGGTTGGCGAAACACGTGTTTAGTGTATAAATATGTTTCGGTGTTAAATGTTTTGTGTTCAAGTGTGGATTTGTAAAAAAAAACTAGTTGTAAAATTTCAACAGACATACGCCAGTGAACTTTGACTTAGTCGCCACCTGTCATACAGCGCGTGAAACAATCCAATAATTGCAGCATATTGACGACTTATCTTAAACAACAGCGAAGTATCAAGCAACCACTAAGACCTTGCGGTTTTATACCACGCAATTTTTTTGTTATGAAGTTTTCTAAAGTTCAAAATTGCTGCCTCAGAAAGACGAACCAATATTTGATTTAAGGTGTTGACCAGAAGCAGAAATTCGGAGAGTTCTCAACGAAATCGAACCGAAATTAAATGACAAGGAACAACATATTTACTAAACGTCAGAATCAAGATAAGGATTGATTGTTACGTTTTTTATTTGTATTATTAAAATTATGTAGTTTTACTGGCTGTTACGATTTTTTTTGCCACGTAGTATATTACAACTTCATCAAAATAAGTGAAAAGACAATAGCAGAGAACAATGTTTTAGCGTTTGCTATCTAGCGTAACTAGATGCCATCTTCCTACGTTCGAATAACGTATTGTTGAACTCTTGCAAGTGGCAAGCTGGCAACATGGAAATTTAGACACAGCCTGAACATCTAGATAAAAATAGTTGAAGACCATTGCGGTCGAAAGCACAAAATGTCGCTATTCATATTAGCATTTTAACAAAATATGGACATAATGGTATCATGTATTCGTTCAACAACAGCAGATTTAAATATCACTATAGATTTTCCTAGAAAATGGTGTTCTATGAGGCATGTTAAAAAAAATAAAATCATTTGAAGACAAGTCAAAATGAAGCCAGTAGCGAGTTATTGTTTTATCACTTTTAATAATGTATTCTATTACATTTTAATTTCCTATCAATGTTGTAGACAAAACAAATGAAAACAGTTTATTTTTTATAACAACATATACCGGGTTGGGCCATGTTGCCCTTAATATTACCAACTAAAAAAATATATGTGGAAAGGAAGGCGGTGTGGAATGGGTCACGCAGATGGTCCGCTGAATCTGAAATGCGGCGGCAGCCGGACACACGGTTTAGCATAGGTGGGGCTTTAAGGGTAGATCTCATATGCGCAGAAACGCTTTGCGAAGTTACTTCCTCAACACTACATGTAAATAACACCTTGAACGAAAATAAGTTCATAATTTGTAATGTACACGTTTCCACTATTTCTATTTTATACATGTATGTCTCAAAAAAAATTCACAACTAATCTATTACTTCCACTTCACTACATGGATGTGAAGACAAAATGAGTTTATAGTAGAAAAGAATGAAGGATAATGAATAAGAAAGAAAATGAACAACACAGCAGTTTTAATGTTTCCATTGCTTCCACATCTGCGCAGAGGAGTGAAAGATAGAAACTTAGATCTGTCGGTCTGTCAACCTTTTCTGTATATACGATAACTCGAGAACGCTCAATCATATTAAAAGTAATAAGCGGGTTCATACGAAATCACTATTTCTGATATAAATATATACTAATATTAAAGTGCTTAAAAGTTATTCAGGCTCGATTGCTTCTGACAATATATTTATTATATATTTATAGGGAATTTTATAGAGAAGAAATGGTCGTAAATATACTACTTCGGAAATGACATGTCTGGTCGTACGTAAAATCTTGAAGAACAGAAATTATTCCATTTTTTGGGCTGTTTCCACCCTAAATTCTCATTTTATAGGAAATGGAAGGATCTAGCACAAATTTTGACAACGAAATCGTAATCAGCTCGTAAAAATACTTCGGAAATAACATGTCTGGTCGTACGTTCTTAAAAAACACAAATTCTTCCATTTTTGGGCTGTTTTTCTCCCTAAATTCTCATTTTATAGGAAATGGAAGGATATAGCACAAATTTTGACAACGAAATCGTATTCAGCTCGTAAAAATACTTCGGAAATAACATGTCTGGTCGTACGTTCTTAAAAAAACACAAATTCTTCCATTTTTGGGCTGTTTTTCTCCCTAAATTCTCATTTTATAGGAAATGGAAGAATCTAGCACAAATTTTGACAACGAAATCGTATTCAGCTCGTAAAAATACTTCGGAAATAACATGTCTGGTCGTACGTTCTTAAAAAAAACACAAATTCTTCCATTTTTCGGCTGTTTTTCTCCCTAAATTCTCATTTTATAGGAAATGGAAGGGTCTAGCACAAATTTTGACAAGATCGTATTCAGCGCTTAAAAATACTTCGCAAATGACATGTCTAGTTAAGAAATGATAAATATGATTAATATATAAAAATATTTCGCATAAAAACGTATTTTTACAAAAAAAAATGTACTGAGAACCTACGTGGTAGAAAGTTTCCTGAGTCAAAAGTTGGTTTCAGCACAAAAAAATACTTCGGATTCGATAGGTTTAGTTCCTGGAGCAGAAAAAAATTGTTTTTGTAGACCTGTGCTATGTATCATACGATATTTTCATATCGTTTTTATAAGTAGATTCTTTACAATTTTCCGTAATGGTTGAGGTAGAACCTCCGCACAATCTTTTCTTATTCAGGTGCATAAATCTTCCCGGTTACCCGGTCACGTTTTATAAACCTTAACCTTAATAAAACACCATAAGAAAAAAATAAGTGGGGTTAGATCCGGAAATTGAAGTGACCATCCAATTAATGGGCTATTTCGACCTATCCAATGATAATAAAAATTCTCCTTGAGCCATTCCCTGACATGTCTTGCATTGTGTATTGGACACCCATCTAATTGAAACTCCCACTATAGTGGGAGTTTTTTTTTTTATTTGCATTGGAAAATTCATTCTGCATGAAATGTAGGAGCTATTTCACTATTCATTCACAATATTGCCTCTTTCAATTAATTATCTACTCTGGATTTTCTGCAGCCCAAAACCGAGACTTCCGAGATGAAGTAACTCCATTTGTATTGAATGTGGCCTAGGTAAATTTAATTTCAAACTTGCAACTAGTATTTGGATTGTTTGTAAAATAATTTGAAATTTCCTGATCAAATTAATTTATTTTTCTATGTGCTCTTTTCGGTTTTTAGAAAAAAACAAATACGTTTATTAGTAGACACGGGCGATAATTATGTCACAACTTTTTTTAAAAAGCAAACTTGTTTTTACAAAAATTGGTACAAACCCAGATAAGAGGCTGCTGAATCCACTGGTGTAATCAGATTTTGCATGAAACAAATTCTAAAATAATTTAGCTATTTTTTAGTTAGCAAAAATATTGTATCTATATGTAGGTTTTGAAAATTAAAATGCCATCTTGATCTTTTGGGCCCAAGTAGAGTTTTTGATGTTCTATCTTTTAAAAATTTCAAATCTGATAATTAGCAACTTTTTTACAGTAGTGTTTTCATTCTTGGTGGGTACACCCTGTATGTATACATGTATTAAATTTGAAGTGAACGTCTCAAGCATACACATTTTAAACATATTTAGGCAAATGCATTTTTTTAATAACTACATATTTCTTTTCATCGTCATTATGTGAATGTTGAAGTAGTTGAATCATACGTTTAATGTTTCAGAATATTTAAAGCCTATTTAGGTAATTACATTTTTTAAAAGATTGTTTCTTTTTTTTCATCGCCACAACGCGATTGTTGAAGTGATTAAATCATTTGTTTAGAATTCACCTCTCAAAAATTTGCAGACTAAATGTGCTCCACAATTCTTGCTTGCTTTTCAAACAAAACCATTAAACACAGTCCCCAACTAACAATAATATTGTGATGAAAACCCACGGAAGAATATTTTTTTCACGTCACTTTCGCCTATGGCCTTCTGAACTCCAGTTTTTGTCAGCGGAACGCAGGCAGTAAATCCAGTTCTACTTTTAGATTAAACTTAATGCGTTTTGGCTCTTGAAATCGCTATTTATAGAAAATACATTAAATTTATTACAAATTTTAAAACCGCCACTTTATAATCTTCGGCTCCCTTGTCCGTCATGCACTGGTCGATATAACGTATACAGGGACCAGAAAAAGTACTGCATACATTCAATAAAATCGGAACAAGTCAATTTTTGCAAAAACAAAAACGTAAAATTTTAGTTACAAAAATGAATATTTTAAGCGTCAATTGTTTTCGACATGATGACGACAACGATACATAAACGACTGCATACAAATCTTACCACCTAATTAAAAATTATGAGAAATTTGATTAATATGTAAGATGAGGCCAGCTGATTCTCAAATTGCCTTTTTGACAATAGGTCAGCTATAAATTCACTAACGACAATGTGAATGACTTCTTCCGTAATTTGTCTAATTTCGCACTGTATCTATTCCTTAAATCCTCTAAATTTTATGGTTTCATAGTAGAGTGTTTTGCCTGCAAATATCCGGAGAGAATAGTCCAGGGGCGTAAGATCTGGAGATCACGGAGAGGGCTCTATTGACCCTCTTCTACGAATGCAACGCCCAGACAAAATGTCACTCAAGTAATCTCGAACAGGTTGTACAAAGTGCGGTTATCCTCCACCTTGCTGAATCCAGACAGCAATGTTTAATAAATCCTGTTCATTTTCATCGAGAAGAAAAGTTCTACGAGGGTAGGAATTTACTCATATTGAATAAACTCTAAATATCTTTTTTTCTGTAAGGGTCTGTTGAAAAAAAAAAGATAGGGCCTAATACCCTATTGTTGATAATTTCTGCACAAATATTTCGGTTTTGTGGATATTGAGAGTGAACCTCCTTCATCCAATGAGGATTATTTGTACTCCAGTTGTGTCTGTTGGCAGTATTATTTAAATAAAAAATTGCTTCGTCCGAAAATAATATGTTATTTTTAATGTTACAGCTAATTTTTAGTAATAATAGAATTTGTGTTTCATAAGTTTCATTTTGAATTTTCTCTAAAATTTTCTAATGCAACTTGATACAATTTTTGCATTGGCTTTAAATGTTACTAGATTAACCAAAATCAACTCAAAAGTGGGCATTATTTTAGATGAGTGGAGCATCCATGAAAACAACACCCAGATACAAGTTCTTCTTTATCATTTTATCTGTAGTTCTGTCAAAACTTTTAATAGGTCATATTGTGAAGCACCCTGTGGAACGTAAAAGTTATTTTTTTATGGGTGGGAAAGACAACAATAAGTCATACTTAATAAAAGGCAACACAAAGTTAAGTCGATAGAATCCGTAGAAGTATTTTTTTCATTTCAAACTGGTATGCAAACCACATATCGATCAACTGTGCGTAAAGTTGCGTAAATGTTGCAGTAGGTACCTAAATTACATGTACATACATATGTATGTATGAATCTAAGCACTGCAACCGAAGTATCTTTATCTACGTTATGTAGTACAAAAAAATCATACATATTTATTTGATCTACACCTCGACAAAAAGTACAAAAGTGGGTACAATCGAATTATTATAATTACAGCGTTTGGTACAAATTTGGGAGATGATTGATCGAATGATCTAATAAAGAAATCGGGACTGGACGTCAACGGTTCGATAACTGCTACTTGAGATGAGAATGATGAGATTCACAAAACCGTTATGTTTAAAAAAAACTGCTGCCTAAGGAATCGCTACTTCTACATCCACTTTGGAATGTTGCGTTTTATACTTTTTATCTTTTACATAAAAAGTTTTATAAATTATTTGACCTTTTATTAATATTTGAGGAGGGGCAATGCCCTACCTTAAAATATCAATGCCCTACCTTCAAAATGACACACAATAATTAATAGCATTGAATTATTAATTGCCGTACGTTTTCTGCAAGTTAATAAAATTCCTGAATCCAAAGAAAAATTTACTTGTGACGTAATTACAGCGTCTTTGTTTATCTACTGGTTTCATAGCTTTTCGCCGACGCGGCAGCTTCGCGTCTGTGCGATTCCCACTCCGAAATTCTCTCCACATGGCCACTGATAAACGAGCGAGTCGGAACGAGTTAGTTACATTATTTGCTTGCATGTACACGCGGACTGCTGTCTACTTTTTATTTTTGTTTTTTTATAGTGTGCTCGTTAGAAATTATATGGATATAAAGAAAGTTTTTTAGCAAAAAGGCGCGACTGCAGTTGGAAGATCACCCGCATTCGTCAACACAGATAGAAGAACATGTCGAAACAGAAGATTCAGCAGTTATACCCTTCTACAAGTAAAAGTGAAAAAGTTTCTACTGTCGGTTGTGGAATTCCAAATGATATAGCTCAACTTGGGGAGCCAATGAAACAGATTATTTTGAATAATTACCCGAGAGAAAACAATAGATCTTTCGTAGCCGATTGGTTCAAAAGGTTCAAATGGTTGCAATATTCTGTACAACGGGATGCGGTATTTTGTTACCCATGCCACCAATGCCAGCATACACTGACACGGGTTTCAGAAACTGGAAAAATGCTACAGATTCAAAGTGTGGTTTCTTGTGGTATTGTCCACCCGCATTCGTCAATACAGATAGAAGGACATGTCGAAACAGAAGATTCAGCAGTTATACCTTCTACAAGTAAAAGTGAAAAAGTTTCTACTGTCGGTTGTGGAATTCCAAATGATATAGCTCAACTTGGGGAGCCAATCAAACAGATTATTTTTAATCATTACCCGAGAGAAAACAATAGATCTTTCGTAGCCGATTGGTTCAAAAGGTTCAAATGGTTGCAATATTCTGTACAACGGGATGCGGTATTTTGTTACCCATGCCACCAATGCCAGCATACACTGACACGGGTTTCAGAAACTGGAAAAAATGCTACAGATTCAAAGTGTGGTTTCCCTAAACATGAGAAAACATTAACACATATTCAAGCTAGTATGTCTATTTGGGAAGATAAAATCCACAGAGCAACTAGGTACTTCTAGCAGTATTGGTACTTTGCTCAACCACAATGTGTTGGAAAAATTCAGATATTATGTAAAGTCCATTATTGAAGTGATACAGTTTCTAGCAGTCAATGAACTTGTTTTTCGAGGAAATTACGAATTAAATGAAGAAAAGGAAAGAGGTTTATTTCAAAGCTTGTTTGAATATACTATAAATAAGGATACCAGAAACACAAAATCAAACAATTCAGGCAATGGCGGAAACTGTTCGTAAATCTATCGCCGCGGATATTCAAGAATCTGATGTTCCTTGGTTTACACTAATGGAAGATGGAACTCGGGACAAAAACAACAGAGAAAATATAGCAATAGGTGTACGCTTTGTTAAAAATGGCGCTGTGAGAGTCATTGCTAACTGTGATTACGACCTAGATGCAGCCACTTTCACTGACGCTACATTGAATATCCTGATGGCAAATAAAATTGACCTCACTCTTGAAAAATAGTACTTGAAAAATAGGGAAGATAAAGACGAGAACATTCTAGAAGTTATATTTCGATAGAGAAGTCTTCAGAGACACGTATGAATTGTTTGCGATAGTGACAACATTTGGATGCAGCACTGCTCAATGTGAATCTAGTTTTTCAACATTAACTGCCATCAATAGACCTCAAAGGATGTCAATGACTCACGAAAGAATGGCAAGTTTGGTGTTTCTTGCATTTGAGCGGAAAAGAACAGAGAATATTGATATCGACAAAGTTCTAAGAAAATTCCACAATATGGCAAATCGAAGACTTCAACTCTATTGAATTTTTTGAACTCGTTTTGTTTTATAAAGACTGGTGGTTATTTGTTTTATAGTTCATTTTTCTAAAGATTGATGTGCAATTTCTTCATAATTGTTATTTTAGCATCTTTTACTGTATGATCAGTACGATATCTTTAAGTTGTTATTTAACCTATTTGTTAATATCATAATAGTTATTTCTTGTTTTTACAATAATACAAAGAATATATTGTTGTGTTTATAAATCACATGCTATATTATTTTTTCTAAAAAATTCATACAAAAAAAAATAATGTACATTTTCAAATTTGTGATGCCCTACCTAAAATTTGGTTCTAGCTACGGTCGTGATTTGAGGTCAATTGTTTAATAAACTTCGAGTATTATTTTCAAGTAATATTCTCTCTTTGGAAAAAAACATCCTTCATAAACAACTAAATATTTTTCGCAAGCATAAGATTTATAAATGCTTAAACGTTTTTCATGTTTTTCATAACCACTAACAATTTGACTTTTTTACATTTTTGTCATGACATTTTTTACCTTTTACCATTTTTAGTCTTTGGCCTTTTTGACCTCTGACATTTTTTAATGTTTTGATCTTTTTGAAAACGATGACATTTGTTTTGTCCTTTTTGCCATATTTCATCCTTTTGACCTTTTTTACCTTTGTGATCATTTTTCTATCTTTGGCCTTTTTTATTTTTTGTCATGTTTTACCTTCCGAACTTTTTGATATATTTCCTTTTTCCTTTTTCTTTTAGTCTTTTTTGACCTTTGTCATCTTTGACACTGAACTGTTTAATATGTATATCACCTCCTTAACTTCCTTAACCTTTTTTAATACCATTCTATGTACTATTACTAAAATAAATGTAAAATAGGTTTGAGTTTTTGTTCTCTTTGACCTCCTTGACTTTTATATAATTTCCACCTCAGCCCCCTTGACCTCTCTGATGTTCCTGACCTTCTGGATTCATGGTATATTGATGACCTCCTTGACGTTGACTAATTGACTTACTTGTCATCTCTGACATAATTGTCAACCTTAACTTTCTATTCTACCTTGGCCTCCTTCTTAGTCTTTTCGATCTTCCTACCCTCATTAATATCCTTATATTCCCCTCGTTCTCTTTTTGCTGTCTGTCCCCCATTTAATCATATTTTATCCTCCATAACCTCTTGTTGTTATACTTGTCCTTCCTCACCTCCATTTGCTCTCCTTGTCCCTCTTTTTGGTCTTAATCTTCTTGCCCTTTTGTCCTACCTTCGCCCTTGTTCTCCTGAGCCTGCATTGGTCCTCATTACCATATTTAACCTCCTTATATTCGTCTTGTCCTCTTTAACCTCCTTTTATCCTCCATTTGTCATAATTTTGTCTTTCCTTTTGTCCTCCCTTTATCCTCTCTCTATCCGTTTGTCTTCCTTAACCTTCTTGTCATTCAATTCTTTATCCTCCTTGTACTTCTTGATGAATCAATTTATCTTTATGGCGTCCTTGACATTAATATCCTTCTTTCATACTTATCCGTTTGTCCTCCTTGTCATGTTAAACCCATTACCCCTATTTTATTCTCTTTGATATACTTGTCCCCATTGACCTCCCTTGACCTCCATTTTTCCTCCTTCCTTACTCATACTTACTGCTCACCTTTCCATACAACTGCTCGTCCTTCTTGTCCTTTTGGACCATGTCACCTATCCATTCCTTGAACTTCTTGCTGTGAACCAATTTGCCTTTTTGACTTCCCAGATCAATATAGTTTTTTCAACATATAATAATATCTGAATGAGGAAGTAACTAAAGGTTTATTAATGAGATATTTGAATTATTCTACTTTAAAAAACCTATAAAACGACACCTCACACGAATATCTTGCCCCTTGCTCTCCTCCTCTCCCGTGGGACAATACATGTTATGGATTGGCCATACATATACGTTTCGCAATTTTTTAAAATTTCTCATATTTTATTTGAGTTGCCCCCACATCCCGTGGGGGTGGCCAAAAAGAGTAGGCATTTTTTTAGAGACCGCTTACTAATTGCTAAAATGTATGTTAAAAAATGTATTTCACCTATTTTAAAATGCTTAACCCTTTCAACACCCTCAACTCCCGTCCTATTAAACTAACAAATCACTTTGTAAACTCTATTATGTTGTACATATATCTTAAATTTGAAATGCATATCTTCGTGCTTCGTTTGAAAATTACTAATAGGCAAAGAAAAAAATATTACCACCCATCCCTTAATCGATTAAGTTCGCATATGTAAGTGTTCCAAATTTGGAGTTGATATCTTAACGCGTTCTCGAATTGTCGTGTACACAAGAAAGGTTAACAGACAGACAAATACAGTTATGAAATAATAATATTTTTAGGTTAGAAAATTTAAGGTGACGACTAGTATGTTTTGTTGAATAGTGTCAAGAAAATTTTATGTAGCTGCTAAGTGTTATGGGGCACTGTATTGTCACAGCGGAGTACAATTTTACCATACCGGTTTTCTTCTATTACACCATAGCCGTTCAACACTTGAATGTGTTGTCAATAATTTCCTGCGGATAGGCTATAATTATTTACCAAATTTAGAAAATTAAACAGTACACGTTTAAATCCTTATAGGCTGGCGCCCAGGCATGGCAGTTCAAGTACCTGTAGGGAGTACAAAATAAACAGGGTGTGTTACTTAACAAGACAACTTCATATTACAAAAATGCTGTACCAATAGAGCTTGTACACTACAATTCAAAAGAAACTGCAAATAAGACCAACCGCAAGTGCTTCTTCACTCCTCCCCTAATCTCTACCGCGTTTACATCACCATGTCCCAAAGCTATGTAGATAAACTCCTTTCATATTATGTTTATTGTTTGAGGCTCGTGCTCGCATGACCAGCGCCAAATACCTGCGCACACGTATTAAAATGAAATATCTTGTATAAAACATCAAGGCAAAAAATTATGGCTAATTGTAAGGACACAGAAAAGAAAATAATGAAATATGCTGCTGCCAAAGTTGTTTCAATGTATTGCTCATCGATACATAAGATAAAAAAGAAGGTATATAAATGTGTCCAAGGTAAAGATGCATTGCAAGGGTATCTTGGAATTGGTAAAAAATACGTACGTGGTCGTCCAAAAAGTACGTACAAATCGGGAAAAATTGCGTCTTTATGTGGCTATAAAAAAAACATTTCAAAATGTTGTACGTCGGTAAAATCACCTAATTAGTCACCAACGTATCAGCCACATCCTGGGTTGTATGATGGTACCAATTAACCTAATTTTGACCATAAAAAACTAAGCATTTAATATACGCCTATGTACGTAGTACCGTAACTCTTACTGTATATGTCATAGCTACAGTGTTTCTCTTCAGACTCTAGCTATATTACATATCGTCCAGGTGACAATTCTTTACAAAAAGTGTAGTATTGTTAATTGTATTATAGTACTATCTGCCTGAACCATTACTTCTTTGACATTGATCAACACCAATTTTGGAGAAAGCACCAGTTTTGACTTTGAAAGCACAAGTTTTGGAGAAAGACCATATTAAATAATTTTTGATAAGGGCTTCCGTTTAGGAATATTTGATTACTAAAGTAATGTGTCTCATTTTTGAACAATATTAGCAGAGTAGTCAAGGTATAAATTTTAAAATAAACTAGTTTAACAAAAATTAAAGGATATTAAAAAAATTCAAATTTTTTGGGTGATTTTCTACAAGAGATAACTCGGAGAAAAATGGTCGTACAGAAAATAAAAAAGGAAATTGTAGCCTCAAGTGTCTAGTTTTCAGATCTGGATTTAAATTTTTTTTAGCGGGAGCGGTTCTCACGTAATCCAACCAACAAAACCAACAAAAAAAAAATCAAAATTTTTGCTCGTCTTTAAAATGGTCTTTGAACTTCAAAAACATTTTTTTCATCATGCGATAAAGCTCTTTTAGACATTTTAATCATCTTTAATTTAACCTCTTAACGAGCTCCGTACGATGATTTGCCGCGGAGTTATCGTCGATCAAAGCAAAAAAGTCCTTTTCAACTTTGACAGTCAATTACTCGGGAACTAATGATCGTACAGAAAATAGAGGTAGGGTTTTGGAAACTGCAAAACATTCTCTATAAGACACAATAGGGGCGATTGATAAAAAAAATTTTTTTAAGCAATAATGTTGGCTGAAAAAAATGTTAAAAATTTGCGAATTTAAGGATATTTGGAAAATTTGGTATAACTTTGGATATAGTGGATGAACGAAGGATATAGTCGGTAATTTTTTAACCTCAAAGTGTCCCCAAAAACCCTCAAAGTTGCAAAGCGCTGCGATTTTTTTTTTCTTAGTGCCCCGAAGGTTTAAATTTATCGTTTCGGCCAAAAATCACCGTGACAAGCAGTTTTTTTATTTTTGAAATGAATAAGGCGTGTAACTGGAAACCTTTTATTTACTGTCTCGTACATCGACCTTACCCTATGGACTCTAGAACTGAACCACAAATCATCTATGGGTGTTTTGTGAACTGAACTAACTCCTTCGCGCTTTGCGCTCAGGCTTAAACTCGCGCATGCGTATGGTTAAATTGAATGGCGCGCACAATTTCAAATTTTAAATCTACAAGGTTTGCCTTAACATTGGAAAAAATCGAAAAAAAACTTTTCTTTTTGAAAAAATTTTGTTCTCAAAACATTTTTTTTCGATTTTTTCCAACGAGTAATATTTTTGAGCAAAAAATATATGGATTGTCGGCTAAAAAATCATATTGAAGTTGAAAAAATGCATAAAAATCGAAAAATTGCTTGTTACGGTGATTTTTGGCCAAAACGATAAAGGACCCCGCACGCATATGGATTTTGGTTCCCGGCCAATTTTTATAGGGTTGAAATATGTTGTACCTTGAATCCCCCCTGAACAAAAGTTTTCATGGCACCAAGGTCCAAAAATCAACTCCAAGCGAGTTACGAGCCGAATTATCTAAGAACAAAAATGTCTTAGAATTAGTCAAAAAAATACCCTCAAGAATTCCTTTCAGAATTTTTAGAGATGAGTTTTGGTTTTTTTTAAAAATGGCGAAAAATTGCAATTTTTCGTCATTTCAAAAATCATCACTAAATATCCTGAAAAAATTTAGGGTATTCTTTGACTAATTCTAAGACATTTTTGTTCTTTAATAATTTTTGCTAAATTCAATAGATTCCAAAAAAAATCCGATTTCGACGGCTCGTGGAAAGTCAGATATCTGACTTTCGACGGCTTGTAACTCGCTTGGAGTTGATTTTTGGACCTTGGTGCCGTGAAATGTTTTGTTCAGGGGGGATTCAAAGTACAACATATTTCAACCCCAGAAAAATTGGCCGGGAACCAAAATTCATATGTTTGGTGCGGGGTCCTTCGGGGCATTAAGAAAAAATAATCGCAGCGGTTTTTGCAACTTTGAGGGTTTTTTGGAGACACTTTGAGGTTTGAGGTTAAAAAATTACCGACGATATCCTTCGTTCATCCACTATATCCAAAGTTATACCAAATTTTCCAAATATCCTTAAATTCGCGAATTTTTAACTTTTTTTTCAGCCAACATTATCGCTTCAAAACAATTTTTATCAATCGCCCCCGATTGTGTCTTATAGAGAATATTTTGCAGTTTCCAAAACCCCTACCTCCATTTTCTGTACGATCATTAGTTCCCGAGTAATTGATTGTCAAAGTTGAAAAGGACTTTTTTGTTTTGATCGACGATAACTCCGCGGCAAATCATCGTCCGGAGCTCGTTAAGAGGTCGAATTAAAGCTGATTAAATTGTCTAAAAGAGCTTTATGGTCGCATGATGAAAAAAACATTTTTTGAAGTCCACAGACCATTTTAAAAACGAGCAAATTTTTGTTGGTTTTCTGATGATTACGTGAGAACCGCTCCCGCTAAAAAAATTTTTAAATCCAGATCTGAAAACTAGACACTTGAGGCTACAATTTCCTTTTTTTATTTTCTGTACGACCATTTTTCTCCGAGTTATCCCTGGTTGAAAATCACCCAAAAATTTGGAATTTTTTTAATACCCTTTAATTTTTGTTACTAGTGTATTATAAATTGCACTAATAAGTTGCGGGAGTCGCCGTTGCCTGTCGATATCACGAATTAACTAATTTAAAAATCGACAGTGTCCAAGCCAAGAGATTATACTACTTGTTTCAATACCGGATACCAAGATGGTGTCCAACTTTTATGCAGGGTTTTACACATTGTGCTCCCGCGTTATACCGAGTCGAGTCACCTTGTTTACGATATGGCAGATCATATAACTGATCATAAAAACTTGCACTTATAGCACAGCGTAAATTAATGCAAATTACATCTCAAGCTATTCTTTCAAGTTTATTTTATAGATGTGCACTAAGACATAAATGATTTTAAAAAGCTGGTCTGAGGCACCTTTGATTTACAACTTAATATATGCCTATTTTGCAGTGTCTGATAAATTTACATTGTGGAATGCGTGAGATTTTAGATATGATTCGTTTATAGAGTGTCCACTTTTTCGATGGAATTGCATTGGTAACTTCTAAAACAGTGAAAGATACAAAGTCGGTAAAATAATAGAAAAGTTGCGTATTTGATGGCTCATGAAGGTGATCTGTTCAGATTTACGTAATTTTCAATAGTTTCACAAGAATCCAAATGAAAAATTGTAAAAACGCTATTTTTGAACTTACAAAAACTCTTCAGATAAAAGTTTAATGGCATTCTGTTTTCTACTTAAAGTCTGTAGGGAAAATGCAAGCAGTATGGTGTGGTTAACTTTAAACAACTACTAAAACAAAATTAAACCTAATTTTGTTAGTACCTTTATTTTAGAAATATAACTTCAAAAATATGTTAAACGATACCATTAAAAAAATAACAGAGAAACTACAATTGTTAGAAAATGCTACCAGTTTCCATTTTACCCTGTTAGAGAAGGCCAAAATGGAAAAAATAAAAAATGAACACTAAACAATACCATATAAATGAATGAATATTTATTCGTAATCCATAGATTTAATATATGTATGTAGATAGGAAGATATTATCAAAATAAAGTGTAAACAGTAATTTGCATTGAACTTTGATGAATTATCTTTAGATTTCTAACATCACTTCAACTAAAATCGAATATGTAGCACAGCGGCGATAGCTCAATGAGAAATTAGAGTCAAGTGACAGATGCCGATTACTTCGACGGCTGTTATCCGTGTGGGTTCAAATACCGGCTCCGGTAATTGGTACCTGTCAGAGATTGGTTGTGTGTACCATGCATTCTCCCTATGCACACATATTAATTGATGTGGTGTGCTTTAAAAAAACGGGCTCATATGTAGTGCAAAATTAGTTTTTTTCTTAATGTAAAATACTCCTACAATGGCATTTTACTGTAAGTACAGTCTGATCACAAATGATTAATGAGTAATTATGTTCTTGCTTGAAATATTACGTTTGAAAAATGTGAAAACTGGGGCCATACTCAATAATAATCCTTAGATTCTAGTAGATTAACTACACTAAAATTAACGTAAGGAGGAAGTGCCTTGCTTTACTTTATATATAAAGTACTTTGTTTTAATTTATACAGGTATTGTCACTTCACTAGCTTCTTCCCATTGCTAATACATTTTCTTATACCTGTTACCTAGTTCTTCCCTTTTCTTTTTACACAGTACAGGAATCTGATACTACCTTTTTTTGAAATTTATATGTATAAATTTAGTTCCATTCAATTTTCTGTGCAAATGTTTGCCCAGTTGTTAATTTTATCGATAGTTTTGTCATTTTCTTACTGCATCTAGATGATTCTCTCCTACTGCTAAAATGGCAGTATTGTCTGCAAATGTGTTTTTTTTTTACATAATTTTTATATAAAACCTACCTGCCATACATACAAGGTCAATAAGGCTAACGTCTATGGGCTTGATCAATGGTAGAATGACTTTCTCTAAAGCCAATGATGATCCAATCTGATGTGTCGGAATTGTTTTTCCTCTATGATGAGTTTTAATCTTTTCAAAAGTAATTTTTCAAATAGTTTCCGAAATTGCAGGGGGTAAGGAGATCGGCATATAAAGAAAATATTAATTTAGTTTTTTACCTGGTTTAGGAATCATGGTCACCACGGCAATTTTCTATATCCTAGGTACATATCTCATTCCAAAGGAAACGCTAATTCTAATTTAATTTTGTCGTCTGTTACGTAGTGTGTCATTATTTTTACCTTTTTTCTACCTAGCAGGATAATATTCCTAGCAAGTTGGAAACTTTTTTCTTCTTGCCGCATGCTGATATTTCCATTTATACCTCTTAACCCAAATTCATAGAATGAGTCTTGATAAATTTATAAGACGGTATGCAAACAATGCCTAGAAAAAATAAGTTAATACAAACATGCAGTAATGTTTTAATGACAGTATGTACAAAAATAATAGATTTTTTTAATAATCTATTGTTTCTAATATAGAGACATCCAAAAAACGTCATCAAATCTGAGTATAAACGAGAGAGATGGAAATAGCGGTTTTGTGGAAGCTCAAAACGAAACTTTGTTATTGTCAAACTTTTGACAAGTGGCTGTCATGAATAATTGTAAAACAAATAATGGTTCTCACATAATGTGACAGCCTTGACAATTAAATAAGGTTATAAGTTTAAGATAATAAAAATACGTCTCTTTTTGCTCAGGCGACTTTGATTTTTTGTGTTTATACTACACATATCTGTGTTTATACTCACACATTTTCGTAAGGGGAAGATAAGACCCACATCATATTTTAAGGGATGATTACTAGCCTTAAATAGAAGGTTATCATAACAAAACATTTTGCAAGCCGTTTCCAAGACCTCGTGGGATACCTTCGTTTTTTGTTTTTGTTTTTTTTTACAAAATGTTTTTTTGCTATCATAGCCTTCTACTTAAAGCTAGCAATCATCCACTAAATATGATGATTGTCCCATACGTCCGTACTAAAATGGCGTGAGTTTCAATTTTCCCAACCGCCACTGCAAACAATATAATTTCATTAATTTACTAGTATTTACGAGTATAACAGAATTTTGCTATATTTTTGGCCGCAGTTTTTCTTCACACTGAAGTAATTCTACAATATCATAATCATGTCAATAAAGCTAAGAATGAAATGTATAGACCCAACAAAAAAAGTACATTTTTTTATTTGTGCCAAGTACCCTGCATAAGGTATTGAAATAAAATTATGTACAGACGTATTTGACACATGGCTGAATTGAAATCGCTATTATTTTTTTAATCGTTTAATAGTCAAACCCGTTTTCTACAGCAAATAGCCAATCCGATAATGCGAAGACATTATCTGATTGGCTATTTGGCTCTACCCCTCCAGCCAAATAGCCAGTTGACCGAGTTTCAAAAGTATACTATTCCAAAAGTTCTCTTTAAGTAAATAAATAACTTCATAAATTGAAACTTGGTCAACCCCCTCCAGGGGATCCCAGGGGAGGGGGGGGGTCCAGATGGAAGGTGGTTTCATCTCAAAGGACACACACATGAATTAATTTTCCATTTTGTCTTCCATTTCCATGCCTGCCTCTTCCCTATATTTACGTTTTTGTCATTTCTATGTTATGTATAGCGACGAGCACTTTTTATTTTTCTTATGATCACCTGTATTTTTTGTTTTAAATTTGACTGCAAAAATATACCTACATTTTTAGTATTGTATAGTGTTTTAATTAAAAAAGTACAAATTTTACTAAACGTCCTATAAATTTCCTACCTTATTAAATTACAACAAAACAAAATAACCTGAAATTATATGTAATATCTATATATGAATTATAGTATAAGTACAAAATAGCGTATGACTGTTTTTTTAACTGCTTAAAAACGAATAGAAATAAAAAAAGTCTGTTATATTTGGGCCTCACTCAAGCAACTGGCTAAACTTTCACAATTTTAGGGAAACAAAGTAGTGTAAAAAAGTTTTACCGGATTAATTTAAGACGAGATTTCCAACTTCGATAAAGCTACATATATAAAAGATGATTATTAACATTTCGCTTCACATACTTCTTTTCCAATTTCGAAGTTTTTTAATTTCGACAAACTTCTCTGGCACAACGAGAATCAGCTTTGTCTGTAAACGATTAAGCCTCAATTTGTACGTGACAAAACAAAATATATCAAGATTTTTATTTTATTTTTTAATGTACTGTTTCTTATTTTAAACTATTACTAGTTTAATGTACTGTTTCAGTAATTATAACACTTTGCCATAATTCAAAATATTGGTGAGGACCTCTACCTGACTTAAAATAAATCGCGAGACACTTATGAATAGAGGCTGGCCACCGATCGGCTAAACAGAACCGACTCACAGTGGATCGACACATAGTAATTTGTGGACATTGGACCAAGCTGGACAAAAAACAAATTTTTGGAATTAAAATAAAAAAATAATCAGTAAATATAACCTCAGTGTTCAAGTTTAATATTATGAAATTCTACATAATTCCATAAAACAATATTGGCCTAGAAACACTAAATACATACATATATCAGAAAATTATATATTTATTTAGGTTTTGGCAACATACAGTAGGTATTTCATGATATGCATATTTATCATGACGAATATTCATTTAATTTTTTTATTATTCTATTAAATAAATGGTACTTATGTAAAGGAAATTATTTTTGCAATTCAACCCAACAAAGTTTATATTGAACATGATCAAATATTACCTATCAAACCTATCTGCCTATCAAAAGTATTATATTATTATTTTCTTCCTTCCATTATAATTTTCTTCCACCCACTTCTAGAGATAACCGAATTGGATGAAACCAGTACATTCAAGGAATTTACTGGTTTCAATTCGTAATTTGACTGAAATAAGACTGTAACTGACATGCATATAATACCAGTTATGTACATATGTATGTATCTTAACATAGGGTTGAGCAGTTTCTTTTGCATAGTTTGGAAATGCGTAAACAGTGAAACACATAATTGACCTGTGAGATCTGCTGTTGCACATATAACCCACCCTGTATTTTCGAAAGTAGCGCCTAGTAGCAGCAAATCACTTTATATTTGTTTTAAGAAACCTTTGACTTCACTAATGGGTATAAAGAAATTTTGTGCAAATTTTAGCATTTTTTTAAGTTTTCTTTCGTAATTCGCTGTAGAATAAATATGATTTTTAAAATTATTGTTACTAAATAAGTAACGATATGATAGTAACTTGACCATTTGCAGGCTAATGTATCATATTGAATAAAAATATAAGAACTTTAAGTTTATGGTCAAGTATGGAGATATACTGTTTAATTTTTAATACTCAGTTTTGTACAGACAATAAAAATCAAATTTTATTCTCCAAAAATGCCCCTTGTACTGCTAAAGAAATTAACAAAAAAATATTTTATGTCTTTATTTAATTTTGAGTTTTTAGAAAACAGTAGTTCAAAAAATATGTCAAATAACGATTTTCTCATAATTGGGTTATGTCCACTAAAATGACGATCGACTGTGCGGCCGTCGCGTCGGCAGTGGTTACCGATGCGTTCCGAACGTGTACAGCAGATCGCACATCGCCTACTTGCAATTTAGTTTACCCAGAGCCATGGAGTAGAGATACGCTACGCGCTATATTTTTTATTTGTATACGTTACGTGCTTTTCATTATGCTAAATATTTTGAACAAATAAAAGCTGTAATACAAAAGCTGTTCAATCTTAATGAGGCTGCCGTCATTAAGGAAAGTCGGACAAAATTCCAAGACATATCTGTTGAAACGGATCTAAAAACGATTTTCAAATACCATAAACAAGTACATGACGCCTTAGAAAAAATGCAAGACAGTGCGTTGGCTTTAGTGGACAAAATAAATAAAGTGGTACACGCTATAGATGGCGCAAAAAATGAGCGCATTAAAAAAAAGATCACACGTGTCCTACAGAAAGACGCCAGTTTCATCAGATTGAAACAAACTTGTGACGGTACATCTCCACAGCCTTTAAATGTATTCAAAGACTGTTTTAAGTATGCGAATATTACATCGGTAGATGTCGAAACGTCATTTTCACAATTTAAAAATATTTAAGGAGACAACCATTGAAACATACCTGATAGTGATACATTTTGACGGATCTTATCCAGTTTGTGAGGTGCCAGCTAGTTAAGAGGGTAAGTTTTGCCTAAACTATTGTAACAGTTTAACTGCTTTTATTACTCGTCGTTATGTGCTTTTTATGAGGTCGATCATGTTGCCGACCATTGCACCAGGCTCTACTCATAAATGAACTAGTTCGGTTTGTGTCACGTTAAGACGTGTAATGCGCTGTAGTCTTATAAGGCGCAAGTCTATTCTATCTCGGTACTTGAATCTTTATTTAATTAAAATAAAAAATTACTGAGTTGAACTGCAGAATTGTTTTAAAGATGACCGATTATGACCTCAGTGACCCATATGACATTTATGAGTCATGTTACCTTTATGGCCAAAATTACCCATATAACCGTTACAACCCAAATTACCCAAATGAATTTTGACCTTAATGAGATTTATTACCTTGTCGACCTGAATGACTTATAACCTTGATGACTAATAAGACCTTTATGATCTTTAAGATCTTTATAACCTATACGTGTTTTATGACCTATGTGACCAATTTTGGAAATGAATATGTAAATTAAAATGAAGAGAAATATAGTAGAAACTCAATAACGTGATATTTGAATTTAAGATTTTGTTTTGATTATTTACCCCCTTCAGCCCCCCCCTCAACGCTCCCACCCTATCTAAGCTAAAAACTTTTTACATTTTCTGTTAGCATGCTTACTTCGAAATTTTGTTTCATATTGTACATATTCTTGAATAAAGACATCAAAATTAGCCCTGGGCTAGACTTCGCCTTTGTCCTAACCAGACAATAAAGACATTTTATTATTATTATTATTTCGCCGACTTTATAGTCACACTTCTCAGCGTAAACGCTGGGAAACATTCACCCATTCCTGCTGCAGACAGTGATGGCTTGATATCTCATTTCAGCCTCCAGCAGAAATTAGGCTCAGGCGAGGGGAGGAAATTCATCCTATCCCAAAACCTTTCTTACAATGTGGCAAGTTTGTAACAATATTGCCTTCTGGCCATTTCTAATGACATTAAAGGATAGTCCTAATGCCGCGATGTTCTTGGCGAATCTCGTCGTCATTACTCCCTCTGCCGATATTACTAGGGCGTACGTCTCCACTTTCTCCAGCCTCCATAGGCGCTTCAGCTCGATTGACAAATTTTCGTACTTCGCGATCTTCTCCCGTTCAGTCTTCTGAATGTTGTGGGTAAGTGGCACAGCGATGTCTATGATGATCCCTCTTCGTTGTTCCTTGTTGATCAGCACAATATCTGGTCGGTTGAAGTCCACTGTTCGATCGGTGATGATTAGCCTATCCCAGTACATCACGGCAACTTCCGATTCCAGCACAGCTTCCGGGACATATTTGTAGTATGGCGGAGCAGTCGCTAACAGGCCATACTTGAGCGCCAGTTGTTGGTGAACCATCTTTGCAAGTTGGTTGTGCCTGCTGAGATATGCTGACTCTGATAGCGCGGGACACGCTCCTATTATGTGTTCTATAGTTTCGCCTGCAGATTCACATTTTCTTCTTATTATTATTATTATTATTATTATTATTATTATTATTATTATTAAAATTATGTCAATATTTCTTAATATATTTACATAAATGTAAAATTTTCTTACTGAATCTACCACATGCTTCAATATTAAATTGAATATTAATACAATATTCAATATAACATAAAATATACTTAATATAATATAACATAACCAGCCCTATCACCCAACTGGTTGCCCATCGAACTACAAAGGATGCGAATTTTTAAAATGAAAACTATATTTTTTTCTTTCGTCGTTCGCAATATCGGATGTACAAAATTGGATTTAAAAATACATGGTTTTACTACTTGTATTTTCCTGTTACAGTATCAGTGGAAATATTCGTTAAGTTAAATAATATCGTAGTTAATCAAGTTAAACGATATTTGATGCAACATTTAAATTATTTGGCACCCATGTTATAAAATTTTTGCAGGCTGAAGTCCGTTTAATAAAATTAGCTCGTTGCATCGATTTCGATTCTCGTGAGAGATATCAACTTTTAAAAACGATTGTTCAACAAAATTCATAATGGGGACTTAACACGCGTTTATTTTACGATATGGTTGCTACCGATATCCCCGTTTTGTTGCGTTCCTATATACGTAACACATTATGCATAGTCTGTCGTTGGTGTACAATATACTCGACAAAGTCGACGAGTTGGAACAATTTATCAGCGTTAAAGTGAAAACTATTCCCGCGGCTAATGAAAAGTTTGACAAACGCTCCAGGAAGGCATTCGGAGCGTCTGCCTCGACGACGAACAGTTAATTTGTTGTATGCGGATGCTTCGGATTGCACTAGAAACTTAAGTAAATATGTTGCAAAGGGATCCTCGAGCTTAGAGCTCATCTCATTCCAATAAATAAATTTCTTAAAATAGATGAAATGTTGGTTCGTTCTGAAAGTTGCCGGCAATAAAGATCCTGTGGACTAAAAAGGGTTACCGATTTGTAGTCGTCTGTGTTGATATCCATCGAAGGGGAAACCGCTTTTGGCCAATTAAATGCGGGGAACAGGAGTGTTCCTTCGTTTCATTAGTCACAAGTTTCCTTTTGGCATACGCTATCAGTCACTGAGAATGGAAACGAAATATAAACAATGGTACGTTCGACTATCGAAGACTCGTCCTTCCTGATTAGGCCCTAGAGACGCGGTACTCGCCTCCGATGATTGGTGTTGCTGTTTCAAGAGCATGAATAACTAACATGACCAGGCCCAGAACCAAAAGCCAGCTTGTGCGTCGAGGACTCTTGGTCTAGTCAACAACTGTCCGATTGAGCTACCCAAATGAGGCAAGGTCCCACCAGCCCCGACGACGGAACCACCAGGTTGTCGCAGACCGCTAGGTCGCAAACTCCTGGCCTGGACAACGACTATCCACCAAGTTCTACCAGCCTAGACGACATCATCCCAACAACGAAATGGTGGTCAATCAAATGTGATAAGGAATACGCAAAAGTATTACAGGGTTTGTCCGGAAAGTAATGTCCGTGAATTTTTTTCCCGAGACTGTACGCGCCATCCCGCGCTTTGCGTGCTGGGATTGTGGTGAGGGGGGATCTGGCAACAAGCGTCAGTTGGCTACCGGTCATTGTAGCGGTCGCATCACTCGTTCTTTGAGAGTCGTTACAGTGACCCGGTGCAAGAAATAATGCAACGTTCGCTTGAGCAACGGATGGCGATCAAGTTTTGTGTGAAACTGGAGAAGAGTGCTGCGGAAACCATTCCAATGTTGAAGAAGGCCTTCGGCCTCGATTGTCTTTCGGACAGGCAAATTTTCCGGTGGCACAAGGCCTTCGCTGAAGGTCGGGAAGATGTCAACGACGAGAACCGCGCTGGACGACCATCAACCTCCAGTTCCGACGACAATGTGAAACGTGTGCGTGACTTGTTGAACACTGATCGTCGTCTAAATGTCCGTTTAATTTCCGAAACATTAGACATTACGAAAACCATTGTTCACGAAATTGTGTCGGAGTCGTTAGGAATGAGGAAGATGTGCGCGAAGCTCGTGCCAAAAGTGCTAACGGACGATCAAAAAGCGAGGCGCGTCGAAACCTGCCAAGAACTTTTTGGACACCTGCGAAGACAACCCCGCTTTCCTTGATGACATCATTACCGGGGACTAAAGTTGGGTCTTTGAATACGATCCGGAGACGAAGAGGCAACGTGCGGAATGGCACACGTCGAACTCCCCTCGCCCCAAGAAGGCCAGGATGTCCAGGTCAAAGATCAAGACAATGCTGATTGTATTTTTTGATTGCCGGGGATTGGTCCATCGTGAGTTCGTTCCGCAGGGGACAACCGTAACCGGAAAGTTTTACGTCGAGGTGCTGAAGCGGCTGAAACGCAGGGTGAATCGCGTCCTCCCAGACATCTCAAAAATCCTGGAAGCTTCACCACGACAATGCGCCTTCGCACACCTGCTTCCCTCGTGGTCGATCACCTCGTCAAGGCAGGCATCACCGTTGTTCCCCAGCCTCCCCTACAGCCCCGATGTGGCCTCTCCAGACTTTTTTCTGTTTCCACGCCTCAAAACCCCAATGAAAGTACAGCATTTTGGGTCGGTGAAAAACATTCAGAAGGCTTGCACCGACGCTTTAAAGGCGATTCCGGAAAACGACTACCGTGCGGCTTTTGATGCGTGGAGGACCCGCTGGAACCGATGTGTGGACGCAGGAAAAATGTATTTTGAAAGTTTCTAAAAATTTGTACACATAGAACAAATAAAACCATTTTTCAAAGCTCACTGACATTACTTTCCGGACAAACCCTGTAGTTGCGTCTAAAAGTCTAAAACAAACTTCTGTCTTGTGCATTCTAACATTCTAAGTAATTATAACTGTTATTCTGCAAAGTTAGTGCCTGTGCCTTATTAAAAATGTTTTACCATTGAACTACAAACATACCTATTCAAGTAGATATGCGATGACTAGTGTTCGGAATGTTTGCCGTCTCGCGTGTTAAACTGCGTTAGAGTATCCTGCCTTCACGCACCGGGATGGCGTACTACTGAGCATACGCGGGCCCTGGCGCCTTGGCAGGATCGGTCAGTGGCGTACGTATGCAGGGACATGAAATACACGCGTATATAATTTATAAAGCGCTTAAAAACACGGTTTATACTTTCATTATCATAGAGTTTCGTAGTGCCGAGCCTTGCGTTGTAGCACACATTTCCGAACCCTAGTAATGACCTTGATAACACTTTTAGAGCTAATCTTGAGAAAATTATATGAAAAAATTGTGCGAATGTGCCAATAGGGAATTCATCAATTTTCATCAAATTTGTCTACTCCACTAAGTACGTGGAAATAAAGTAAAACAAATAAACAAACAAAAAATAAGGTTAACGTCAAATATATTTACATACAGTCGCAAATAAAGGCTTGTCGTTTTTAACCTCCAGTTTGTTTTATGTTAAGGATTAATAGTCGTCTATCCATTTACTAATATGATCCTCTTCTAAATGATTAGCTCTGAAAGTGTCATCATGTACTTGAACATGTTTGTAGGACGATGGTAAATACATTTTTAACAGAGCACAGGGGACACAGACGCTAGTTTTGCAATATGAAAATTATGTGTTAAAAATGTTAGAATGCACAAAAGAAGAACGTTTTACACTCAAGCCATAGTTCAGAGTATTCTATATCGCATTTTTCGCACAAGCTCAAAACATTCTTCAAATTTCGCATTCATTGTCGATTTTATGAGCATTGTATACATAAAATTACACGAAACAGGTTTATTATGTACACGTTGAGGTAACATCTGAATGAAAAGCGATATAGCGAATTTATTATTATTATTATTAACAGGTAATAAGGGCATATGTTTAACATCTAGTATGCCCAAATGGTAAAAATGATAAAAAACATAAACTTAAGCTCCATCTGCTCTATGGTACTAATTTAACGTACATTTCTAATATAACATATTAGGAATATGTCAATTTATATATAAAGCAATAATTACCTAGACATGTGTATATAAATATAAACCTCGCAAAACATAAAATTGCAGCAAATGTGAAAATTATACCGATGTGAACCAAAATGTTGAAATTCAATGTTGAACCAATTTCTGAGAACTAAACTAAACAAGAAATGCTACATACAGGTAGAATTAAGCTTATAAAATAAAGGGAAAATTGTCTACCACCACTTTGTGCACTGACAGTCCGAAAAATGACCTTACCCGCACCCGAAAAGACATTCGCGCACTCAATTGGCAATATGACGATCATATCTGTTTTTGAACGTGTTGATTGTCGGTGCACTGACAATGGTGTCGGGGAGGTTGTTCCAGAGTGGGAAAATCCGATTGGAGAAAAAGTTCTTACGAATCGTGGTGCTAAAATTTTCTCGCGTTAATTTAAAAAATGGCCACGTAGTCTCTCGTCTTCATTCAGTGTCAGTAAGTGAGCCAGATTAATAGTATATGTATTATGTAAGATCCGATATGCTAATATAAGGTCACCTCGGACTCTTCTTTGACTTAATGGAGGTAAATGGAATAAACTCAAATTATCATCGTAAGTCCTATGGAAAAGGTGGGGTACCCATTTGGCGAACCTCTGTTGAAAGGATTCTAAAAGATTGATATCTCTGATAAGATGGGGAGACCAAATAGCTACATTATACTCTAAGAGAGGACGAACAAAAGTCTTGTATATTTGAGAGAAATTCTGCAGCGAAGGATACTCGAAAGTATTTTTTAAAATGTAACATATGGCACTTACACTTTTTTACAGTGTTACTTATATGCTGTGACTAACTTAAATTGCTATTTATCGTTATACCAAGATCGTTCTGATGTTCTACCGCTGCGATTTGTGTACCACTTATACTGTAGAGGTGATGAGGATTATGTATTCCGACACGTAGAACAAAGCATTTCGATATATTAAGAGGGAGCAACCAATCAGAACACCGTTTATTTATGTTGTATAAATCTTGTTGTAGCGACTGGGAATCCGTTAATGGATTAGCAAAGAGTTTGGTATCGTCACTGGAAAATGCATGTCCGTTGGTTAAATGGTACGGTTGATCTGCTGTGAAAATGATGTAAAATATTGGACCAAGCAGAGATCCTTGTGGTACTCTGTTACAAGATGTAACAGCCAAAAAATCTGAGTGGTTCTGACAAACCCTTACTGTCTGTCTGATAAGAAAGCCGATATCCATGTTAAAAGATTGACCCTAATTCCAAAGTGTTCAAGTTTATGAAGGAGTCTTATCTTCGGAACTTTGTCGAACGCCTTGGAAAAGTCTAAATATATAATGTCTACAGGCAAACCGTGATCGATCATACATGTCCAAGAATTCAACCAGGTAAGTAAATTTGTACACTTGGATCTACCAGGAAGAAATCCATGTTGTGTAATTGGAATCACTTCGTTCGCAAATAGAAAATTCAGCAATGACTCGACAATAATCCTTTTAACACATAACTTTTGCACAAATTAGGGTCAGACCAATGGGTCGATAATTATTGGGATCCAGTTTGTCTCCTTTTTTGAATATAGGAGTAGCTGTGCGGCTAACCATGTCTTGGGCAACTTTGCTGAAAGAAAAGAGGTTCGCATAATGTGTGCTAGTGGAGTACATATACTCCACTTTCCAGCTTTGATGTAATGTTATCCAGACCAGACGATTTGTTGATAGGTAATTTCTTTAATTGTACGCAGACAGCGTCTTTCATGCCTTGAGGTTCATCGGTAAATGCAAGTTGGAAAGTTTTGGCGAGTTGGTTGGCACAATCCTTGTTAGTGCCGCAGACGGATCCGTCTCTTTTACGGATAATGGGGGCTGCAATTTCCGAAGAAAGTTGTCGTCTGGTATAGTTGTACAAAGCCTTAAGCCCTCTGGATAAGAGTGAGTGTTCATAAGCCCTACGAGCTATTTTAATCGTTGATGACAACATGTTAGAGAATGTTCGATGCATTTCGAAATCCGCCTGAGACCCAGTAGTTCTATATTTGCGTCATAACCTACGTTTAGTTTTGGTCTTATTGATTATATCTTGTGTGATATATGGCTTATGTGAATTTTGAACTTTGTTGTAGGTGCTGGTACAAGACTTGAGTAAATTATTGATAGTTTTTTCAAAAATATCCACTTGTCATTTACATCACTAGTGTTATAGAGTTGATTCCATTCGTAATTATGCAAGAGTTCGTTTAACTTAATATAACCTATTTTTTGATTGGTATTGTGATATTCCTGGGAAAATTGTTTGAGATAACTTGAACCGTACATGAGATCGTCACGTGATCAGAACACCCAATAGGAGGTAGATATTCAACTTGGGAAATTAAGTTTTCATCATCAGTCACGATTAGATCCAGTGTGGATGGATTTTGGTTGATACGAAATCTAGTGGGTTCCTTAACCAACTGCGAACGATTGGAATCTAGTATCATATATGAGAAAACTGCTGCAGAATTATTATTGTCTGTGTATGTAGGTGATTCCAGTCAATAGTAGGAAAGTTAAAATCGCCAAAAATAACAAGGTTGAATGTCCCAGACTAATGTCCGTTATTGCTTCTATAAGTGCTAGGTCTGTATTATAACTGGAGTTGGGGGGTCTATAAATAATCACTATTGATGAGAAATTATTACTAGTCATTTCTAACCATAAACTTTCCAATTCCATCAAAATATTTGTTAAGAGTTCTAATTTTGTAGTTTTTAAAATTATCAGTTGACAGGTATATACACCCCCTCCACGGGCAACATGCTGACGATCGTTTCGAATAGTGTATAATTATTCAGGTCGATAACTGGAATTTGGTATAACATTACGTAACTATGTTTCAGTAATGAGTCTGATATGTGGTTGATGAATGTGAATGAATGTAAGAAAATCATTGAGTTTAGCTAAAAGAGATGAAATGTTGGTGTATAGTATCCGAATCTCAGTTAGTTTGCTCGGTTTTGGGATCCGAACAATACTAGGTTTTTCGTTCCTGTATTTAATTGTTAGATCGTCTTCTCCAGCATCCGTTCTTCGTTTCAGTTAATTGCGCAAATCCTGTAAGTAAGTTGTTTGTTTGGGAGTTTTATCATCATTAATTTTTACATGGATTGAGCTAATTTCTTTTTATTACGTAATATGATGCGAGCTTCAAAAGGTGAAGAAATGAGACTTTTTAACAACCTAGGCTTATTATGAGTCCACTTGCCAATTCGCCTTACACTGGTTGGGATACTTGGATGTGCACCCTGTGTATATTTTAGTACATCACTCACTGCATTCTTGTCGGATTCCAAATTGTTATCGTCTGATGAGACATTTTCGGGAATATTGTGAATTAGAATATTAGGAGACCTATTTATACGGTCCACGGCTTCCGAGACTACATCTTCATAAGCTTCCGGCGTTAGTTTGACAGTATTATTTGTCATTTTTTCTTCAAGTTGAGCGAATATTTAGGTGCCCTAATGAAAAATTAAATTGAGATAGTGTTTGGCCGAGAAAAAGTAGGCCTGATAAGAAGTACTTAACGTTCAACAGATTCTTTATATTTGTATCTTCACTCTTGAATAACGACTCTTCTAAGTGTCCAATCAAATATCTTTTGTACTTACTCAGTAGGTATAATTTAGGTAATTATATTTGAGAAGTTTTAGCACGAAAAGTGCAGTTTAAACCACTAAACTAACTTATAACAGTACGAGCAAAGAGGAACGTGTGTTTCACCATGAGCTCAAATTACTATGTTACAAATTACTATTAATTACAAATTACTATTAATTTCTACATATATAAACGACAAAACATTTCTGCGCATATGCTCCTCCCCTAAATGTTTTGTTTAGCTATCTGTGTTGTATCGCTGGCCAGTTCCAATTGTGCAACATTAACTGCACACGTCACAAGCTCAATAGGCGTGGCCTATTTCCTTTCACACCGAATTATTCAGCTATTAATCGACTGTCCCAAACTCAACATATTCCACGCCTGCATACAATTGTAGAAACACTCCTTATTTCCATGACAATAAAATAAATGCTAATTATAAGTCAAAGGAGCCTAGTTATAAACTAATTGGGTTTTGCTCATCCGGTATTGTATTAATATTAAATTTCTATTTCAGCCAGAATATATTGCTGCGGATGTAATCGTGATGACCGTCATACGATGCTTAGCGGTGCTCTACTGCTACTACCAGTTCTGTAAGCTACACAAACTAGGCTCCAAATACATATTAGGTAAGTAACATACCTAATCGAATTGTTAAACTAAAGGCGTATTCTTTCCCTCCCAAGGATCATATTGATATAAGATGATGTATAAAAACTTACATATACAGTGGCGGTCACATAATTAGAAACGGCATTGTTTTAGCATAACTTATGCACATTATGTCATTTAGTTTTTAACCCGTCCCAACAATTATATATACAATAAACATGCGTTCTAAAGCGAATCAATTCGCAACTTATTTTGTGCTCCATCCGTCTCAGTTCAACTTTTATATTTATAAATGCCATTTACCTACCATATTTCGAAGGACATAATTAGAAACGATAAAGAAAAATGTTCATTATTCAAGAAACTATGTAACATACATTAATATTTTGTTGGATAGTCATGTTTCATTATTACTTCAGTAATATCTCCTACCCATAGAGCTTATCAAAGTTTGACATAACTCTACAGGTATCGAGTACAGGCCTCTCTAACTGCTTCATACAATTCATCAGAATTTTTAAACAGCGCTGACAAACTCGCTGGTTTACTTCACCCCATAGATTTTCTATGGGGTTGAGGTCAGACTACAAGATGGCCAGTCAATAATAGATACGGAGTTGTTAATTAACCACTGTTTTACAGATTTCGCAGTACGTCTGGGATTATTGTCTTGAACAAGCTTCACGTAACAGGTATAAACTCGCCAGCGTATGGTTGCAGAATATTTTCCAATATGTTAATACACACATACTGGTCCATGATTCCCTTTACACGATGTATGGAGCCTACACCTCTCCAGGAAAAGCAACCCCAGATGACGACATTTCCCGCCTCCGTGTTTTAACGTTATGGTTGTATAGTTCGGATTATATTCACATTTCGGCGGGCGTCGGACATACTGTTTTCCATCGGATCCTAGTGAAAACAGTATGTCCGACGCCCACTGAAATGTGAATATAACTGAACTATACAACCATAACGTTAAAACACGGAGGCGGAAATGTGGTCATCTGGGGTTGCTTTTCCTGAGAGTGTAGGCTCTATTATCGCGTAAAGGGAATCATGGACCAGTATGTGTCTTAGCATATTGGAAAATATTCTGCAACCATACGCTGGCGAGTTTATGCCTGTTACGTGGAAGCTTGTTCAAGACAATGACCCCAGACGTACTGCGAAATCTGTAAAACAGTGGTTAATTAACAACTCCGTATCTATTTTGACTGGGCTATCTTACCTCTGACCTCCACCCCATAGAAAATCTATGGGGTGAAGTAAACAGCGAGTTTGTCAGCGTCAGTTTAAAAATTTGATGAATTGTATGAAGCTGTTAAGAGGGGCCTGGTACTGATACCAGAGTTATGCTCAAACTTTGATAAGCTCAATGGGTAGGAGATAACATAAGTAATAAATGTCATGACTATCCAACAAAATATTAATTTACGTTAGGTAGTTTCTGAATAACGAACATTTTTCTATATCGTTTCTAATTATGTGTCCTTCGAAAAATGGTAGGTAAATGACAATTATAAATATAAAGTTTAAATGACCTTTAATGCCACTGAAGTTAAGTGTTAAATTTCTTAGCAACGAAAGTGATTGCGAAGCGCGACGAATTTTATTCGGTACAAATACATATGTGAAAACATTGGCATCGGAGGCTTGCCACCACGACGATAGACTAGGCACTGGGTCGTTTATGAGGGCTAATATGTTGCAAGTAATAGTGCAGGAACTCCTTTTGACATACATATGTTTATTAATATTTTTATTTTTAGAAATTAATTTTTTACCCAATATATTAATTTAAAAATGAAAGGTAATTAAAGTATTAGAGGTAGGTAGGTTTAAAAAAACTTATTTGTAATTTTCATAGGGGAGGCACTGCCTCCTCTGCTTCCCTGACGAGCCGCCACTGCTCGACACACCGGTACGTCATGAGATTTATGAGAGAAACATTTACCAACATTGAGATTTCAAAGTTGAGGTCGGTCAGTCTATCCATATTAACGTTTTTACACATTTCCACATCTACCTAGTGGAAGTATAGTATTTCGAATTGAATTTGGAAAGAAATGACAAGAGGGCCTTTTTCTCACAAATCCTTTATATCTGACTTGCTACCGGTTTCGGTCACTAAATGGCCATCTTCAGCGGTCACTAAATGACCGCTGAAGCGCCTCTAGTGAATAAAAATGTAACTCAATAGAATAGATTTAAATATAGATCCCTTAAGGAGAAATAGGTTAGTATAGATTTGTACAGTTAGGTAGTTGATCTAAATATAGATGACTTCCTTATTAGATATTATCAAAAGTTTTTAATATTTTAACCTACTATGATTTTCAACATGTCTGTTTGTCCATTGTCTTAAGTGAATGTTGTGTAAATGTTAATTAAAAATAAGAAAATCTAATTAATAATACCACGAATACCAAATAAGAAGTGGAGTAATCTATCTGAGATAAATCAAGATAAGTAAAAAAATTTTTGGAAGGTGAATTAATAGAGAATTACAAAAAAATCGATATATCTACCAGATGAATTTTGATACATCAAAATCAAAGTAATAATGTAAGTAAAACAAATATATTTTTTCTTGATTCTAATAACTAAGTAAACTAAAATAGGTCTTCTCATTAAAGAAATAAATAATAAATTTTTTCTAATAAACAAAATAAAATGTAAAAAATAAAAAATAAACTCGAAACCATGCATAAACACCACATGCAATTTTTCCCAAATAACAGATAGATTACATGCACTAATTTCATATATGACTTTGTAGCCTATTGTAACTTTTGTTGCCTGAAGATGGTCATTTAGTGACCGAAACCGGTAGCAAGTCAGAAATAAAGGATTTGTGAGAAAAAGGCCCCTCTTGTCATTTCTTTCCAAATTGAAAAAATGAACTCACATTTTGCCATACTACAAAGAATATTTCGAATTGGTTTTGGATGTTTAGGGATAAATGGAGGTTATACATTCTGCCTATAAATAATTCGCAAACGCTGAAAATTACTTCAAATTTGATACGTACGGGGTGACACAGGGGATATGTAATAGCTTCTAACTTCTTTATTTGTAATTATAAGATTTTTAAATTGATAGAAGTCATGTAGCTATTGATAAGGCTTTTTTAAACCTAACAGCCATTATTTACAGCTTCCGGTTTAACCGCAAGTCTACTAACTTTCTTATTTTAAATAGAACCACGTATTTTTTTAGCTTATCTTATTCGCCTTAAAATTACATATTCAACCATGTACATATTGTATGACATGGTGGCATTTGTTTGTTTACTAAAAATTAAAATACCCTTTATTAAAAAAGCCTAGTCGAAAATGTCCAAAATCTTCTAAAGCTTAGTGGGTTGTGAAATTAAAAAACAGCTATTAAGCCGTCATAACTGTCTTTTATTTTTGCCACGTAGAATTGAAAAATAAAGCTAAAAAAATATACACGATTCTATTTAACATAAGAAAGTTAGGTCGACTTCCGGTTAAACCGGAAGTTGTAAATAATATCTAGGTTGAATAATAAATTAGGTTGAAAAAAGCCTTATCAATAGATCTATACATAACTCCTAAGTTTCAAAATCTTATTTTAGTAAATAAAGAAATTAGAGTTACATATCCCCTGTATCACCCGGTAGACCATAACAAACTTTGCAAATGTATATAGATTTTTAGCTTAATTGTTGGGGGTTAAGGAGAAAAAAAGTCAAATTAGATGTTCAATATAGATTTTACTATCAGAATGGTAAAACCCTAAACGTCTATCAAAATATACAAGATGTCCCATATAAACAAAAGTATTTACTCCTGTACGCTATATCTGAGGAACATTTAAGTTGCTGTACAAAAAAAAATAATTAGACAACATATATAAGGTTTTAAAAAGATCACATGCTATTAACCTTGACTTTAAAATTGGACTAAAATTTCAAGGTCATTTCAAGGACTTTAGTTTTTCAAACGGAGATCTGCAATTTTTATTTTTTATTTATATTTCTCGTAAAATAATGAGGAAATTTCGTTAAACTGTTTTTCAATTGAACTCATCACTAAAAATATTTAAGAAAATAAGAATATAATTAAGGAATATAAAAATCAAATAACTCAGAATATTTTATTAAATGGTAAAAGTCACAGTTCTTCTTTAAAGAATGTTTTGATTCTCTTGTGAAAAGATTAATGTGTTCTTAATACTATAATATGATTTACCAATATAATTTTGGTTCAAGGTGTATTATTTATTTTATCATCATGGAGAGAGGGGCATATATTGATGTGAAATGACATATTAATGTAACATTTGGTATTTACGTTATTGGCATTGAGGAACTTAATTGTACTTTTTTTTACTTTAAACGTAAGTATTTTTGTAAGGTTTTTTTATGTTCTTTAAATTGTTTATGAATAAACCTAAAATCTTTGGAGGTCACATAAATTACTGACAAATAATTTGCCGTATCTGAAGATTTAAGTCACTTTAAGTAACAAAAATTTGTGAGACTACAACAGAAAGTATTAATTGTTTTTTCGACATTAGTTTGAAATATTTAAAATATTTATAAACGTACGTATATGCTACCTTCTTATTTTCCATTTTTGTTTAATTTCAATAAACCCGCAGACGGTAAAATATCATACATGTTTGTTACTGTTTCAGTATGATACATGTTTGTGACTAAAAGTAATTTTGTATTTCAGTTTATTCGATTTCAAATTAAAAAAAATGCTCGACATTTTTAATTTATAATACTTCTTACATATCAATTAATAATTCGACTATATTACTAATTATAATTACTTATTACAGTGAAATTTTTTATTTGAACCAGACAAGGCAATAGAACGCCTAATTTAGTGGGCAAGAAGAAAGCGAAGCGAAGAGAAAATTACCGAATGTCACGGTCCTGGGATAACGCACTCTATAGAGAAAGTGATCGGTTGCGATATCTATGATGTTATTTTCAATGCGTAATCAAATCGGTAATCACGCATATATTTATTGGCGGCACAAAAAAAGTTTAAACCTTTTAGGTCACAGAGCACCCAAAATGGACCAGTAGCGTAACTAACACACAGTCGGAAACTAAATATAGAAATATAATTTCTATAAATGGCTTGATATACAGTGATAAGTAGGATCCGGAAATGTGTGCTAAACTGCTCGTCAAAATTAGCGTTACACTTTTTAGATGAGCGCCATTTTCGTTCTGTTTGAGCAAGGGACTTACGGTTTGAAAATTCCGGTAGCCTATAGAGTTGTTTTTAATTCCCGAAGTCTCTACACTGTGACTTAAACGGTTCGCCGTCCAGACCCCAAAAAACCAACCCTATGTCGAAATTTGAATTCGCAAGATTTTGACCCCAACTTCAGAGTCCTACAAGATGGGCTAAGAAGGACGCTGTCGGGTAAAAATCCTATTCTGGCATACATTACGACCTCCCCAACAAGTCCTCAGCATTTGGTCGCTGCCTCACCCTTTCAACCCATTTCCAGCCCCTGTGATTCATCCCTCTCCAGTTATGCTGGATTTAACATGCAAACATTAACATTTAATATGCAGGAGTGTCACAACCAATTTTTACCCGCAGACCATTCAAGCATCCCTCCAGACCATAGCAACACCTACCCCCCATCCACCCCTCTAGTTCCATCACTGTTGGACGCTACGTGGGCAGTCGTTTAGGTCTCTAATTCATGTCCTAGCATCACATAAAGTATCTCGAAGTTGACTAGGACTCACTGAGGACCGCCAGGACAATTGAGCGCCAAAAGTAAAATTCCACCCCCCAAGCTACCCCTTGCAAATTTGCTACGTTGCGGGGATGTAAACAGGTCTCTACACGTGGGACGACTTACAAAGAGTTTTTGAGTAAGCCTGAGCCCATTGCGGCCCACTCGCCCACTCCGAGTAGTTCGTTTCTTTCAAATCCTTCTTTGTATCCCAGCATCCTCTTTTTTTAACACCCTGCAAAAACAATTTTAGGTGCAACCTTCCCTTACCCTTGTGCTAATCGATAATCGTGAGATCCGTGAGAAGACGCTCAGTGAGCGCGACAAGTGTTCCTTGCAGCTTGGGCCGACAGTGTCATGGCGAAGAGGGTGACGGAAGGGTTGGTTTTGCACAAATTTTGCCAGCGAAAATCTTTTTCAGCTTTTAGTTGTGCTTTAGGAATTTGTTGAAGGAGAAAACATTGTTTAACAATAACAGAAAAACCAAACTTTGGGTTACAGAGTTCAAATGTAAGACGTAACAAATCTTTTAATGAACTGAAAACTTCAAAAAAAATATTTGTCAAACTCCAAAAAATTACGTGACACTGGACTTGTGTTGTAAGGGTGGCCTACCTTCCAGGCGTTGGGAAAATCGTGCGTTCGCTTGCCCAAGCTGCAAGGAACACTAGTCGCGCTCACCGAGCGTCTCTCTACGGATTTCACGATTATCGATTCGCACAAATGTAAGGGGAAGGTTGCACCTACCCAACGAACTCTCATTTAAGAATTTTCGTCCACTCAAAAATGTTTTGCAGGGTGTTAAAAAAAGAGGGTGCTGGGATACAAAGAAGGATTTGAAAGAGACGAACTACTCGGAGTGGGCCGGAATGGGTTCAGGCTTACTCAGGAACTCTCTTGTAAGTCATCCCACGTGTAGACCTGCTTGCATCCCCTAACGTAGCAAATTTGTAAGGGTAGCTTGTTGGGTGGAATTTTACTTTTTGGCGCTCAATCGACGGTCCTTAGTGAGTCCAGTCAACTTCGAGATACTTCATGCTAAGACATGAATTAGAGACCAAACGACTGCCCACGTAGCCTCCAACAGTGGTGGAACCAGAGGGGGTGATAGGGGGTAGGTGTTGCGATGGTCTGGAGGGATGTTTGAATGGTCTGCGGGTGAAAATTGGTTGTGACACCCCAGACCAATTGATTTTAGCAGCATTTGGATCAATGAAACCGCCAACCAGTGGTCAGAACATGTTAAACTCAGCATAACTGCAGATAGATGAATCACGGGGGCTGGAAATGGGTTGGAAAAGGTAAGACAGCGACCAAATGCTCAGGACTTGTTGTAGGTCGTAATGTGTGCAGGAATAGGATTTTTACCCGACAACGTACTTCTTAGTCCATCTTGTAGGACTCTAAAGTTGGGTCAAAATCTTGCGAATTCTAAATTTCGACATGGGGTTGGTTTGGGGGTGGACGGCGAACCGTTTAAATAACAGTTTAACGACCTCGGGGCATTAAAAACAACCCTATAGGCTACCGGAATTTTCAAACCGCAAGCCTGTAGCTCAAACAGTACGAAAATGACGCTCATCTAAAAAGTGTTAATTTTGACGAGCAGATTATAATGTAGGGTCGGCAATATATAACTCTGTGATAATTAAAGTATAAACCGTATTTTTAAGCGCCTTGTACATTATATACGCGTGTATTCTTGTTCGTGCATACGTACGGCACTGACCGATCCTGCTAACACGCCGGAACTCGCGTATGCGTGATAGTACGCCGTTCCCGGTACAGGAGCGCTGGATGTTAAATGCAGTTTACCAGCATGAGTTAGAGCAAACTTTCCCGACCCTAGTGATACGTTTATACTTTTGCTAATTGTGTTATGTACGTAATATCAGTAATACAAATACTTTTGTAAACTTACTAAGTTTCGCCTTCTAACCCCCGTAGACAAACCAAGGCGTACTTTCACCCGCTTGGTTGGTGGTAATACATTGGTAACGTCATAAAATACGATTGCCGTTACGTTTTAATGTACATCACGTTAATGCAGTTGGCCCCACCCATCGGGTGGGCAGGAAAAGTGTGTCGTGTGTTTGATTGGCATGGAAAAAGGCTCCATATTTTTAAAAAATCAGCTGATCGGTTAGAGTGATAAGGGACTTTTTTTCACACTCTTCATCCAATAATGGCTCATAACTCATGCAAACGGTGCCAAATATCAAAAAAGTAACCGAAAAATCCCTTCCCCACGCCTCATAAAATAACTCGAGAATGGTTCGATCGATTTTCAGTTTGTAAACGGATATTAATGCCCACATTGCATACGCCCCCTTGTTCTAGCAACTTTTCAAATTTTTATCTAAAGCCCCTCAGGTTAACAATTTTCAGAGTGTGATTCAGCATTTTTCTGAAAATCCTCTGTGTAAAATCTTAGAAGTACCCACAGCTCAACCCACAGCTCAATCGTACTACTTGATGTGCTATCTACAGATGAGCGATCGGCCGCATTTTTAACTGAACTCTTTATTATCGTTATGGACTATGCGGTACGCGATTGGTAGAAAAAAATTAAATATTCTTAAACTTGTGAGTCATAGACTGTGACCCCAGAGTGACGTCACAGTTGTATAAAAAAAAACGACGTCTCCAAGTCAAGTATGGTGTGCAAAACATGCCTAGAAAAAATATATTCACCTTTGATTGGTTATTTTTATAGGAAAAAAACCTTACTCCTGATTTGAGCCTGTGACGAATTTTTCGAATAATTCAAGAATATACTGCCTCATGCCTCTTCAGTCTATCCACCTTTCAAATTTATATCTAAAGCCCTTTAAATGTTTTGGGGTGACTCAGCATTTCTTTTTTTGCTAGTGAATGAATTATTCAATCTACTTGTTAGAAATAAAGTTATTTAAAATTTTACACATTTTTCAAATAAGAGAACAGCGATGGATTTTCAGTTTAATAACGGATTAATGCCCATATTGTGTACACCACGTAAGTCTATCTACATTTCAAATTTGTATTTAAATCATCTAGAGTGCCGAACAGTTTACATTAATTTACAGTATGTGTGTTGTGTTAGTTGGTCGGGTTACACCTGCCATACAGCTTCCGACAAACAACAAGGAATTGTTTTCTACCCATTACCTTCCTGCGTCATTCAACTTTGTTAACAAACATTTATAAGGTTTATTAAACGTAGGTAATACTATGGGCTAGTGCGGCCCTGTAATGAGCCTCACTTTGGCGATCTTTATTTATTATTCACAACACTTTTCTACCGTCCCAACATTCGCTACGACGCTTAACATCAAAGTGATAAAGACAAAATCAATAAATCTAAATCACTTTCTATCATTTTATTGTGTGTTAAAAGGAATCGTTTTATTACCCACCTGGATTACTTCAACATCCACATAGTAGTGTCAATGTTTGGTACCTACTAGTTACTAAAACAAAAAAAAACGTATTTCGGAAATTTCGATATTTTAAATTTAAGCGGACAAACTTTGTGACTCCCTGTCAGTGTGTATGTTTTAGAATATTAACTTGATGTTACTGTTAAATTTAGTATACTATTTAATCTGGTATACATTTTAAATTAATGTTTTAAAAGTATCAAAACGAGATTTGGAGCTGATATATATATTTTGAACATAATCAAAGAGATTGGAAAATGGGAGTAAAAAGTTTTTCTGCAGTTATAAAAAATTTCAATATCACGCCCTTAAATCTTGTATTGAGTTTTTGATATTTAATCTAGTAATAGTAATGGTAAAACCTTAAGCAGCGTTGTTTTATCTGTTTATCTGATTTATGTACGGGGCAGGGCTATTCACGGATCATTTTGAAGATCTAATATAAGGAATATTTTGTCAAATGATTTATGTAAATCAAATATCAATAAGGAAGTACTCAAGACACTCTTTAACATTTAATTAAGTAAAGTAATTATCTTCATAAAATAAATCTACTGGTTTAATAAAAATTAAACTCTCATATACTTAAATGATTAAAAATGAATTAGGAATTCAAATAACCTTTTAAAATGAAATAAATAAGAAGACAGATGCAGCGGCAGCTGGTGGAATTTGAAATTCTCGTATTTTCGTAAGGAAATATGGGACCCACACCAGATTTTATGGGGTTATTATTGGACCAAATAAGAGGGGGCTAAAATAGTAAAAAAAATCAAATGAACATTTTAGTTATTACAAAATCTCAGAAACGAAATACTGGTACGAAATAAAAATATAAATTTCCATAACTTTAGCAGATCTCGAAATTTCTAAAGACAAAAATAAAAATACATACTCAAAAATATTACGCAAATATATTGCAGGCCATTTTTCTGGGGGTGGACATTTTTTTAAAAAAGTTTGGTTTAATTTGGATCTAGTAATAACTGCCTAAAATCTGGTGTGTATTCACGAGCCGACACTGCTTAGATGCATTTATGAATAATTATATTACGGGTAGAAGAAAATACATAAATCTATAGTATTTCTGCACTGCTTAGATGCATTTATGAATAATTATGTTACGGGTAGAAGAAAATACATAAATATATAGTATTTCTAATGTGAATGTGAAGACATGAAAAAAAGGTTCAGATATATTTTCTAAAATTGCTAAGCTCACTATACAAAGTTGTATTCATACTTCAGTAAACTGTTAGTTCATGACGTTCTTAGAAAGCTAGTTTGAAAATATTTAAAAAATATATAGATATACATTTATTAGTTAGCATTAAAATAAGGCGTTTAAAATTGCTGGAAAAATATAATTAATTAAAACAACTTTATGTATATTATTATAATTAAGAAAATTTTGAAGAGCAACATGCAGCATTCACGCTACAGCCACAAGTGTGCTACAGTGACCCAATTAGAGTATTTTGCATTGCATGGAATACGTTGGTTAGCTATGCATGCGGTCCACGTGTCGTTAAAATGATTTGCGACATTAGTAATCCCCTCTTGTTTCCGCCAGTGAAGTGTTGTTTGATTTCAGCTAGGTTCATTAAAACTTTTCTGAATAACAAGTAAGTTTGGCTAAATGAGCATTATTTACAGAAAATTATATTATATTCTATATTGATTTGAATGAAAAAAATTATTTAACAATTTTCGAATTTATAAAAGATATATGCACGCCATTGGGCGGCGTTAGCCATCAAAGCAATTAAAAATCTATCTCTTCACATTTACTTTAGAAGGACTATATATAAGGTAAAAATAAACACATAAAATAAAATAATGGCAATGTCTTCATAAAATTAAAACAAAAAGTCGTAGTGAACTTGTTTAAAATGAAACAAAAAACAAATATCAAAACTGATTTAAATCCTTAAATATGGCTGGCAACACTGATTAACTATCACTTTAAGTAACTTTTTTTCATTACCCTATACATTTCATGCATTTCTTTTTCCAGGTATAGCAGGATTGTTTACGGTTTTCTCTAGCTTCATATTCACATCCACCGTCCTAAATCTGCTCCGAATTGATGTGGCGGACCTCAAGTGAGTCCTGACTGATACAAAATAAATAAATAGCGCCCCATTATTAACGCGTTTGTTTTTAGGGACGCTTTATTTTTCTTTCTCCTCCTAATCGATCTATCAAAGGCAGCTATGTTGGTGCAGTTCGCGCTGAGCGCGTCCAATCAGGCTGAAGTAAAAGATAATATTGCCAAAGGGATGTCGGTACTGGGACCCACCATTACGCTGGACACTATTGTGGAAACTCTGGTTATTGGAGTAGGAACATTGTCGGGTAAAGAAGTGTTGTTTTTTCTTTTGAATTCACAGGCGTATGGTTTTTATTATACTCTGGCCGGGGAACAGATATAGTACCATCAGTAATGATCAATGTATGTTGTCTGGTTATGAAGGCTTAGCTGTTTTACACTATGATTAAATATGTGACAGTTGACATAATCAAAATAATAGTTATTTATTGTATGTGTGTTATCAAGTAATATTTGAATTAAATTTTTAACTAATATGACATTTCAATGTCACGTCGAATTGCATTTTAAAAATTATTTTCAACTTTGTAGGCTCTGTTGGTTTCTACGGTTTGTTTGTTAAATATTTGTCAATCTGAAGAGAAAAATGGAAAAACCCGACACAATTCCTGCAGTGATTCTTGAAAAAGTTGAAGTGGCCACTTTGCATTTATTACCAGCACAATTTAGTGAACTTTATGAAAAAAGAGTTGAGAAATATGAAAGAGTTCACCGTATTTAATTAATGGAGAGAAGAAAGAAAAGTCAGTAAATGAAGTAGTGCTTCCGTATTTCTTAAATGTCAAGAAAAGTATGCGGTTTCAACGATGTGGATTTCAACGTCGAATACTTTCGACATTGAAATGTACCTACTATAAATGTTTGTGGTGTTGGCTGCTTATTTGAAAGTGAATTGAAAGGATACAGGGCTTCCGATGAGGATTATTTCATGATTAAAGTAATGGGTCTCATTTTCTGAACAATATTAGCAAGGTAGTCAAGGTAGAATTTTTTGAAATGTTACACTAACAATGAAAGTCGCCTATGTCTTTCGATGTTGTGAATTAAATGTTTTAAAAATCGACGATGTCCAAGACGTGTGATCATATCTCTTCTAATACTGGATTTTCAATACTGGATACCAAGACCAACAGTTCGCGTAGGTTCGCCATTATCGAGGAAAAATGTTCTGTGATTACCGTGGAGATGTGTAAAAAGTACATTTGCATACGACTGAAAATGCTGTTCTGCTTGATTTGCTCCGAAATGCTGATTTTTTTACTCTGTAATTACAAAGGTGCAGATATTACAACAATCAAGCGGTACGGTGGATGGAAGAGCTTCAATATTTCACAAATCTATATGTATTGACGAATCCATATCAAACAAACTTGATACTGCGAAGAAAATCCAGGAAGCATCATCCAGCTTCAAAGAAGAGGAAATATCTTCAATAAATACTTAGAAACTCTGCCTGATATGATTGTTGCTGACGAAAATGTTAACACCAATTTGTTCATGAACAGAAACGAAGTTATATTTAACAATCAAAGGACTTCAGTCCAGCATCAATATAAATGTTAATACCAATAAAAATTGAATAAATCTGTTTCATTTTTCGGTTATTACTTCAAAGTGAGATTCGATATACTGTATTATATGAATTTCGTTCATAATACAACCGAAGTATACCGAAATCTAGTAGCCGGCTATGGCGGCAACGCTTTAAGTTTAGCAACATGCAAAATATGGTTCGCACGTTTCCAATATGGCAAGTACAGCGTCGATGATGAATCACGATATGGTAGGCCACCTCAACTTGATATCGAGCGCTTGCGTAAGATTGTCGAAGCAACCCGTATGGAACCACACGAGAGATGGCACGATACCACGTTGGGCAAGTGGATACCACGTTTAAGCAAAGCTGATTGCCAGCATCGGAATAACATTTGCACACAACTCTCCCGCAGTCGTAGTTTTGACTGGTTGAACAATCTTGTTACCGGAGATGAAAAGTGAGTGATGTATGGAAATCACATGGGTAGACACATATCCTCCAGCACAATCGGTACCTAAACCTAGTGTTCACCCGAAGGGTGATGTTAGTTTAGTGGGGCCTTCGCGGCATGTATTACTGGAACTCTTGGAGGACAATACCACCGTCACCGCCGCTGTATATTGTGCTCAACTCCGCAGTTTGTCCATCTAGCTCGATCTTCTGCGACCGCGGCTGGACAAAGCTATACTACTACTACTACTACACGATAATGCGCGTCCCTGTGTGGTAAAACAGATACGCCTTGAACTCCTGCAGTTTGAAGTTCTGCCCCATCCACCGTATTCACCACACCTTTCTCCCATTGACTATCATTTATTCTCTGCCTTCATTTAATTGTCAGCAAATATTTAATAAATAAATAATTTGACGATCATCTACAAATAGTCATATACAATTTTTTCGCTTTACAACCGCGTGAGTTCTGGGAACGCGGTAAATGCAGTCTGCCCGCTCGTTAGCTACAATTCCTCCTGTTTATAAATGATGACTGAATAAACAATCAAGTGTTATATATTCATTTTACAAAACCTAAATATAGACTTACAATTCCTTACTCCATTGCTAATAATTTTGTTTGCAGGTGTGCAACGTCTTGAGATGCTGTCGTACTTCGCGTGTTTGTCAGTTTTAGTAAACTACATTGTGTTCATGACCTTCTACCCAGCATGTTTATCATTAATATTAGAGGTACGTTAAGTACGCGTTTTACCTTCTTATCCATATAGTGGAATGGAATTCCATATAGTTAATTTAATTATTTTATCGTCTACATAATTCGATATAATCTAAGTGTCGAAATTTTAAATTTTGCGCATATTGTTGCATGAATTCGTTGAATTGATGAGACTGATATAACGAAACCTGTCTACAATTTTTGAATAATTTCTAATTCCAGTTGTCGCGCACAACGAATATTTATGGTAAGAGGCACAACTTCATATCGAAGGCGTTTAGAGAAGAGGATCACAAGTCCAACCCGGTCGTTCAGCGAGTAAAACTTATCATGTCCGCCGGCCTAATGCTGGTTCACGCGCATAGGTAAGTTACCACCCATCCGGTGAAATATTAGAATTTCAATTGTGCTGAAAATAACCGACTTCTAAAATAACTACATAAAATTTACAAAAGATCTTGACCTTTCTTTGACTTATTTTTACTTCATTGTTAGTTAAGAGTTGTAACGCAAATGCCGATGATGTAATACCGAAAAAAACGTCACTAAGAGAGGCAAATTCGGCAAGCAGATAATACCTAATTACATTACAACAATTTTCAGTCGTTGGCCGTTTAGAGAAGAAGATGTCGACAACATCGCTCCTCTAGTCGTTGACCACCATGACCCTCAATCGGACAGAAGAAACGGCACTCCATGGATACATTATGAAGTGAGTACCAAAGCTGTCAACAATACGTCTTTTATGAAAAACTATTTTTTTAACACAAATCTTTTCTACATCTCTTATTATGTACTCGTATATAATTTCTATATATGTCTATTGTTTTTTTATTTCCAGATGGCTTACTCTTAGCGCAGATCACATAGTTATTTTGATACTCCTACTAGCTCTGGTAATTAAATTCATCTTTTTCGAAAACGACGAAGATATTGCTGATCAAATACGAGCTATGACCGACAAGGACAAAGATGCTAGTGAGGTTTTAACAATAAATCAAGCACTGAACGATAAAATTTCTCCGAAAACGCCTATAGTAAAACATTCCGAAACTTTCTTCTTAGAAAGGAGCGACACCTCTGGAGAAACATCAGGTACTTTCTAAATTATTTCGCTTGATTTTGAAAACAATTTCTGGTCTTGTATTTTCAGAAGTAGAGTTTGAAGATAAAGAGGTACAAACGACTTACAACGATGCAGAAAGCTGCGTCAGACAAGAACGAGATAGCCCAGATTTGTCGCGGCGTAGAGGAATGCCTAGCCATATACAATGATTCAGACCTTGGAGCCATAGCGTTAACAGACGAAGAAGTGATATTGTTAGTGAAACACAAACACATAGCTGCCTACCAAATAGAAAAAGCTGTCGACAATCCTGAAAGAGGCGTAGCGATAAGGAGGAAAATTTTAAAAAACGATGCTAACTTCACGTATGCTCTGACTGATTTGCCCCTACAAAACTATGATTACGGGAAGGTGAGTTAATTATTTCCATAAATGTTCTTTCCTGCATATCACGCAATATTTTGCCCACAGAAATTCTAAAACCAGAAATACTAATATTTTAGGTGATGGGCGCTTGTTGTGAAAACGTAATTGGTTATATGCCAGTACCAGTAGGTTATGCGGGGCCGTTACTTTTAGATGGTCAAGAACTTTTTGTACCAATGGCTACTACTGAAGGTTGCCTAGTTGCAAGCACGAACAGAGGTTGCCGAGCTTTGAGGTTTTCTGGAGTTACAAGCAGCCTAGTTGGAGATGGAATGACCCGCGGACCTGTCGTACGATTTCCCTCATTAGTCAAAGCTAGGTAAGCATTAAAATGAAAGTTCTGAAAAAACTGAACTAAATCAATAGTGTACTATACCAAAGAAGATAAAAACATATTTTAAAAGTTGGTTGTGTTTATGGTAAACTCACAAAATTGCCTTAATACGCCTCAAATGATACTAGGCAAGATGATGAAACTGTAGTGGGAGGAACATTCAGTGTAGCAACAAACACACACTTGAACACGTTTATCACTATCATCGGAACACCACTTTTATAATGAACACGCTCGTCAATTGGCATTATCAGGATATGATTAAAGAACTTTTAATCATCACTCTGATGGTGCCAACATGGTTGACGAAATACACACGTGCAAAAGTAATGTTGTCGTAGTTCGTACGTGTTCAATATAATTTGAACGAAAAAAGTTTACGTAAAACATAATTTATCAAAAAAGTATTAGCCCTGATTTAACGTTGACTGCCTAATATTACTTCCACATCCACGTAATGGTGTGGAAGTGAAGTACCTATTCATGCAATTTTTTTATTGGCTAAATAGGCCTAATATATTCTGGATCGCCAAGATTTTAAGCAAATTTCATTTCAAGTTTACGCGAAAAAAATATGTCTGTTGTCGCATGTACAGGACGTCCCATTTGAACCATTAATTTTTGAGTTATTTTTGAGCTAGAAAGAAAATTTACACGCTGAATACATGCAGAATTTTCCAAATCTTAATTTGGCCTCAGGCCCAATATATGGTATTGCTAAAAGATATTCCCAAAAGACTGGACTTTGGAATATTATCGAAGTCGAATTTTGATGCGGGATATTATTAAAGAGGACATAAGAAGTATTCTACAAGGGTCTGTTGTTACCTTCGACTTCCGTTTTCGCCGGTAATGACTATTACTTCATCATTAGGGTCCGGAAATGTGCGCCATAACGCATGGGCGGCAGTATACAACTCTATGATAATTAAAATATAAACCGTATTGTTTAAGCGACGTAAATTATATACGCATGTTTTTCTTGCCCGTGTATTCGTACGTCACTGACCATCCCCGACAACGCGCCGGGACTCGCGTATGCGCAGTAATACACGATCCCGTTGCGGGAGAGCAGGATAGTTAAACGCAGATGAACACGCGTTATGACAAACATTCGGAACTCTATTCATCATATACTTAACTTTTTTTTCATTCCTTTCGTCATTCTGAATCTACATTTATGGTTTTGTATAATTATCTTTTTTACGAGTAACTATTTAACGAACAACAAAAGAAAAATTTAAACTCAGAGTTTTAGATATAAATATACTCATATGACTATGTATATCGCTGGACTCGGGAAGGCGAAAGGAATCGAACAAATGCATAATGTATAAGGTGAATCAATACAGTCACCGAATTATAGTTACTTCCGGCGAAATCAGCTGTGGTAGCAGACACTTTTGTAAGTGTGGCTTTACTCGTTAAAGGAATATTAAATATCCCCGTTATTTATAAAGATAACTATACAAATCTATATACCTGTCTACAGATTCGAAGAGACGAAAGGGATAAAAAAAGTAAACTATATAGGGTGACTTATAAATAGATGAAGTAATAGTAATTTCTGGTGAAACCGATTAAATTAAAATTCGACTAATATTTTAATTTTCCAAGTCAGTTTTTTTGGAAATATCTTTTACGCCCTGTATAATAATCGCCCGTTCAACGTTAATTTTTCTTTCTGACAAAAAAAAAAAACAAAATATCGGCACTGAAACGTTAAATCGAGACACCCTGTACACGATTCGTGTTAACTCAAAACATGTTAAGACGTTAACTTCAAATTTGGAACACTATTGTACCATGACTAAATCTGGAGTTGATTACTGTTACCATTGGGGGAAGTAGAGTTATATCTTATATCCTAATGTAAAATACAGATATTCATGCGACGTGTCGTTTTATACATACGTTTTAGGTAAAAACCGAAATCGATAATAATTATTCACCACGTTTCCCCCTATTATGTCGCGAAACCGTCCCGGTTAAGTCGCCGCCTGTAAAAGTTTTAGAACTACGTTTGGAAATTGGATTCTCGCATGAATACAATTTTTATTGAAAAAAATGATTGTGTAATACATTAAATATGGACACATAACCTTTAAAATAGGTTAGGTGTCTTTTAAAAATATTTAATCTTTAAAATATTCATTCAAGTGGAAAATTGAACATTGTCACGCACGACTGGGTATACTTACGTTTATTTTTTTATTCAGTTGGCTCATTTGTCATTATAACAAGTGCTGTGGTATATCTCTAAATATTTCTTTTTGCAGCTAAAACACGAAAAAGTTGCCGTTATGATCGCGACTTAAACGAGATTAAATTTCGCTACTTAAGCGAGGTGATGATGCACGGATTTGGTGAATTAAGAGGGTTTGAGTGTAAAATATAACGTGAACCGTAACTCATGATTACAAGAATATTAAAATAATATAAAACATAAACGTTAAATTAAAAATTTATTAAAGTGAAGCTCCAAGTTTCCTAGTTTTTGGATCTTGAATTTAAAATTTTTTAGTGTCACCAGTTTTGAGTAATCATAAGAAAACCATCGAAAATATTTTTTCGAAATGGTTGCTTTTTTAATTTGTCTTTCAAAAGGTCCACGGACCTCAATAAATTTGTTTCAATAATTTCATCACTAAGATCTTTTAGATAGTTTAATTCTCTTTAGATAATTTAATTTTACATATGCGATGAGCCCTGTACGATGATTCTCCCGAGTTACCGCCGTTCAAAGCAGAAAAGGTAATGTTGACTTTGATAAATAATACAGGTCTACAAAAAAAAATGTTCTGTCTTTGCAATCAGACCCATCATTTCCTATGTATTTTGATGCACTGAAACCAAATTTGGCAAAAAAAATTTTCTACCGCATCAGTTTTTTTTCTACACCCCCATATAACCCTCATAAACTCTAATAGTGGAAATTTTTCGAAAAAATTTCTTTAACTATTTTTTATGACCTTTATTTTGGTTTTTTGGGTCGCTGATCACGAATCTGAAGTCAAGAATAAATTTCGACTTAATGACAGCTTTTCAAATTTCACTAAAAAGTAAAAAGTTGATATTAAGTGCATATTCCTACGTTTTTTAGGATGATCATTACTATTTTGTTGTAGATGTTATATTTGTGAAGGAGCTACTTAGATCTTTTTTATTTATATCTATTTTGTTCTTTTTCTTGTTTTGGTTTTTTCTAACTGTTATACCGGGTGGACCATTTTAACCTTTAATAGGAAATAACTCGGCCGGTAAGCGAAAAAATGAAAAAAGTTGTATACAGAAGTTCTTGGGCAAGGAGAGGGGAAGTACGACCGTAACCTTTTTTGACCTCGACGTTGACCTTGAGGGTTATTTGAAGGTCAAAACAACTTTTTCAAATGGAAACAACTATTTTTGACCCCGGATTTGAAAAGAGCGGCAAATTTTGCGTCCAAAATGGTACTTGTCAACAAGGTCATGGCAAGGTCGAATAAAAGTAAAATTTTCGAAAATTATTAAATAACGAGGCTAGCTCGGGATAGAGATTGGAAACAGTACAATTTTTTTATTAAAGTTGTCAGGGTCGAATAAGGTCACTTCCTCATACCAATGACCTAGACGTTAAACATTTCAAATCAGAGGTCAAAAGTAGGGTTTCACGCTTGATAAATCACTTTGACCTTGAAATAACCTTAAAAACCGACAAATTTTACTGTTTCCAATCTCTATCCTGAGCTAGCCCTCGTTATTTAACAATTTTCGAAAATTTTACTTTTATTCAACCTTGCCATGACCTTGTTGATAAGTACCATTTGGACGTAAAATTTGCCGCTACTTTCAAATCCGTGGTCAAAAATAGTTGTTTCCATTTGAAAAAATTGTGTTGACCTTCAAATAACCCTCAGGTCAACGTCGAGGTCCAAAAGGTTACGGTCGTACTTCCCCCTCCTTGCCCAACAACTTCTGTATACAACTTTTTTATTGTCTCGCTTACCGGCCGAGTTATTTCCTATTGAAGGTTAAAATGGTCCACCCGGTATAACAGTTACAAAAACCAAAACAAGAAAAAGAACAAAATAGATATAAATAAAAAAGATCTAAGTAGTCCTTCACAAATATAACAACATCTACAACAAAATAGTAATGAGCATCCCTAAAAAACATAGGAATATGCATTTGATATCAACTTTTTTCTTGTTAGTGAAATTTGACAGCTGCCATTAAGTCGAAATTTATTCTTGACTTCAGATTCGTGATCAGCGACCCAAAAAACCAAAATAAAGGTCACAAAAAATAGTTAAAGAAATTTTTTCGAAAAATTTCCTCTCTATTAGAGTTTATGAGGGTTATACGGGGTGTAGAAAAAAACTGATGCGGTAGAAATTTTTTTGCCAAATTTGGTTTCAGTGCATCAAAATACATAGGAAATGATGGGTCGGATTGCAGACAGAACTTTTTTTTTAGACCTGTGTAATCAATTACTCGGGAAATCATGAACGTACATAAAATTCAAGTAGGGTTTTGAAAACTGCAAAGTATTCTTTACAAGTAGTAGTAGTAGTGATTGTTTTTTTGATTCAAAAAATCAATGTAAATGTAATTTTTTTTCATTATTTTAAGTTAAAAGTTTTTTTCATTATCAAAAAACGTTAATTATTATTTATGGAAAAAAATAAAAAAACTTTTTTAAATGAAAAACAATGTACTAAAAATCAATGTAAATGTAATTTTTGTTAATTATTTTTTTCAATATCAAAAAACGTTAATTATTTATGGATAATATTAAAAAATATATATATTTTCTGTTTAAATAAAAAAAAATTTTTCAATTTTTTTTGTGATTTTTTTTCGCTGTCAAAATTTTTTAATATCTGTGGGTTAATTTAAAAAAAAAACTGTTTTTTTTTAATGAAAAGCTTGTGTAAACGATTTTGACTGAGAACTCAGTAAAAATTCAAGATTTGTGGAATGAAATACAGTGATCCATTGGGGGATACCCCCCAAAATGGATCACTTGTTTTAATTAAATTTTAAATTGACATTTAAAACTAAGGCAGTTGCAGCGGTCAAAAAAAATCAAATGATTTTTTTTGACGATTGTGAAGCATTGTGAATAAGTTAAAAAAAATGAAAAAGGTTTTTTTTTGGCAGTTATGCCAAGTTATACAAATATCCCTAATTATGCAATTTTTTACCACTTTTTTAAATCAACAATCCCTTTCGAAAACAAATTTTTTTGAAAAAATCAATCACTACTACTTGTGAAGGATACTTTGCAGTTTTCAAAACCCTACTTGAATTTACTTTATATTCGTAATTCGAGTAATTGATTATCAAAGTCAACAATGGCTTTTTTGCTTTGAACGGCGATAACAGCGAAAAAACATCCTATAAGTCAAATTAAAGAGAATTAAATTATCTGAGACCTTTATGATGAAATTATCGAAAACAATTTATTGAGGACAAACAACAAGTTCGAAAAACATATTTTGGATGGTTTTCTTATGATTACTCAACAACTGCTGAGCTAAAAAAATTTACTCAAGATCCAAAAACTAGAAAATTTGAGCTTCAATTTCCTTTTTTTTTTGTCTTTTCTACGACGATTTTTTCCCCAAGTTCTAGCTCTTTGAAAATCACCTAAAATTTGTGATTTTTTTCATATCCCTTAATTTTTGCGCTTAGTGTATTTACTGTCAATTTTTTTTATTTGTTTTTCCAAAGCATGATTTGTCGCCTTCTGTGTTACACACTGGACCAACTAAAAATTTCAGCAACCTCTTCTTTTTTACTAACAAATATTACATACATATTCTTTTGTTTTAGTGCTGCAATGGAGTGGATGGAAACACCGAAAAATTTTGAGCAAATTAAGGAAAAGTTTGACTCTAGCAGCAGATTCGCTAGGCTAAACAGGATTTTAATTAGAATAGCCGGAAGGTATTTGTTCATTAGATTCGTGGCTAGAACAGGAGATGCCATGGGAATGAATATGCTCTCGAAAGGTACAGAGATCTCACTGAAATTCGTCCAAAGCCACTATCCCGAAATGGAAATCTTAAGTCTCAGTGGAAACTTTTGCACAGACAAAAAGCCTGCAGCAGTTAATTGGTAAATATATTTTGTGGCGCAGTTATTTAAAATTAATTTGAAATAAGCATATATGTATCGTATCTGTACATCAGACTTCGGCCAGTTATGAAAAATGGACAAATAGAAGTAAGATGACAGATAAGAAGCAACTGTAGACGCATCGAAGGTAGTGGATGAATAAGACTGACCTCTCTCGCCACCTATGCTAGTCTTTAAAAGAAGTGTAGAATTTAACATTTTTTATAACCTGCCAGTGTCTAATGTTCACACATACGATATAGATTTATATATGGGACATTCCACGCCAACTTCGCCACAAAAAATAGATTTCTCTGAAACTTTGTATATAAGTAGTATGTGATAAGAAAAGTTGATACCTAAAATTTTAGAGCTCAAGCCACGTTACGCTCTCGTCACGAACGGTCACAAAATTAGAGCATTTTAGACAATCTTAAATTTGCGACTGTTGTAGGCAAATGAATGCGAATAAAAAAAATTAAAAATAGGAAACATATCGCATGTTTCCCGTAGCTTGCGATAAAAATACTTTTGAATTCATTAAGGATAGTTTTCACCCCTTTTCAGAGGGTTAAAACTTTAAAATCGAAATTTGGAAAAGTATGACCGTTAAAAAATTTTTTCACTTAAAAAAAAAAGCTTGACTACTTTCGAATGGCTTTTTGTCCCCGAATGGGATGAGCAACGGTATGACCGCTAGAAGGCTCGAAAAGTGAAAATTCACCATTTTTACGTTATATCTTGGTACGTAAAAAAAATAAAATGTATGAAAACCATATTATAAGGTTTTTAGGGTATTCGCTGATTACGAATCTGGTGTCCGATTTAGAAAATTCGTTTATTATGGGAGCTCATGGGGCCCCATAAAAAACGAATTTTTACTTTTAAAAATGTTCCCTTATTCTACGTTAAATTTTGAGTAAAACATGTCTCTTGTAAAAAAATATTCGAGCTTTTATAAAAAATTATTCAAGATTTGCCTTATTATAAAATTCATCGAGGTTAATTATTTTTTTACCTCAAAAACTACGCTTTAAATGAAAGAATTACAGAACACATGTTTTACTTAAAATTTAACGTAGAATAAGGAAAACATTTTTAAAAGTAAAAATTAAATAAAATCGATTTTTATGGGGCCCCATGAGGCCCCACAATAAAAAATATTACTAATCAAGGAATTTAAAAAATACCATCGTATTCTACGCAAAATTTTGAGTAAAAAATGTCTCAGTTTTTCAGTTTATGTCATGATATTTTAATTCTAAAAAAAGTTCGATTTTTACTCTAAAAATACGCATTAAATTGAAAAAATGCAAGGGACGTTTTTACTTAGAATTTTACGTAGAATACCGTGGTGTTTTTAAAATTTTGAAATTCATATTTTTTGTTATAGGGCCCTATGGGGCCCCATAAAAAAACGAATTTTCTAAATCGGACACCAGATTCGTGATCAGCGACCCTAAACACCTTATATAGTAATATGGTTTTCATGCATGTTCTTTTTTTATGTACCAAGATATAACGTAAAAATGGCAAATTTTCAACTTTCGAGCCTTCTAGCGGTCAGACCCTTGCTCATCCCATTCTGGGACAAAAAGCCATCCGAAAGTAAAGTTGTCAAGCTTTTTTTAAGCTAAAAAAAAAATTTTTTAAAGAAGTCATACTTTTCCAAATTTCGATTTTAAAGTTTTAACCCTCTGAAAAAGGGGTGAAAACTACTATTAATGAATTCAAAAGTATTTTTATCGCAATCTACGGAAAAATGTGATGTTTTTACTATTCCTTCAAATTTTTTGTATTCGCGCTCATTTGCCTACAACAGTCGCAAATTTAAGATTGTCTAAAAAAGCTTTAATTTTGTGACAGTAAAAATTTTAGGTATCAACTTTTCTTATCACATACTACTCATATACAAAGTTTCAGAGAAATCAATTTTTTTGTGGCGAAGTTGGCGTGGAATGTCCCATATATATTTTTTTGTCATAATCTTCGTTATCAAATTTATGTCTATTCTAAAAAATATTTCTCATACTATTTTCGATATCTTTTCCCCAACATCTTTAAAATTTTTGAGTTTAAAAATTTGACAATTGAGGGGTATAGATGCAAAACTCACATTATCCACTTTTTAAAATTGTTCAGGAAGAAGGAATAACTGACTTCTCACTTTTTAAGTGACTTTAGGCACTTATTTTTTATTTATTTTATTTTTTTTGGTATTTGTATTAGAACTTTAACTGTGTTTCTCAATTGGTGAAATAACAGCACAATATTTGACTCCAAGAAAGTGAATTAAAATTTGGATAATGTGAATTCTGATGGTAGTCTTGCTCCAAATTATTCTACATAATATTATATTTTACACTAAAATTCATGAATTTAAGCTAAGAAAAGGAGCTTGAAAACAAATTCAATGGTATATCAATAAAAATTTTTATGTAATATGGTAGTTCATAATCAAAATAAAAAGCTGCACAAAATACTTAGAATACGGTTTTATTATCATAATTGACTGATTAAGTGAAATATTTTTTATAATGAACCTAAAATTGCAAAGTACAAAAAATATTGGCAGTAAAAAGTTCTAACATTCTCACATTATCCTTAGGAGAATGTGAGTTTTGAAACAATTTACAGATTCCACAATTTAAAATAAATACGAAAATGTGATTTTATATCACTTTTAAGATTTAAAATGGTGTAGTTCAACACAATGAACACAATGATATCGCCACCAGTGGCGGTGGTGATATTTCAGTTAGCCATATCTTGAAAACGACGCATGGGACCCACTTCACTTTTTAGGTGATGACTATACACCTCTTACAGAAAGGATTTATAGTGAAAAAACCGTCAGCAAACTTTTGCGAAAAAATTTTCAAAAACACTGGAGCACTCCCTGGGTTCTCAGTAACGCTCTGTGGAATATTTGCAGTATATTTTTTCATAATCTAGAAACAAATATGAGACGTTTTTCGATTTGTTACAAACTATTTTTGTTTCAAAAAGTTATGGCCATTTTAATTTTGGGAAACAAAATGTTCCTATAAAATTAAAATTAAAATGGCCATAACTTTTTAAAAAAAAAAAATATTTTGCAACAAATCGAAAAACGTCTCCTTATATTTGTTTCTAGATTATGAAAAAAATATACTGCAAATATCCCACAGAACGTTACTGAGAACCCAGGGAGTGCTCCAGTGTTTTTGAAATTTTTTCGCAAACTTTGCTGACGATTTTTTTCACTATAAATCCTTTCTGTAAGAGGTGTATAGTCATCACCTAAAAAGTGAAGTGGGTCCCATGCGTCGTTTTCAAGATATGGCTAACTGAAATATCACGCACCGCCACTGATCGCCACTAACTCTATTTCGAAAAATTATGGATAATGTGAGTTTTGCATCTATACCCCTCATTTGTGTTAAATTCATAAAATCACTTGCTTGGTAGCTAAAAGACTTCTAAAGTCAATTTGTTGAACTTTTAAGGCTACATGTTAAAATTGCCGTTAATTAAATTATTGGTTGTGTCTACAAAATTACAGCATATATTTTATTGCAGGATCGAAGGACGAGGTAAATCAGTAGTTTGTGAGGCCATAGTATCGGCCAACATCGTGTCTTCTGTACTAAAGACCTCTGTACAAGCCTTGGTAGACGTGAACTACTCAAAGAATATGATAGGCTCAGCAATAGCCGGCAGCATTGGTGGATTCAATGCCCATGCAGCAAATATTGTAACTGCCATATTCATAGCCACAGGTCAAGACCCTGCTCAGAACATTGGCAGTAGCAACTGCATGGACTTTAATGGAACCCTGGGGAGATAACGGTCAAGACCTTTACATAACCTGTACAATGCCCTCAATAGAGATTGGAACAATAGGGGGGGGTACCGTTTTGCCAGCACAAGCTGCCTGCTTGGAAATGCTGGGAGTAAAAGGCTCTCACAATGAAAATCCAGGAGAAAACGCCAGTCAGCTTGCCAGGATAGTGTGCGGAATGGTACTAGCTGGTGAGCTGTCGCTCATGTCTGCACTAGCAGCTGGCCATCTAGTTAAAAGCCACCTACGGCACAACAGATCTACAACTCTCTTACCAGAGAATATAGAGTATCCAAATAGCTTTTTTCAAAGCAAAGATAGATTGGCAGTTCCTCCTTGTAAAGACACTTAAGACATGATCATCGTTCAAAGCTTGTACCAGGTGTTTAACATATTATTTATAAACATAGTACTCTCAGGATATTTTATGGTTGATGAACACAATTACTCGTGGGTGGAACATGAGACTGCACAATTTTGTATTAGGTTGCAACACAGTCAGTTCTTGATTTATAAGATTTTGTGTAAAATATGGCCCTTTTTTGGTAGGGATATATGGGTGACCATGTCTTTGAATCTTGCTGCATATAAGAATAATATCAAAGCGATAGTATAAAAAACAGGTTAATACAACCAAGGAATTCAGAGTGGACATTGCCTGTAGCGGTGGTTCTCAACTTATATGTGGTTTACAAGTGTTGTATGAAAAAAAATGATACATATGGGACATTCCATGTCGTCGGACAACAAAATTTTAGATTTGGCCCAAAATTTGTGTGAGGTAGCTTTTCAAAAGAAAATACGATTCCCAAAATTTTGGACCCCTAGGGTCAAAAGGTGAAGGTCCAAAGTTTGGTATGTCTCTTGAGAACTTTAACTTTGATAAGTTGTCTACTTTTTGCAAATGTTAGAATAAAAAAATTATTGGCTGTATGTGATAACACTTGCCGAGTAGAATACACCTATATTTTTTTCACATTTTTTGGGTTTTTTTATAGCCATCATTAGGGGCAAAAAATTTTAAAAATTAAAAAATCGGTCAATACACTTTTTTTGTTTTTTGTTTTTCTTAAAAAAAAAAGTTCATTCAGGAGAATTTTTTTAAATTATGGTAATTCAAAAAAACTATTTTTAAAGGCTTTTAAAATTTGTTCTCATATTCGATATAAGATTTGCGTAATTTACAATAATTGGTTCGATTTAGTGACGTCAGTTATAATTTTAAACTTTTTTCATTTAATAAATTTTAATTATTTTCTTCATAAATTCGGAAGTAAAAATTGTAAATAATTATTTCTAATATTTTGTTTCTGTAGTATTCAGGTTTTGTAATAAAAAAAAAAGATACGGTTTATATACGAGCACAAACGCATTCAGAATACAAAACATATGAAGATTATAAAATAATTGTATACCTACCTTCAATAAAATTTTGATTTAACTATTTTAGTTTTTTTTTTTATTACAAAACCTGAATACTACGGAAACAAAATATTAGAAATAATTGTTTACAAATTTTACTTATAAATTTATGAATAACATTATTAAAATTTTTTAAATGAAAAAAATTTAAAATCATAACTGACGTCACTAAATCGAATGAATCATTGTAAATTACGCAAATCTTACATTTAATATGAGTTAAAAAAAAATTTAAAACCTTTAAAAGTAGTTTTTTTAAATTATCATAATTTAAAAAAAATTCTCCTTGAACTTACTTCAGGCCCATTATCGGACTAGGAGGGATCGGTAGTAAAATGAATGCTTTTTTTAAGAAAAACAAAAACAAAAAAAGTGTATTGGCCGATTTTTTAATTTTAAAATTTTTCGCCCCTAATGGGTATAATAAAACCCAAAAAATGTGAAAAAAAAACAGGTATATTTATCTAAAATTTTATTGTCGGACTTGACATGGAATGTTCCATATATACAAGCAGCGGCAAATTCCTCAAGTCAAAATAATGTTATTCCACTAAACTTACCTAGTCCAATTGTTCACGATAACCAAGAGACAGGGTCAAAGTTTAAATTCAGTTAAGTAAATTTTAAATTAGTTAATAATTTTGACATCACGAATAGAGGGCGCCACCTAAGGCTCATCACGCTTCTTTAGAATGGCATAACTTCTTTATGGCTTTGTATATCGATATAACTATTAAAGAAGTGAATTCTCCTTACTTTTTTTTAGATATAAAAGAAGCGTGGCTCATCAGGCTTCTTTAGAATGGCATAACTTCTTTATGGCTTTGTATATCGATATAACTATTAAAGAAGTGAATTCTCCTTACTTTTTTTAGATATAAAAGATATATCTAGTGAAAACCTTGTTTTCAACATTCAAATCTTGGCCTTCTAGTATATATCAAAATATTTTGTTGCCCCTGAATTGACTTATTATTCTCATTCTGCTTATTAGGTTATCCAATTTTTGTAACTGTACCAAATTAATAGGTCTTAGAGGACGTCGAAGTTCAATTTTTCAAGTTTATTTCATTAATTATAAGTCCTATTGATTTAGTGTATTTATTAAAAATGCACAACTCATCAAGCAGAATAACAATAACAAGTCAATTTTCAGAGGCAGCGAAATATTTTAATGTGTACAGAATGAGCAAAATTTCTTCAAACGCAATTATCTCGAGAAAGATTACCCTTACCAATTTGATTTGGGTATATCTTTTATATGTAAAGTAGGAGAATATTGATTCTCCTACTTTACATTGTATTACTTAAATCTATATATCAAGTCGCAAACAGGTCATAAAGCTGCAAACGAATTTAAATTTTTCACTTGAAAAAAACTCCCCCGACTCTAATGTCATACCATTATCTCAATTTATTCAGAAATCATAAAGGAAAATTGAAAATTAAATTTAAATTTTGTATCTTGACTATCATTAATAATTGGACTAAAGTAAGTTTAGCTAAATCACATTATTTGGACACTTATGACCCACCCTGTGTATGTAAACGGGGGCGTGCCATAAAAATATTCCAAAAGAGGGGGGGGGGTGAAGTAAAAAGTTTGAGAACCGCTGTTCTATAGCAATATATATTATAACTGAATCTGTTACAAACACATTATATCTACTTATACCTGAAATCAAGTGAATTTTGTACACTTTACATACAAGTATTACCAAAAAATAGTTAGAAAAAGGCAGCAAAATTAAAAAGACAATTCTATCTGTAGACAAGATTACACTCGATTCCCTCTTAAGTCACCTTCGCTTAATTCACATTTCCTCTTATTTCACCACGTTTTTCCCTATTATGTCACGAAACTGTCCCTCTTAAGTCGCCGTCTGTAAAAGTTTTAAAACTACGTTTGAAAATTGGATTCTCGCATGAATATGTACAATTTTTATTGAAAAAAATGATTGTGTAACACTAAATATAGACACCTAACCTTTAAAATAGGTTAGGTGTCTTTTAAAAATATTTAAGCTTTAAAAATATTCATTCAAGTTGAAAATTGAACATTGTCACGCACGACTGGGTATACTTACGTTGATTTTTTCGTTCAGCTGGCTCATTTTTCATTATAACAAGTGCTGTGGTATATCTCTAAATATTTATTTTTGCAACTAAAAACACGAAAAAGTTGAGGTTATGATTGCGACTCAAGAGAATAAATTTCGCGACTTAAGCGAGGAAATGATGCACGGTTTTGGTGACTTAAGAGGGAATCGATTATAAGCAGGCTGCAAGAGTATCATATAACCTTCCAGTTCGAACTTTTTCAGTTAAATATTTAACTAAAGGCGTATATGTAATTGTTGCCTTTTATCCTATCTAAACTATTTTATATGCTGGGTGTTACACTTTCACTGTAATTACTGTGAAATTAATAGTAGTTCTTTTTTATGTACGATTGTGTACTTAGTCTTAGAAACTATCCATTAACAAGCTCACCAGGAAAATAAAGATTGATAAAGTCATTTTTATCAAAATGTATAAATATGTAATAAGTGATAAGATAATACGATTGCCAAATTTTAGTTATAGGGAGGGTAGACTGATTTGTCCAAATTCGTTGTGTCTAGCGATACGATAAATCACAATTAAAATAATTATTTTCCATAATTAAGTATTTCTAAGTAATATTGTAAATAATAAAATAAACTGTGATGGTCAAATGGGGATTTTCCAATTGTTACGAAAAGATTTTATGTGGAGAGTATTAGTTACTAAATTAAGAATTATATAAGTGTTCGATATTGTTTCAAAAATATTTTAACATATGTAAATAAACTGAAATGTCAAATAAAAGTGGTTCATTTTTTAATGAGAAATAAAATATAAAACACCAGTTATTTAAATTACATATAAAAATTTAAAATTCAAAACAATATTTTACTTAAAATGTTAAAATCTTATAATGTTTAAAAATACTAATTGAGTCTACATCTTTTCAAAAGTTTCTTCATATGGACAGGTGGAGCATTTTCTATGATAAGTATCTTCTTCTTCGTTATATGTCTCTGGACCAAATTCATGAGTATGTGATGCTACCGTGAGTACGATCATATAAACTACTACGCATGCCCTTTCTTAATTCTTTCATCTGTTTTTCATACTTTTTTGATTTGGAAATGACTCTCTTCTCTTCTCTACGTTCACGTTCTTTCTCTATTTCTTCCTCGCTACCCCATACCTCAAGTGCCCTCTTCTCAACCTAAAAAGGAAAATTTAACACACATATAAATTTCTCCCTTCATCTCACACTATAGTAAAATATTGTATCTTTCAAAACTATTGGTAAACTACAATTAATAAATCTAAACACCCCAATAATGTAACAAATGTAAAATATAAAACTGTAAATCGTGTTACGGTTTACAATTAATGGCAGTTAACTCATCTTTATAAAGAAACATCACATTTTAGATGATTATTGGACCCAAATAAAAGGCTTTTATAATCAAAAAATTCAAACAAAATTTTATATTTTAAAATGACTTGTTGAATATATGCAAAACTTTCATAATCACCAAGTGAATATTAAAAAATTGTATTCCTGTTTTTTGCAAAATATTCAATTTTTCATAATTTCAAGTGGAATCAAAATTTCGAATAATTGTTAAATGAAAGTTTTGTATTCGCTTGGAAAGACAAAAAAATTTTAGTTTTGAAAAGTTTTTTTATTATTAATTTATTTAATTCCATCCAGCAGATTCAGCAAATTGTCAAAAAAAGATGCAGAACAGTGACTATGGAGTTTTTATAGAAAAACATCTTCATGAAATTAAACTTCCTTTTTTTTGATAACAGTTGTATCTAAAAAGATTAGTTATGTCTAAAAACCCATAATTATATTATTAAGTTCGCATACAGCGCTGCAACACATAGGCAAGTTCAGCAGCATGTGATGGGGGGTTGTGTTAATTTGATTTAGTTGCAGTAGTTCTGTGACAGCTGAAACTCTTGTACAACCTCCACTATACGTAATATGTTGAGTAGTGTGATATAACTTCATAATAAAATATGACAAACATGCGAAAAGATAGTAGTACTGCATTAAACTTATGATGCCTCTGGCACCTAAGTTCCCTTTCGACCAAGTTTGGTTATTAAATTGAAATGATGATATTCATCTTTCTTGGTGTACGAATAAGCAAAAATAAAGGTAGTACTTATAAACCAACTATAATTCCTCAAGTAATTATTAGTATTACACTGGTGAAATTTGAAATGCTCTTATTTTTTGTAAGGAGACGGGACCCACATATATATTTTACGGAAAAAAATATGTAATAACAAAATATTTTCAAATAATAAATAATTTTTTGCTATAATTGCAAAAAAATTTTAAAAAAAAAAATTAAAAAAATAGTCATTTATATTCCCGATTTTCTCTCAAATTCGAAAACTGTAAAAGTTATGCTCATCTAAATTTGTATTTTCATTTTTATTTTAACATTTCGTTTTTGAGATTTTACAATAGTATCGTATCAATCAAAATGAAAATTTTGCAAAAAGTACAAGAATAGTCTTTGTATTTGTTTGGTAATTGTAAAAAAAAAGCAAATATTTTGCAAGCCATTTCCAAGATCTGGGGAGGCAGATATTGTCTGACAAAAAATTTTCATTTGAAGTTTTGCTTACCATTATAGCTTTCTACTTAGATCTAGTAATCAGTAATCACCCCTAAAATATGATATGAATCCCATTTCTCGTTACGAAAATACGACCACTTCAAATTACACTCGCCGCCACTGGTATTATGACAATAATACAATGACAATAATGACTAGACAATGACTAAGCTGACCAACATGAATGGAAGAAAATGTGTAAAAACTTCAGTTTTCACATGTTTGAATCTGTAAGATACCGACACCTAGTGCCATCTGTCGATATGTGGCTGAAGTTATTAAGTTACATTTTGTGAAAATTGCAATGCATTTGAATATCTGACATTTATTATTATATAATACACTCAACTTCCACATTTCCGAACTTTTACGTTCCGCAGACTTCCACATATCCGAACTCTCGTCACCTCGGGATTACCGAACTGCTGGCGCATGCGCAAAAGGGTTTTTCTGGCTCATTCTAGTACTTTTCTTTGTTTTTCGAGGTTTTTTATGCAAATGTAATACATACATACATGTGTACATGTTAATAAAATAACGTTTTTCTAAACAAAAAAATGTCAGGTGCAAAGGAGAGAGTGATGCAGGTAATTATTTTGTAATTCAAAGTAAAGGTTTGTTTTATTGAACATTTTGTTGACGTAACCTATAATAATTTAAAACTGAAATGAGAAATTATGAGAAAATATGTATTTTTAAGAAAACCGTGATACAAAACAAACATTATTGTACTGTTTATTTGCAGAGAAAAGAGCCTGCTAAGAGGCTAACCTTGGAGCAAAAGCTGGATTTGATAAATCACGCAAAAAATGGTGTTAAAAATGTTGATCTATGTAAGATGTACAATATTTGTAAATCGTCAGTGTCAGGAAATTCTCGGAAAAAAAGAAATTTATTTTGAAAAAACTGAAAAAAAAAGACGAAAATTGAGTGGACGGATTGACACAATAAAGTGCACCGGTACTTATGATACGCCATTTGAAAGAAGTGTTTTTTTCACTGGTTTGTACAAAGAAGAACTCTTGTCTCAGGTGTGCTGCTGAGGGAGGGCGATTTCCTCTTTTGCTAAATTCTGTGACAATCGAAATGTTTGATAACAATCGCATTATTGTGTTTACATTTTTTTCTCATTTCAAATTTCGCGGTTTTTTGTCGTCAACCAATCAGCGACAAGTTCGGTTATGTGGAAGTACAAGTTCGGAAATATCGTGAGAAAAAGTTCGGAAATATCGTGAGTTCGGAAATTTGGAGTTCGGATATGTGGATGTTGAGTGTAAATGTATCTGATTATCTGCCATCTACTATTACCTAACCGAAATTCAAAATCAACATACAATAAAAATCTTAGTGAATATGTAGTAAAATATTTCTTACAAGATTTCTTTAACAAAAAAAAGTCTATGAATATACATTTATTATAATGGAATATATTATAAAATAAATTATAGCCGGTTCTACAACAAAACACGCCATTGTAATTTTATAAATAATGACGACTAGTACAACAGAACAATTATTCCAAGAATAAAAAGTTTGGGCTGCACTATAGTATTTAGGACAACGCCCCCCGGGGTGTGGTACCTCGATGGAAAGCCCTTGGGTAGAGGAACATATTGGTGGGGGTCGGGGGCGAGGAAACCTCCCGTTGAAAAGTTATATGGAAGAAGGGCTTAACTCATTTATCAACCTAACATTTTAGTAATAATTTTAAAAATAAGGATTTACTGCATGAACTGGGTCATTATAAAACGAAGGTTTAACTTTTATTCTTATTACTATTCTTATTCTTATTCTTAAAAATATCTGCATGAACCCACCATAAGTATTTACAAGTATTCAGGTTTAAAATGAGATTTTATACATTTAATGAATTCTTCAAACGGATCCAAATTCTTCTGTTTGATTTCTTTGCACTTGTGCGAGTACTTGTAGCGTAAAGAAATCAAACAGAAGAATTTGGATCCGTTTCAAAGGGGGGGCGTGATCCTAAATACTATAGTGATGCCAAAGTTTGTAGGTTTTGAATTCAGATTTTGGTTCCTGTTAACCACTTCACATTACTATAATATGACTTTACCATATTGCGTCAATTGTAGCAGAGCATGATGCACCGCGTATCGCAAGAGCAAAGTATATTACGTAACACATCTATTCCAAATAATTTCTACAAAAAAAAAGATGTGATATTTCTTCACAAATGTGTATAAAATAAATATTTATATGTATCCAACTTAGCAGCTAACCAGTGAAAAGTGAAAATAACGTCAGCTGGTAGGTATACCCGACTGAAAATTTGGAGGAATAATATATACAGTTTCCAGCACTCTATGCCGAGAATAGCATTACTGTAAAACACAATTGTTCAGTGTTATTTCAGGAAAGGAGATTGTACATAGGTAAATTCACTTAATTTTGCCATAAACATACCACATCGTTATTCAACTATGTACGAAAGTACCGCAACTTTTACTGTATACTTGGATGGTAAGACTCACCCTTAATGAATCATCTGGTACAAAGTTGGGTAAGACTTCGGTTTAGAAAGATGGATAAATTTAGGGGTGGTATATATTTTTCAATAGAGGGACGGTCCCCTGAGTATAGAGGAACATTTTTTTTTAGGAAACGATCCCTAAAAAAGTTATGAATTTTTTTATATCCCATGTTAAGTCTATGGGAACTTTTATTTAGCAATATATGTCATAGATGGCGCCAAGAAACTACAATATTGACATAAAACAACCTAACCTAGCAAGATATATAGAAGATATGCATGACTTACAATAACATAACATAACCTAACCTAGCCTATCAAAAAAGTTATGATTTTTTTATATCCCATACTACATGTGTTGGAAATTTTACTTGGCAATATATATCACAGATGGCGTCAAGAAACTACAATACTGACCGAACCCAACATAACCTAACAAGATATATGGGAGATAAGCAAGACACAATAACATAATATCACCTAAACTAACCTATCCTGTATAAATGTAATAAATGAGATACAACTGAAATATATTAAATATCATTATTTGGTCAAGACATACGCTATCTTTTGCCTTCCTAATTTGCGCATGCGCAGGAATTTCTAGTATCGCCATCTATGATTACTATTGCTAAATAAAAGTTCTTATTGACTTAACATGGGATATAAAAAAATTCATCTTTTTTAGGGGTCATTTCCTAAAAAAATGTTTGTGCCGCTATACTCGGGACCCTCCTCTATCGAAAAATATATACGACCCCTAAATTTATCCATCTTTCTAAACCGAAGTTGAGCCCAAAGTTGTTTTTTTATTCTGACATTTGTTCTTTTTTTAAACTTTTCTTCATGTTTAATATTTTTTTTAAGAAGTGTTTTTATAATGACACTACAAAGACATTTGTTATTATTAAAAGAAGAGAATTAATCAAACCAATACTTTGAAAACATTTGAGGTATTTATAAAATTTTCGTAATTATACTTACCTGAATTTGTAAATAAAGTTTCATATCGCCCATCGCATTGTGGGGGATTTTCTGTGTAATAAACTTTAATGGAGGTTCCCTTTTGTCCAAGTCACAATCTTTTAAAAGGTAGGTGTCTTTCGCTTCAGTTTTAGCAATTAGACTATGAATATTTGGGTCCCTACAAATCAAAGTTAGTATGATATCCTTTAATGTTAAAATATAAGACATGTATTATAAAAATCACAAAAACTAACTTATAAAACTTCAATTTACTGCTTAAAACTTTCAGAAAATATATATTATATAGGTAAAGATGTTTGAATATTGAGTGCGCCTTCCTAAAAGTATTTAAATTTAAAATCTTAAGACCAAGCTGATATAGTCATTAGCTGTCAAAATGGTGCCCAACACAATTTTTATACAATTATATCTGTGATATATTTTTGATATTACATACTTGCATGAATCGCAACATTTGAATGAAAATTTATCAAACAACCATGATGTGGCAAATACTTTGTCGCACGTTTAGCAAGTGGGTCGATCTGGTTCAAATATAGGTGCCTCAACTTGAGAAATAATATTATCCTACAACAAAATGTGATGTAAACTGCTTCTCTCCATACTCTCAGTTTTACATACTAGAATGTCTGTATTATCTGGCTCTTCTTCCAGTAAAAAACCACCTCCAGTATCCTTGTATTTAACAGAGCCAATTTTCAGAGTTGTTGTATCCTCTGATATCACTTCACTAAAAGGGTAACAAAAAGCTTTACAAAGTTTTTATTACGTTCTCGAAATGAGGATCCTAGTTTTAGTACAGAATAGTAAATTTTGAATAGTACAGAATGAAAACAACTTGAATGAGAATACTTATGAAACATATATATTGGTGAATTTAGATGTCTATGATAAACAGGAAATTTCTAGTTACTTGCTACAGCTACAAATGAACAACCTTGCGCAACATTTTTCGCCGCTAAATAATAAAAACAATAAACCTATCTTCTAGCACATATTACTACACTTCTAACTAGATGCTAGATTTATTAAACATCAATTAAAGTAACTAAACTTACCCTTTTGCGTATGGATGGGACACGAGTTTACTTCGTTTTATTATAATTGCTTTTTGACGGTTTCTTTCAATTCTTCGCTTATCAGCCTTGGACAAGTCTTCTGCATTTTGTGACATTTTACAAACGAAACTTCTATTACTACTTATAATAATTACTACTTAAAAAGACACAAGAGTTCGAACGATGTCGTTTATTTACACAACTTTAAATGTACATTACCTATACCACAGAGTAAACCACCTACACAGAGACGACAGAAATTGTTCCCTCCAAAACCTAAATCCAGTGCGCATGTATGGGCAGCCATTACATAAATTGTATTTCAATCAACCTCGCTAACCTCGCTTGCTTGTTATTATTTGTGTGTGTGGCATGGCGTTTTCGTATGCCTTGTATTTGTCTTGGTTTTGTGATCCCTTCTGTGTTGTATTTTAAACTTTATATTCGATATTTAGTGTAGATGAAACTGTTGTTGAACCAACTACGTTGCACATCCTTGTTCTCTCAGTGTCTCTGTGTAGGTGGTTTTACTCTGTGCCTATACCTAAATGAAACCATGACACAACACAAGATAAAGGTTATGCTTCTCAAACTCAAAACAGCCGAAACAGCGGTAAATTGTATTTTTTTTTTTTAGATTAACCATAGAGCATAGAAAACATATGCTATGCATACGTTTTCTATGCCACAGAATAACGATCTAATAGATTATATAATATAAGGGTTAGACCTGATTTATAGATTACCGCCCGCCCGCCCGTCCGTAGAAAGTTCGACCTTAGCACGTTCCATAAGGCAATGGGCGCATTCAGAGACGCTCAGCATCTGACCGCTATGTGTTAGTAGTTAGCCTTTTCTGACAGTCAGCGGCTTAGCACTCCCTGAATCGTTTGATGAGTTTCGCAAAGATCTAGAAAACGTAATATGTTCTATGGCATAGATAACTTTCGCGAATCATGGATTCATAATTCCCTGCCGTGTTCTGTGCTTAACGACACTTAAAGGACAAGAGTTCGTTTTCTTTTCCATAACTTTTGTTTAAAAACAAGCAATATTTTTCTTTTCTATAACTTTTGTTTAAAAGTAGGTTAAAATTCAGTTCCTCACAGCACAGATAAAACGACTGAGAGAGAGAGAGAATCAGGATAGAATTATTGTCAAGTCAGCATCTCAGCTATAATATTTTAGGCTTAGTAAATTGGTCAGCCGCTGAGATCAAAAAGTGTCAGCCACGTCCATTCAGGGAAGTAGCTAAGTTAGCTACTCAGCCGCTGAGCGTCCCTGAATGCGCCCATTTATAAATTACCGTACACCGGTAGCATATTCCATCCGCCCGTAGAAACTTCACCAAGATTTAAGGTACGGGCTTACGGATAACCAATAGCAGCACCCGATTCCATTCATTCCGTTCATGCGCATATCCACATAGTCCTTGCTCCGATGTAATAAATAAAATAAGTAATTATATCTTCACAACTAAAAAACATGCGTTCACAGCAGTTTATAATGAGAAAAAATGTATTATAATAAATTTCCCATGTGATAACTGACAGATATATTATTAACTATCGGACAATTATTTTATAAATGCGCAAGTGTCAATATCACGTTACGAAAATCTATAAATTGCTGGAATTTGCAAAGGTAGCGGGATTGGATACGGAATACGTGCGGCCGGGCGGGCGGTAATCTATAAATCAGGCCTTATTCGGAAAGTTTGCTGTCACGCGAGTTCAGGAGTGTTATCGGGGAGTCAGTGCCGTACGTAGCAGAAGTAAGAAATCCACGTGTATATAATTTACAGGGCGCTTAAAAAATACGGTTTATACTTTCATCACCATAGAGTCTTATAGTTCCGAGCCCTGCGTTGCTGCATACATTTTCAAACCCTACATGACTCATCTCATCACATCACTCCATCACACTTATCACACAGAACGATCAGTGTGATCAATGTGATGATGATATTTGAACGCCACAGTTCTAACTGATTTGTAATAATTCGACTCGAGTTGCCAACTCGAGTCGAAGCGAGAAACAGAACCTTGGGGCCGTACTTTAAGTGGGATTTTTTCGTATTTGAAAACAGCACTTTTTAACATTCATTTTAGTGCTCTATGCTGGTCATTTAAAGATATTTGAATAGGAGGAACCAAAACTAGGATGTTTCGTTTTCATTTCATAAGAGAACCGAGAAGGGACCCCTCCCTATATATTTTATTTATATTATTAATTGAATCTCCATTATACCAAAAATGGCCTTAAGAGCGCATGCGTGACATTATCAATTATGCATGTACATATTATGTACACTCAACATCCACATATCCGAACTCAACAATATTTCCGAACTTTTTCTCACGATATTTCCGAACTTGTACTTCCACATAACCGAACTTGTCGCTGATTGGTTGACGACAAAAAACCGCGGAATTTGAAATGAGAAAAAAAATGTAAATACAATAATGCGATTGTTATCAAACATTTCGATTGTCACAGAATTCAGCAAACAAAACACCTGAGACAAGAGTTCTTCTTTGTACAAACCAGTGAAAAACACTTCTTTCAAATGGCGTATCATAAGTACCGGTGCACTTTATTGTGTCAATCCGTCCACTCAATTTTCGTCTTTTTTTCAGTTTTTTCAAAGTAAATTTCTTTTTTCCAAGAATTTCTGCCACTGCCGATTTACAAATATTGTACATCTTACATAGATCAACATTTTTAACACCATTTTTTGCGTGATTTATCAAATCCAGCTTTTGCTCCAAAGTTAGCCTCTTCACATGCTCTTTTCTCTACAAATAAACAGTACAATAATGTTTGTTTTGTATCACGGTTTTCTTAAAAAATACATATTTTTTCAACAGTTTTCATTTGTTTTAAATTATTATAGGTTACGTCAACAAAATGATCAATAAAACAAACCTTTACTTTGAATTACAAAATAATTACCTGCATCACTCTCTCCTTTGACACCTGACATTTTTTTTTTTTTAGAAAAACGTTCTTTTATTAACATGTACACATGTATGTATGTATTACATTTGCATAAAAACCTCGAAAAACAAAGAAAAGTACTAGAACGAGCCAGAAAAACCCTTTGCGCATGCGCCAGCAGTTCGGTAATCCCGTGGTGACGCGAGTTCGGAAATGTGGAAGTCTGCGGAACGTAAAAGTTCGGAAATGTGGATGTTGAGTGTATTAGACATTAACTTACGAGCAATCACGTAAAGGTCATAGAAAACCATGGTTTTCTATGGTTCAAGTTCAACTGTTGTTTTCACCTTAAAGCCAGATTCGGAATTCATGCGTATCGCATATGCGTACGTCGCGCTAAAAGATATGATTGGCACGAGTAAATTGAAATGTTTAACCAATCAAATATTGTTATATATTACCAGCTTATACTTTACAATTTTCGATTTAAAATCAGACAAATTAAACCTACTCGGTGTTTTGTATGTACAACCCAAGAGGAAAAATTTCATATCATTTTTATTTATCAATCATCGTATCTTAAATGACCTCTACTTTTTGGTAAAAATATACATGTAAATGTCAAGTCTATGCTTTTCTTATGTGCCTAAAGTAAGACTGAAACCCGCGTCATAAATTTAGCGAAAGTGACATCGCACTTTAGTAATCTATTGCCTTATTTGCGAATACTCTTTTAATGGCTGATTTTTTATTTATCCAAATGACATTTAACCCTGATCATTAAGATTGGCAGAACCGGAACGCGACAGAGACGTATCATGAGGATAATACATTACACTCGACATCCACATATCCGAACTTTTTCTCACGATATTTCCGCTTATACACTCGAACCCCTCTTAAGTCGCCAAATCCGTGCATCATTACCTCGCTTAAGTCGCGAAATTTAGCCTCTCTTAAGTCGCGATCATAACCTCAACTTTTTCATGTTTTAGCTGCAAAAAGAAATATTTAGATATACCACAGCACTTGTTATAACGAAAAATGAGCCAACTGAACGAAAAAATCAACGTAAGTATACCCAATCGTGCGTGACAAAGTTCAATTTTCCACTTGAATGAGTATTTTAAAGATTAAATATTTAGAGATTAGATTAAACAGAAAATCCAATTTCCAAACGTAGTTCTAAAACTTTTACAGGCGGCGACTTAAGCGGGACGGTTTCGTGAAATACTAGGGGGAAACGTGGTGAAATAAGAGGATATGAATTAAGCGAAGGTGAAATAAGAGGGGTTCGAGTGTACTCCCACACAACCGAACTTGTCGCTGTCGAATGAGCCAGAAAAACCCTTTACTCATGCGCCAGGTGCGGTTATCCCGAGGTGAAGAAAGTTCGGAAATGTGGAATTTTGCAGAACGAAAAAGTTCGGATATGTAGATGTCGTATGTACATGAAAATAACTATAATCATTTCACACGTTTAACATATATTATGAAATTATATCAGAATACTCAAGATGTCGCCAATCACGGAGGTTGTACAATAGCTTCAGCTGTCAAAAGACTCCTGCGATCACATCACGTGCTGCACGAGTTGCCATATGCCAACTTTACTGATCATCCTTCTTCACCTTCATATTCCATCCAATATATTTCTCCTTACCCATGGAGAGCATTGTTAGATTCTGAAACATTCTAATCAATCACAGGTGAGAAGTAACCCTCCTTGCTTCTTTTAGTCCTCTTCCTCTTGGGCTTCCCCAACTCCCCCAATTGACGAGATAACAGGAAGATAAAGTTATTCAATAGTCAATAATTAATTAAATAATCTATTAAAAAAACAACAATAACGTTTATAAATAGAATCATATAAATATTAGGAATATATTCGAGTACATTTTTTCTGTTAATATGTTAAAATAGCTCTCTAAATTTAAAGGCAATACCATTTCATACTTAAGGCCATATAGTTAGCATTTAATTAGATTTGGAGTATATTTTCATAAGTAGCACAACATGCTTTGTGCGGTAAATACAGTACGAATACATACAATAAAACTATAACACATAATTAGTTATCAAAACAAACAAAATATTTTAAAAATGAACAATATATCACAAAATTAAGTGAAAATAAAAAGAAAGGGAAAAAGTCTGTCAGTTCTAATTTGACTTGGTAAATGATGGTCTCGATTTACTGAGGACGTATCAAGAAGGAACAACTTTTTTATATAAGCCTCGAAGTATTTTCGGCCACCTTTAGCTTTTTCAAGAACATTGCATCCTAAAAAAATACATACATTTTACTACTTGAATATTTCGAGAAAAAATTCTGAAAACCTACGATAAGAAAACATGCTCCCAGCATTACCGCCTTCATTCTAACATCTAAATCCATCGGGAAGGTTATGCCAAAATAGTCGGTATCAGTAAACATTTCCCTTAGGAGGCCTGACCACTGTTTCGAAATCCTACCTACTTGCACTGCTCCATCACCAGACTTTATTTGGAATTCAACGTCTCCGCAAATGCTCATTGTACAAAATGGACCTTCGATTCTAAGGACGGTATCGCCGCTGGCATTCTTTATGGCGAAACTTGGACAAAATATACTCCACTCTTGCTCGACAGTACCCACTATCGTACCTGGAGGAGAGGACACTTCCATACTCTACAATTACAACATAATTATATGTTAGAAACTCGCACAGTAAGTGTTTTTATCAGAGGTTTGAACCCTGAGAGGGTTTAAACCGGGTCCGGTTTTTTCGTTTCGACTCGATCTTTTCTTAATTTAAACCACAGTTTAAATAAATTCAGCTGTGTTTAAACTTAGCGCCGTTATACATAACCTCAAATGTCAAATATACAGGGTTTTTTGTAGCAGGACTTTAACATTCGATAGAATACGATATTTTGAGAAAAAAAGTTCCTATAAACACAGGGTGTTAAAAGTTTCAGTTTTTTTAAGTTTTCTTACAATATTTTCTGAACGGAATGGTATTTTCGTTTAATATTTTACACACGCTTTAACCTCAATAGGAGCAACAATTTCTATTCATTTTGTCGAAAACACTATACTGGAAGTTGCTTTTTTGGGGTGCCCAGGTTATTTAGATTAATATCTTTTTTATCGTACGCCACGGACCTTATTTGACATTTATAAAAGAATGGTGTTTTAGCTACAATTTTGATCTCTTGCAATGTTGTGCGAACTGTGACGGTTTTCGAGATATTGGTCATTTTTAGTCTGATGATGCATCTCCTTACATGGCAACGAACAAATTTTATTTTTAGTTTTCATTTTATTTTTTAACTAAGTGACCTGGGCATCCGAAAAAAGTAACATCCAGTATAGTATTTTCGATAAGAATATTAAAAATGTTGATCTCATCCATGTTGACATGTCGCGCGCCGTAAAAAAATGAAACTTTAACACCCTGTATCTCCCATAGGAAGCTAGATAGACAATAATATGGTCTATCTATCTATCTAAACATATTATGTATATAATTTGTACCTATCTACTTAAATTTGTAGCAAATTCGACTGGTATCCCCTATTCTAAAATAAATCGAACTTAGAGCACTCATTTTTGAACCAGCATGAAACCAATATAATTAATCACGCGATTTTTGTATTCCCACCAAGTTCGAATTTGGTCCGAGGCCCATTATTCTTAACAATGTTCGAAGTCAACTGTTAAAGTTAGGTTAATGATTAAGATTACCCACTGATCTGTACTATACTAATATATACTAATGGATAGGCCAAGAATAGTCCTCATTCCGCCTTTTTCGGCGAACAGCAGCCATCTTGTAAGTTAGTTAGCACATCTCATCATTGTGTGTGAATAACATTTTTTTCTGCCTTACCATGTTCAATGTACTTTATTTTTATGTAAATTACTTTTTTAAATGAAAATGTTTTGTGAAAAACATGTTTTTTTTTTGTCACAAGACACTCAATGTATTGAATCTGTCTTCATATACTGGTCTCTGAAACAAGAATTCCTCCTTGGCCGTAAAGTACTGGCAATGTGTACGTCTGGCAATCCACGAGTCTCGGGTTCAAACCATAGACATCTTACTAGAGAAATAGATAAACAGGCATGAGCATGAAATTTTGTTACTCTGTGGACGAATTTTTGAACACATACGTGTGACCCCTTTAGATAACGCGCAAAATGTCAGTATTTGACTTTACATATGGCTTATATCTAAATTACACATTATTGTTACAATTATGACTTTATCGTCCAACTCTTCTAGACCATATAACTTTTTCTAGAACCCTCGTATACCAAACTTGTTACACATGTTATTTTGCCCATGATCACTGAGATCTTGAGATATTATTTATAATTCTCCCAAAAAGTTGAATAGCCCACTCACCATCAAGTGCTCTGTATAATTTCGTATGATGACTTATTTTGACTTATTACTAAACACCGGATTACAAAAGTATTCCAAATATACAATTTTATAGTGATGTGTGCCATTAAGTAAGATTCGAAACAAAGTTGCATATCTAGCTTCATTTTTAGAGTTAGTTGAGAAAATTTATCTTACAAAATGGACAGACCAACTGAAGATAAACATTTACCCACCTGTAGACAACAAGGAAAGCAACAAGAATCGCATGCTAGTGGCCTATGAAGGTGAATAACTTCATTTTTGTAGTTATCTAAGATTTTCATGTCAAAAGGTCTCAGCGGGCCACAACAGTTTCTGGTTAAACAGTCAGAGTCCTCTACAGCATAGTAAACTTTCTGACCTAAACTATTTTTTATGGTGAACTTGTTTTGGGTCTCAAATCCAGTCAGTGCTGAAATAATGTCACACTGTTGCGTAATTATAGTTAATGGTTCAGTTATTAAATACATACCTTCCAATACTTCCACTTTTTGATGGACCAGCAACTGATCAATCATAGTAAGGTATTCCAATCCTGGTGGGCAATTGGGAATGCCTTGCGGCATATTCATCCAACCACCTGAAAGAAAAATATTGTCAAGAACTAAAAACTCACAATATCAAGTCTCTCAGTGTACAAAACTTAAGGGGAAGAATAATATTTCTAAATATATTTAAATATTCAAAAAATAGGTACATTTTTTTCGGGAGACTTGATGGTATTAACATCATTTGAAACAATATCGTTTCGTTATCTTATTCTAAGTAATAATTAAAATTGCTAACAACAATTATTGTGTTACTTTTATTATCCTATTTCTATGTATAGGATTTATTGTGTTGTTATTGGCTCATTATCTTTGTTTATATTACATTTAAGTTATGTTCCTGTTTATTTTCAATTAGATATAAGCTATTTATTTGAAAGTACAAATACATATGTTTTTAATAACCACATAAATGAGGAGTAAAATTGCAAAATATACGTCATTATAAAAGAATGAACAATTTAAGTAAGTAAATGATCTTTCCACAGCAAAAGAATCAGAAGAGTATGTAGGTTAACATATTGACTGCGGCATGGATACAAGCTTGATCAATCCAAATTGTGGATCCATTTTTTTTTTGTCGAAATGGTGTCTTATGCTCTAATGTGCACATATCAATACTTATTTTTACAAAATTTACTAAATGATTACATATAACGACGAATATTTCGGACTCGGTAGTATTCGTACTGCATTTGTACTTGACTGTAACTTACCACACCGCATGGATTTCAGATATTGAGACTGGTATTGGTGTTTATTAAGGTGTCTAGTATACAATCGGATATTTTATATAATAGGTAATTTGTAATTATTCGTGATGAACACTGATACCTAATAATCATTGTGAAATAAGTATATCATATAATTTAATTATTTATTTACCATTTTTTAGTGCACTCTGCAGGAGAAAAATGAAATATTATGTTTTTAATTGACATACACATTTTATATTATCTTATATTTTAGAATGATACCTACTGTTAATAAAATCCAATTTTTTTTAATGAAAGGATTCCTCAGACGAACAAAGTTACAAGTAACTGTAGTTCTAGTAACGTTGTAATTTGTACCGTCGTATACATAAGTAACTGTACTCAGTAACGAATACAAAGTAACGAGTACGCAGTATAAAAGTAACAATTACTCTGAGTACTAAAAAGTAACTGTATTTGACATCACTAGTAACTAGGCTATATATGAATATATTTTCACTTTTAGAATTTCATGTTATTCAATTATTCTTATTTATCTGTTCACATGAGGACAAAAAAAATCTTAAAAATTATGGATAATGTTTATATCTAATATGTGTGTGTAAAATTATGAGATACTTTATACAATAATACGTTATAGTTCTTAATATAAAAGGTTGCTGCTTACATCCACAATAAATGTTTGTTAAGTGATATGATATAGTCTAAACAAATAGGTTATACTCTATTAAGTAATAGATGAATATTTTGTCCTATATATGTAGTTTTAGAAATACTTATAAATAAATAAATAAATAAATAAATGAAATTTGCAAACCTTTGCTCATCCTCGGAGAGAAATTTATAATAACCCCTATTTTTTGGTGATTTCTTTATTTTAAACAGTCTCCTTAATCTTCTTATAAAAATCTGCGCGTTTAATTTAATTGTAGATCTTAACTCGGACATTGTTGCTCACAAAGTTGTCCCATTTATGTGACAAGTTACTACTATCAGTCACTGTTTATCACCATCAACATATCCAATAAGGTTTGATTTATTTTTAATGTCTCTTGAACAACAATAAGTTTATTTCTTTGAAAATAACAGTAACTCTACAATAATACTTTTGGGTGAAAGTATCTCCTGTTTATAATTTTATCAGTAACTAAAATTTCAATGCCTAGATTTAATAAATTTTCTTATCTGACTGTAAACAATATTATTTAAGACATGCTGCAATGAGTATTGTTCTCTCTACAAATAGGTAAGTTTGATCCATTGTCATACTTTGATTCATGTAAAATTTATATAGTGGCTCAAAGTGAAAATTGTACACCACACTCTAGAGCAGAAAATCGTTGGTGTTTTAAGTTTACATATATGTATTTTAACCAATGAATAATATATAGGAAATAATGCGCTTTAATTGTGTAGTCTATTGACCCAAGGAAATAATTTTATGTCGCTTCATAAACAAGCTACAATATAAAAACGATGAATCGCTCTATGTCACAGGTCAAAGTAAAAATGATACACCCTCTGATTGGTGCGACTTTGGAGAGGTTTACCCGGGAGTATATCAATGCTATAGGGTGTCTCTGGGGCCAGTGCCAGTACTGCTTTAACCGTTGCGTATGCCACGCTGTTTATGTACCATGAATTTTACTATGAGAATGCCTACCGCTATTCGTAAGAGAGAATTAATCATTAAGTATCATCAATACAGAAAATCAATTAGAGAGATATCTGAAATAGTCCAGGGAAGTCAATCAACCATACAGCACATTATAGAGATAATGAAAAAGAAAACAGAATTGTTAACGAAGGTAGAAAGAGCCCCCAAAATTTTTGCAACGAATAAGAGATGGACTTTGCACTAAATAAAAATTAATCTCCTTTTAAGTGCCCCACAACTTGTTGCCGATGTTGAAAAGTATTTAAAGAAAATAGTTAGTCCCGAAACCGTATGCATAATCCTGCAAAAAGCACAATATCATGCCAGAGCAGCCAGTGTTTTTTAGCAAATAAATGCTTGACCAACAAATGCAACCTCACCATACTGTCTCTTTATCAAATTATCTTTCCATCATCTCCATCTGAACCAAATACATTGTTTGCTTTTATCGGCAAAAATAACAGTACTACTGAAATCAATTTGTTGGCTCTAAAATATTTTTATCTAGCTGCTCTGGCGTGATATTGTGCTTTTTGCAGGTCTGTACGAACAGTTTCGGGACTAAGTATTTTGTTTAAATACTTTTCGACCTCGGCAGCAAGTTGTAAGTCATTTAAATGGGAATTAATCTTTATTTGATGCAAAATAGATCTCTCATTCGCTGCAAAAATCTCTCAGGGGCTTTTTCTATATTTGCTAACAATTCTGTTTTCTTTTTCATATGTCTATAATGTGTTGTATGGTTGATTGACTTTTTTGCACTAATTAATAGATACACATATAAAAAAAACTTACTCGTCATCACTCTTGCTGAAAACAAAATTTAAAAAGCCAGACTTGTTGCAGAGACAGGTACTGCATATATGTACATGGAACACAAACAAGCACAATTTAAACGTTTATGGGACATTAATTAGGCATATAAAATATACGAAAATTAGTGTACATAATAGACTAATTAAACTACCAAAAAGCAATCATACATATTTTTATGAAAGGAATTTGCATGGAAAAATTCTGCATAATATCAAACAGTAATCTGGGTAAAGCGCTTACTTTTTTCAAGAATAGAATTTTCTGAGAAATCAATAATACAAACGTTTTCCATATAATGCACACATTATGGATCACGGTATACACTTACACGAAAATACCTAAGTGAAAGTGAAATCATTTTTAAAATTCCACTCAAGATACGATTCTAGTAAAATTGAATACAAAAATTATTAAAACACTGCAGACTTTTTTAATTTTTTTTTCCAAGTATTTTTGCATATAAAGAAACTTGAATTTCTAAATCTGGTCTAAAACAATACAGTGTTCATTCTTACCTACCACTGTTGAAAAGGAGATGTTATATAGATAATCCCAAATAAGATATTCCTTGAGATCATTCTAACATTACATAATATACTATAACATCTAAACGAAAAGCAAAATGCAAATAAAAACTTAAGAATCCCAATACCTCTTTAATAAAATAAATAAATAAGTATAAGTATTACCAAATGTCTTCTCTATATTTCTCAATAAACATTACTTACTGCCTGGTGGTGGCCCGCCTGGACCCATCGGCTGGTGTACGATGGGGCCTCCCACATATGGTGCCCCCCGGAGGGGGATACTGGCCTGGAGGAGGATAAGGCCCTTGCTGGTAATCATGTGGTGGTCCATATCCTGGAGGGGGACCATAACCTGGTGCGTTTGGTGTGGGATAACCAGGGGCTGGTGCAGGGGGATAATTACCTAAAAAAGGTGCAGACACAAATTAAAATGACATCTCGATCCACAAAATAAAACTTACTGTTGTAAGGAGTTGGATACATCCCACCCTGGTGTTGCCCTTGTTGATTTGATGGTGGATATGACATGCTTATTTTTGACACGGGCGAAGAAATCAATAAATGGCGTAAATAACACGCCCCTAAAATTCGGACACTTGTTGGTGTCCGCAGATACTAACCCCTTGTTTATCTGGTCAACTATGGAACTAATGCAGTCATTTCTTTAGTGAATGAATCATTACATTACATTACTAAAACACGCAAGCAAATTGAGAATTGAGACGTGAATACTTAATAATGCTAATGGTAAATATGTAGTTATTTGCGGTTAGGCGATGTGGTATAATAACGTGTGTAGAAAGAGCGGAATCACCGAATTAACAAACAGTTATTTTTAACTTTTGGCAGAGATTTTCGATAGGGTTGGCGATACGATTAACACAATTTAGTATCTAATAATTAATCATACATATTTTCCTCAGAAAAATGTAATTCTCGCCTCACCGCAAGGCTAAACGTGACAGTTTTCTTTACCTTAAAAAAAGTGCATAAATAGCACATATGTAAATAGCACACGTACACCACAATTAAAAGTTTTATTTTTAACTTTGTTTATGTTTTATGTACAGTATGTGCTCATACTACTTCTTGTGACTGTCCTTTTCTCTTGCATGACACCAGAAGAAGATAGCGTTAATATAACAAATATGCACTATAAAGGCAAACCTCCACTATTTCTATTTCTGTTGCATTCTGAAGTTTAGTGTTCAGAATTTTGTGTGAATATTTTTTTCAGCATAAAACACTTCGTTTTCTGGAATTGAAGTTAAACCAAACATTGTCGTTAAGAAGTACTCGACGAAGACGAAATCACAAATTTGTAAATTAGCTCGACCTTTTAATGCTGATATCAATTTTTATACATTGAAGTAAATGATATGTATCATTTTTTTAATATGAATGATATTATAAATTACGACTGAACATTATAATCACAATTATGAACATATGTATGTATATAGAGTGCAGCAACAATAGCTTTGCCCTTGGCCACAGTAGATAAAACCTGAAATTGTGCACATTTCTTTTGTAGCTGTAGTCGTTAACGCTTCGAGAAGGACAGTCTGTTATTTTTTGTTTGTGGGTATTTCTTATGTCATATGTCATCTCGGGTATGGTCGCACTACGTTCGTTGTGCGCATTTCTCGGACGTTCAAAACTATTCTAGGTGTACTGTAACAGTATTTGTAAATCTGATTACTGTAACAGTATTTGTAAATCTGATTATGTCGCTGTTCACATTAAATATAATTCGCAGATCGTTGGTGCACTTTTTATTAATCAACATTTTTATTAATCAAAATGTAACTTACTTTTAGATTGTAACAACATTCATAGTTAGGTATGTCACGTTTGATGAAATGTTTCTCATCAACCTTATGAACTGCATTAGAATGTTGCTCAAATACATAGGTGGAAACACGCCTTTAAAAGTAAAATGAATTATGTTGCATTCAAACATAGAAAACCCTACGTAGCATTCAAAATGACACTGAAATCCTGAATTGAATCATCTACTAAAGCCGGCGCTACACGATGTGGCAAATGCCTTCCAACGTTGGACACATCACAGTTTGTCGCATCGTGTAGCCGTGCGACGGCGAATTGCATGTGTCCAACGTTGGACGCACCCCACGTTCGGGCTGTTATCGGTAAAATTGACCCGCGTCAAAGGATCCTTCCAACGTTCGAAGCACATCTGTGATTGTTCGATACACAGCCACACGGTTAAATAGAGATTTGATGGTTTTCAGACTGAATCAGTGGTGGCAAAAATATTTATTTCCATTTAATGCTGAGTGGTAAGCAAGAAATTTTTTATTTTAGTTTATTATTTCTTAATTGCGGGAATTTTAAGGCCCGGCTTGTTAATACATTCCACAAGAGCCATGTCGGCCAACAGCATCCACCACCTTCTAGCGCATCTTTTTTTTGTTTTTGTTGTAACAATTTTACACAACATAAAACTACCGTAGCGGTAGCAATTCCAGCGGTAGTAATATCGTCGACTTCCATATTGCCGTTCTAGTACGGCACTGATGTCGATTCACGAATGTAAACACCAACGTTCAGTCCAATGTGGTATCAAACATTTGCCTCCCGTGTAGCAGATATATTTGCCAAATGCTCCTGCGGCAAATGTTGGAGCCAACATTCGAACCAACGTTGGACACATCGTGTAGCGCCGGCTTAAGGTGCGTTTTCACGAGTCGATTTAAGTCGAAGGAATAGGTCGTTCGATTTTTGTGGAACAAGCAATTTCGGTTTCACGTTTCTACTAGAATACTAGAATCGAATCGATAACCAAAAATATGGAGATGCGCAGTTTAGTCCATGCAAGAATTGTTATTTTTTGTGAGGTTTTAATAATGGAATTAAGTGATATAGGTACCTAAGAAAACATAAACGCTTCGAATATTTCTTATTTTATTTTTCAGTTAATTAATAGTAAGGTCTAGTTTGCCGAAATCACGAATTATTGCGTCCAATGCAGTACCTTGACTTCTTGCTGACTATTTCTATAAATAGTTTCTTTCGTATTCCACAACCACGGGTGATTTTTATATAAATCAAGATATAAACCCATGTCTGTATCTGATCACTTTGTAGAATTGTGAGTATGTATTAACTGTTTGCCAATAATTAACAATAATAAATAATGAAAGAAACAAACGTTCTTAACCTCTAAGAAAGTTTCGTTAGCTTGTCAAATGTCGAAATAACTCGCGTACATCCATATATCTAAAGCCTGGTTCTCAGAGCTTCGTCATGTCGCCGCGACATTTCCCCACTACTTAAAAAATTGTTTATTACTTGCAGTAGTTGCGACACGGAATACCACAGTTTGAATTTGAAATACTGCAGTTTGTCACAAAACATCTAAATAGACAGTTTGTATTTGCGGTAAGTTTTGGATGTACTTCCGTATACGGACTATTTTCAAATCGCTTGAAATTTGGTATACGGATGTTTTTTGGTGTGCTGAGCATGATTTTATTCCTGTAAAAAAAGTCGATATCTCGCTTGGTTTTCGAGATATCGAGGGTGGAAGTTTTAAATTGTAATATTGGTGTATACCAGTTCCTATATGGCATTTGAAATGGTTTATTTGAAAACTATTTTTTTTCAATGAACTACTAATAGTTTTGTCAGGGAAGACCAAATTGTAGGTGAGGGTGTTGAGATTGACGAGTGTAAAAGTGGACGTCGAAAGTAGGAACGTTGACGAGTTGTCGAAGGATCATGGCTTCTCGGAATGATCGTACGCGGAGAATCAGAAAAATACAGAGAATAAGAGAGACGAAGCAACTTTGCTTTCTTTAATAAAAAAAACACAGCGCCGAATACTGAAATCCATATTGATAAGCGAGATATCCAACACTTTCATTTAGCGATTTTTACGCTTTTTAACCTAGCTTGTGGGCACTTATGGACACTTGCGGGCACTTGTGGATATTTTTATACGCAGATATCAAATTTCAAACAATTTGGAGATAGTCCGTATACGGAAGTACAGCCGAAGTTCTTATTTGCCACGTCGAAACCATTAAAAAAATGGCCATTTACATAAACAAAGTAAGAAGAGCGACTCGCGACAGATTGTGTAGTTGAAATATTTCATCTACACACGGCAGTCGCAGCGACAGTAAAATAAACTTGGTGGGATGTAGGGGAAATTAAATAAAACGTTTTTATTGGTCGGCGATGTGTCGCCAGCGACACGACGAAGCTCTGAGAACCAGGCTTAATACTCCTATATTGCTAGAAGGGTCTGGAGATTGGCGAAATCACCACGGTGCAGACAGCTATATGCGTCTGTATCTCTCTCGTAACTACTTCGAGTCTTACGCGCATGCCCGAGAATTAAACATCCAGTCACACATAGTCAATTGCCCCACCAGACTCGTGACACATGCGCACAACAGGTCAAGTAGTCATTTGCTGTCTCACTTACCCCGTGACACCTCTACTTACGGGCACCAGCAATATAGGAGTATTAGATATATGCATAATGCATACATCACGTTTACACGTTCGACTATCAGTCGTTCGACTAAACCGTCACAGGCAGAAACCAAAAAAGTAGAAGAGCTTTCGACTTTGGTTGAATCGAAATGTATGTATGTCGAGCGACTAGGTATAATTGCGCTTTACATTCTTGACTTTCGGTCGAATTACCAAGTCGTTCCATTTGAGTCGACCCATGAAAACGCGCCTTTACTGATAGTGATGTGATAAGAAGGAATGGATAGATTGATGAGCGACTTGATTAATTAACATCAAATAACAAATAACAGTTTATTCATCGAAATGTGCAAAATAACATTATCAAAATGACATCATGAAATGATTTCGGGTGATGAGATCACACCTAGTTTCTCGTTTTTATTTTCAGTAAATGAATCCATACATGGGCGTAGCCAAGGGGGGGTCTGCCCCCAAAACTGCTCGAAAAGATTATAAATTTCATCAACAAAAATAAAACTAAACATAATTGATTTGTTTACTATCAATTGATAATACACTTTTAAGCTAATTTTTTTATTAATCAGGTGGTTTCGTTGCAGAATAATGCCGTAATTGATAATTTCACTTTTCTAAGAATGTCTTGTCACCATAAAATTATTTCAAACTGCTTCAGCTCTATATTTACATGCCATTGCAACAGGGCAACAGCATTGCGCGACATTTTTTTTTATTTTGCCCTGAAAATTTTCCTAGAGAAATGATCCTATTAATGTTATTATTGAGCTATTACTCTTCTTTAATTGAAGGTATTACGTACATATGTACTAGAAACAGAACCAAATGTTGCATTACGCAACTTAAACAGTATTAACAGTTCTTCCCGTGTCGTAATCATAGAATTGTGACATACGATACGAATGTGAACGTGAACACTATAGACTTCTTAGCACGTATGTACATATTTACTTAACTCATCCAACAAAATAGGGACCAAAAATAGTTGACAGTTGCACAAATTACAGTTTAGTTCTGTCCTTAATATGTACGTAACCGTTGCATTACATTTCATAGGTGCGCTGTGAAGAGATACATATTTATGCATGTATGTGTATGGTACGTGTTTCCAGTTTGTTGATTTTTATTTCAAACTTGACCTTCGCTTAATTCACATCCTCTCTTATTTCACCCCGTTACCCTATTATGTCACGAAACCGTCTATCTTAAGTCGCCGCCTGTAAAAGTTTTTGAACTACGTTTGGAAATTGGATTCTCGCATGAATACAATTTTTATTGAAAAAATGATTGTGTAATACATTAAATATGGACACCTAACCTTTAAAATAGGTTACGTGTCTTTTAAAAATATTGAACCTTTAAAATATTCATTCAAGTGGAAAATTTAACTTTGTCACGCACGACTGGGTATACTTACGTTGATTTTTTTCGTTCAGTTGGTTCATTTTTCATCATAACAAGTGCTGTGGTATATCTAGATACTTCTTTTTGCAGCTAAAACACGAAAAAGTTGAGGTTATAATTGCGACTTAAGAGAGACTAAATTTCGCGACTTAAGCGAGACGATGATGCACGGATTTGGTGACTTAAGAGGGGTTCGAGTGTATTGTTTTAAATCTTTCTACTGAAAATAACATTTTCAATTTGCCAATTTCAGTTCGCCCCCCTCCATGAACAAAATCCTAGCTACACCGATGGACGGTTAGGTTCCATCTATTTTTTGTAACCTTATAAAATTTCTAACGTAAAAAAGGGTTAGGGTTACCTTGAATTTATCTACTGACGTCATTCGTCATTTTTTTCTGATGGATTTTTGGTGATGAAGTTTCTAAGTTTAGTAAATGGATAAGCATATCAATTTTACCAAAATAAAAGAGAGTAAGGTAACATTTTGGAAGTGGTGGAGCCACCTCATTGATCAATCAGTGAACCACTTCAAATAGGAATTTTTCACGACTCAAAATTATTAACCGTTCCGTTAATTAAATATGTATTGCGATGACGTAATTAAGAATCACCGAGATTTAGAATCTCGGTGTTAAGAATTCATCATTTATTTCATACTAATTTAATAACCACCGTAATGATCTTCATAATATTTCGTATTAATTTAATGTCATCAGTTAACTGCCTCATTTTCGCGGTATTTATTAGAGAACTAAATAATTGTATAAAAAGTACATAGTGGGAATAGACCGCATTATTTTAAGGCCGCTTTACAGTTCGCAATTTTTATTGCCAGCAAAGAAAATCCTATAAAAAAATCCTAAAAATTAATCGTCGTCCCTATCCCCATACTCACTCTTCATTCTTTCGCTAGTCGTGCCCTCTGTGTGCCATTTGTAGCTAGTATCAGATACAAGCTTATAGGATTATATTTCTAGTACGGCTGGGCACACTTAAGTATTCTATTGTGCATGCGAGGGCGCTGCATGTAAGAAACGGAATGGGTGTTTATGTGCGGTATGCGCAGGTCAGAAGATAATTGCCCGAAGTAGTGGCCCCCACTCTTCTACCGAGTTGGCCCCTCGTGGCTATGCGTTTATGAAAACATTATAAGAGTGTTCACTAAGATGGCGAATTGTGCTTAGTTGTTTACTGAAATGGATTGCAGAAATGTGATAAATGTCAAAATCGAAGGTGTTCGCAATCCACTGATAATCTCGTGTACCCAACCATTGAATAAAAACTATCAACAGCTTTAAGAAACTGTAGAACAATGCGTGAGTTTAAAGTTGTAGTTCTCGGTTCGGGTGGGGTTGGGAAAAGTGCATTAACAGTACAGTTTGTTTCCGGTTGTTTTATGGAAAAATATGATCCGACCATTGAAGATTTTTACCGTAAGGAAATCGAAGTGGACAACTCACCATGTGTACTGGAAATCTTGGACACAGCAGGTACGGAACAATTTGCCAGCATGCGCGACCTCTACATAAAGAACGGACAGGGGTTCGTGGTAGTTTATAGTCTTACGAATCACCAAACCTTCCAAGATATCCGCCCCATGAAGGAACTGATCACCCGGGTGAAAGGCACAGAACGAGTCCCGATTTTGCTAGTCGCCAACAAAGTCGATTTGGAGCACCAGAGAGAAGTAGACTTCGCCGAGGGTAATAGTCTCTCTCAACAGTGGGGATGTCCTTTCATTGAGGCGAGTGCCAAGAACAGGACCAACGTGAACGAGGTGTTCGCCGAAATAGTACGGGAGATGAACTTTAGTCCCGAAAAAGAGAAGAAAAGTTACTGCTGTTGTACCGTGCTCTAATAGCGCCGCTATTCCGTCGGGTCGGGAACAATGTGTTACATACGTACAGTACAGCAGGCGACACTTGTCTTGCTTTGTGTTTAACTGTGAACCGCTGAGCTGAGCTAACTGTCCGACTGTTGTTATTTATTACAGTTTAGCGCCCGTGGACTAAATATTTGGATTTTTAATTATTGTAAAATGCTCATTTCTAGTATACCTACTTCAATGGCTTAGAAACTGCACAATATCTATATTTTTATACATTGAACAAAGAAAATCTTCGTAAATGATGCATAAGATATGTATTTTATTTACTAGTTTTTTAAAACCGAATCATATCTACCCGTAAGATCTGTTTGAAAAGTGAGTGCCTGATTTCAAGAAAACCGCGACTAGAAGCATGACGGTAGTGGCACTACTCACGGCCTAAAGAGACTCGTCAGTCAGCTAACACGGTCAACCAACCTCCCAGTCAACTAACTTTTTATTACTATGGGCCTCCTCGTCGTATTCGCCATGCGAATATCCCCCTATATGGTTCTGTAAACATGTGAGCTCATACTGTATATATTTATAACAGCATAATTTTATCAGAGATCTGTGTTTGTAACATAAGGACATTTTCAATCAAAAAAAAAATAAGTGATGTGTGCTCGAAGATGCGTGCTTGTTAGAACTAATAAATGTTTTTGTAAGTAAGTAATGTTGCCGATAGGAATGTGTGTTCTGAGAGCCAAAAAGGATTTGTGATATATACGTATTATAATAAAAAGAAATAAGTGGAAGTTTCATTGTTTCATTTTGTGGCCTCATCTTCACGTACTGGTTATTCCCACTCATATTTTGCTACAGGTGAAACTAGGTAGGACCGATACATAACATTGTAAATTCACATTATCCGATTCACTTTCTTTTTTTATCTACAGGGTCATCCACGTAAACGGTTTTTTATGTTTTAACTTCATACTAAGCTTTATAATGTGCACAGTCTAATTACGTAGTTGAAAAATGTATTATCATATTAACACGCACAGGATGTATGTATGTTAGATACACGTTAATATCGTTATGTACATTTTATATTTATAGATTATTCTCGAAATTTGTAAATACAGGGTTTTCGTTTGTATTTTGACACTAACCTTCACGGTTTATTATACGAGGTATAAAAAAACTTCTTATATAAGAGTTCCATGACAACCTACAGCCTGAAATGTAAACATTGTGAAATCAGGGAGGAGTTTTTGCAGAAAATAAAAAATATACAGGATGTTATATTTAAAAAAATGATGTTTTTTAACTTTTCAATATTCAGTTAATTTTGGCCATAGATGTCATAGTTAATTGCTACATGCGGTGAACTTACAAAATATTAAATTGTGCTTTTAACTTTTATTTCCATTAATAAATTATGTAGAGTACGAATAACTTTGTGACCCATTTTTTGTTCTTTCAGTAAAACATTTTTTCATTTTTCTAACATTTGTTGGGTGACTTACAAACTTGTATGTTTAAAATTTAACACATTTACCCTCAAAAAAATCTTTGTTCTTCCTACTTTGTATTATTAGCATTTTTCAAGTTAATTTAATCTTTGGAAGGGTACGAATAATGTTATTACTCACTGTAGGTGTCAAAATAAAATATAAACAAAAACGCTGTACATTGGTCGAATAGGCTCAAACTGATATTATTACCAACTCGTAATCAGCAATAAAAAAGTAAACATAGGCTCTCCTTTGTAGACGTTTATATAGTTTTTGTTTTTCAAAAATTCAAATGAAACAACAAATTAGAATTAAAAAATGGAATAACGGTACCTTTATAATAATTCTTAGAACAAAGTGAAAGTTATGTTTACTATATGAAAAATCAACATTTTTATCGTTGCCTCCAAAAATATGAATTCGTTTAAAAATACTAATAATAAAAATGCAGTCCAGTTGAGCACAATATTACCAAAAACATAAAAAAGGCAAGGAGTAAAGGCAGGTGCTTTGGATCGCAAATATCGCAAATCTTTAAACATAAAACACGACCTTAAAATACATTCTATAACTGATGACCCTGGATGAGTTGGCACAAGGTGACGGAAGTCTTTTTTATATCTCAAAAACTGTAATTAAAAACCGAGTTGAGTTAAAATCACAGATAATTGCCTCTACTAGGTGATATTACCTACATATTGCTATGTATAATAATTTATTTTCCTAGAACTACATGATTAATTCTATTTTCCCATATCTGTATAAAATTTGGGTAGGTATAAAAGTCTTATCGATATCAGATAGCTATTATTTATACTTATATTCTCGGAATCAACATACATACATATATGAATCATGTTAATTGTATATTGCAGCTGGTCATATTTATATAATACTTTGTATTTAATAGTTTTTTAAAAGTAGGTACTGGTTGAGTTGCGAAGGTAGCCGTTTGCTATTTTCTTGACAGTTTGCACAAATAGCTACCTGCTTTTTTTGTGTCTTTGGTTGGAGAACGATTTATTTGGCTGATCAAAGACACCATGCCATTATTCACATAACGCCTTACCGATTTGGTTACGGTATAAAAAGCCAACAATGAGTAATAATATTACGTTTCAGTTTCCCATTAAAGTACCAAGTAATAAGTTCTCAGACGTTTTGTGACTATGTTCTGTTACAGGCATATTTCCAAATAATTTCTTAACATCTGAAATATTAAGTATTCATTAAACACTATTTGTTTCAATTACTTTTGACCTAAATTTATTAACACATAAAAAATCATCTCTCAAGCTAATCAAGAATATCTGCACTTTTGTTAAGTATTCTTAGATCATCTTATGTATTTTCAGTAATAAGTAATTTTAAAAATATTCATTGTTATATCTATAGCGTGGTTCATTAAAAATCAGACCGCATCAGTAGCTTTATTTAGCTTGTTTATTATCAATTTTGAACGATTTACGTGTTAAAAACACAAAAGGATACAAAAAACTATATTTTAATAGGGCGATTCTGTTCAGTCCGAGGCTTTGTGTAATATTTTGTAAGGGGTCGAAGAATATTGAGAAAAATCTTCAGGAATTTCTTTAGGAGAAAGAAAACGATACTATTCACCACTATCTTCGGCATAATCTGTATACCAATTGAATCGTTGAAAAATAAAACTTACAAATATTTTTCGATGCCTAATAGGAATATAAAATAAACACGTTAGTTACCTATTCCACAAACAAGTTATTCAAATAAAAGTTATTTTTCTAGGTTTTATATAATACAATACATAGGGAAAATGATAGTAATGCTAATACTCACTGTTTACACCACTACGTTTATACAGGGTGTCCAGTTTTTCAATAGGATTGCATACGAGATAATAGAGTCAACGAAAATATTGAATATCTGAAGGCATTTTGAAGCACCTTTATGATATACAGTGTATCTACGTTCTCTACATATGGCACTTTTTTATGAAAAAAAGTTACTCTTTACAAAAAGTTCTGCTTCCTAAAAAAATAATATTAGGCTAATAAAACTTGAAATAACATGTACATAGACTACAGAGAGGTCAACGGAATGGAAAAAGTCATAAATAATCCGAGAGAAGTACCCTCAATATTTATATCAGAGCAAAATGACATAAGAAAATGTTAAGTACTTAGAATTATTATAAATTACATATATCTATGTTCTAATATCCATCGCTTTCTATTAAAAAACTATTGACATTTGAATTCTTATTAATTGTTCAATTCTTCACTTTTTTTAATTAACTTAAAGATACATTTATTTATGCAACTCAAACCAATAATCAGTTATCACTTATGTATTTAGTTTTTTTTTTAAGGATTTTTTGAATGGTTTTTAAAGCTCGATTTGTATAATTAAAGGTATTTTTTTATATTACTTAAAAAAGTTATTTTTTTAAATGTCAAGAATTTTTAATAGAAAGTAATGGATCTAAGCTTAGATATAATTCTTAACTGTAAGTAACATTTTCTTATATAATTTTGTTCTAAAACACAAAATAAGGGTACTTCTCTCTTGGCTCAATTATGACTTTCCATTTTTTTGACTACTCTGTATATGTTATCTCAAGTTTTATTAGCCAATATATTATTTTTTTCAGAACGCAGAACTAAAGAGCAACAAAAAAGTTTTCCATATGTTGAGGATTTACGAAGACACATTGTATAAATGGCGCTTTTTCTTTCCTTTTCTTCCCTTCCCTTTTTAATTTATCAGACGTCGTTTACGGTTTAGAAGTGACCAATCGAAAATGTTTGCATTTTCCTTATTATATATGGACAACCCAAAAAAACGTTTACAGGAATGCCCGTTTTCTTCCAAATTATAGGTACCGAGAAAAAATATTTGTATATTTTTTTTTATGTTATTCACACTAGTTTTGAGGGATGCCGAATATAGGGGAATCGTCGTTTTGGTACTAAAAAAACTTAAAATTTTCTGAATATTCGACCCCCTAAAATATCACAGTGGATGGAAGGTATGAATGTGTCATTTTGGTCAAATAATATATATCAAATAATAATATTTGCACTCTATATTTTCGAATATAAATTGTTCAAATCGTATAAATAAAATAATTACAGATGTGTTCAGGTTTTTTAAAGGGTCACGCTGTACATGTTTTTCCTTTAAAACAATAAACAATATTTCTTCAGTAAACAAAAAATTAAAGGGGGTCTTTCATATATATTTTTTTCAGTTACAGCACTTCTGCAAAATGAATTGTTGAATGTTATCTACAATCACTTAAACTTAATTTTGACCTAACTCTAATAAACAAAAAACTACCTGTATGTTTTGTCTACTACAGCTTGTTTTTTCCTGTAGGTGCATTATTGTGTAGGTGTTTATTATTAATAAACACCTACACATAGTAGACCAAAAATCTGTTTTTGTCTGCGACATTTGGGTCAAAATTGTAAGTGATTCTAGATAATATTCAACTTTGACATAATTCAATGACACACTTGACTCGTCTAGCGGTTCAACTACGGTCAACTTTGAGATCGTATAGAAAGAAACACCTTGTATATTTTTTTGTCCAAATTTCGCATATGGGGGGTTTTGAGGAGTCCTGCAGCAGGCCATGGGAATGAATCTTAAAAACGACAGTAGGGTCGTAGAAGAAGCAAATTGTTTTTGAAAAAAAAAGCAAATTGTGCGTCAAAAAAAAACCAGAGGGAAAAAACCGGTTACAAGATTTGATGAAAACCATGGAAGTTGTCTATGCGAAAATTTGACATTTGAAATCTGGAGTCCTGCAACAAAATCCATATGTATATTGATTTGGAACTTAATGGGAACACGTTTATTTTCGGTATCTAGCTGGAATCCATCATAAAAAACAAACTGGAATCGAGAGCCAGTTTGTAAAGTTCCCAATCGTCAGAAGAATTTTTTCGTGGTATTTGAAGAGAGTTAGAAAATCAGTAACTAACAATTAAACGTAAGTAAAGTCGAATATATCTGACGACTAAAAGCTATCACATACTGACGTTTCGAAAATGTATAAAATGTATAAAATTCGATGCCGTTCGTTTCGAATGCCCTTTAAATGTTTGGAGAATGCAATTTAAGATATAAAAACGAGACAATTGTAATATTGCCATAATTGACAAGCAAAACTTCTATGTTATTAAAAATTGCAGTATTTTTTCTCACAGTTTATTCACCAGAAAATATTCAAGTATTTCTAAAATTTCAGTTCGCAAAATTAAATATTTGACGTTTTACCAGGACTTATTTTTATAACTTTTCTGTATATATAACCTGATAAAATATTATCTCTATGAAGCATCGGCAATAAATATTATACAAATTAGATAGTGTAATTGCTTATCAATTTTTGTTGATTTTGACCATGACTTCAACAAAGGCAATTATTATTTTCTAGCAATATTCAATATAAAAAAAAATATTCAAATTTCCATAATTGACATCAGACTTAGGGAAATACAGATTGATTTTGCGATTGTTGGGGTCCATTATTGCAGTCAGCCCCAGGCCGATGCACCTCAGTGAAACATCATCATCCTCATAGTAATTTTAATATTTATTAACCGATTTGAACGAGTTTGGTGGCGATATTGGTGTGGTGGTGGTGTAGGGCACCAAGAAACTGTATTTTTGAACAGGATGACATATTTAACATCTTTAATCCAAGGCCTTCGGTAATATACAGGGTGTCCCATTATTAAGGAGCCACAGCGAACCTACATATTCTTTGGGTAAAACATATTACGACTTAACCAAACTTAACATTAGTTGAAAAATTATTAGTAACCAAGATACAGGGTGTCAAAGTTATAATTTTGTTTTAGATTTCCGTAACTTCTTTAAAAAAAATTACAAAAAGTTGGAGATTGAGAATTTTTTTGAGGAGAGGAAATTTGTTTTGTCAAGTTTTTTGCGTCAATCGTTATTGTGAGATTTACAAATAATATCCCATTAACGATGGGACATGGGCAGCTGACGATTCTTTCACTCAAAATAAGACGATTGACAAACATGCTAGAGTAAAATGTTTTTCGTTTCCGAAATACAGTGGGTTAAAGTTCAAAATTCAAAAAAAATATGATTGATAATAGTTTTTCCTGGAGTGGGTACTGGAACCTTCGGCGTAGAAACAAAAAACTGGACGTTTTCCATGAAACACCGAACTACTATACTTTTCTCGACGCGCGTTTCGCCTAAGTTGGCATCTTCAGGAGAAGATTCAAACTCTGTTTTTTCTGAAACGCGCGTCGAGAAAAATATAGTAGTTCGGTGTTCCCTCGAAAACGTCCAGTTTTTTTTTGATAATGGTTTTATTATTGATATTTTTATTATTACTTATTATTATTTTATCAAATTTGGCAAGCAGTTTCATTGTCATTAGGGACACCTAACTGTAGAGAAAACAATTAATTTACTTGTGGCAGTGGCGTAGGATGTGGGTAAGAAACACTTTTATCCCCCTAATTTTTTACGCCGCTGTCCAAACATTCATTTTGACTATGATTTTGAATTTTTTAATGTATCTAGATCATGTACTAATGTTGTAAACCATAGAGTGAATGCGTTTCAAGATAGAGCTCTTAAGGTTGGTAGATTTTATTTAAAAGTCTATTTGTTTTTTTTTAATGGGAGCTTTTTAATATATTCCTAATATAGTATACAACTGGTTTTATTTAATTAACTCGACTTACGTGTTTCTTACTCCGGTATTTTTTTTTTTTTGTAAATCAAAGAACATCTTTGTTGTTGCACTGAATACTTTAAGCGCAAATATTTCTAAAACGGTAATTCGGAGCGACATGTAAAGGGTATAACTTTTCTGTCAATAAATAATGGAAAAATCGATATTCAATAAACACAAATATTCTACGACACAAAAAACTTACACCATTTTTTATGTATTCTGAATGCTACAGAGAGCGCCCTGTACACCTTATATCAAAATGATTGACAAGTTCGTCTTCTCAAAAACTCACAATCTCCAAATTTTGTAAAAAAAAAATGTTTTTTAAAGAAGCTCTTTACGGGAACCCAAAATAAAATTATAACTTTGGCACCCTGTATCTTGGTAATCAATAACTTTTGGACTGAGGTAAGTTTGGTTAAATCGTAATATTTTTACCCAAAGAGTCTGTGGTTTCGCTGTGGCCCCCTAATAATGGAACACCCTGTATGGGTAATCCTGCATAGTCTCATTATAATACTTAACTTATAATTAGAGCCCGGATTTTAATCGTACATGACGACAGATATCAGGATAGGAGTCTAGCTCGCGTATCACGGAATTTAGAAATAACTTGCAATATGTTACCCTGATATCTATTTAAATACACTTGTTTATGACGTCGCATACATCTTATAAAATACCAGTCGCGTTATGTTAAAAATTTTAACAATTTGTCTGCACTTCATAGGAATTATTTATTAGTCCGTACTTGGAATATACGGTAGAGATCCGGGCTCTAGTTTATATACAATCTGAGTTTTTTTAGTGCATATTGGGCCTATAAAATCGTTGTTTCATAAGAAATACTAAATTGAGTGAGGTTGTTTGCACACTTGGTTGTCATTTTTTAAAAAAATATTTTCGAATCTACATACGATATTCATATATTTCTGGGCCTCAATTAACTTCCTTATTTTAAATGGAACACCCTATATATTTTTACAAAGGACCCCGCACAAAGCAAATGGAAAGTGGGTCCCGGTCGATTTGTCTAAAAATTGATTATGATAGTTCTCGACTTTCTGAACAAAAGAAGAATTTTTTCATGTACCAAAAAAGATCCTATGATTAGGATACAAGATATAGAGGGATGAATGTTGATTATTTGGCTATATTACTGAATATGCCTAATGCATTTTGCAGATCATAAACTCTGAGAATTAGGAGTCTGTAAGAAATCTTTCAATTAAAAAAGTTATATACAGTTGTTGAGAGGTATTATATTGGCCATGGCCATGCACCTTACAAGGTCAATTCAAGGTCAAGTTAATTTTTCATTGTCAAGATGTTCAACCGTGTTTCAGATTCATTTTTCTGGATGGCAAATATTGGTTCCCCCTAAAAAATCTACATGGCCAGGAATGGCCTAGAAATGACCTTGCAAGTTTCATTGTCAAGGACAAGTAAACATACATGACCTTTGGGTGATATCGGGTAGCCAATTGACTTTATATCTAAAGTTGCTCGAACTCTTCATATATGGCCACATTAGAAAACAATAATTTACATGTACAATTTTTTTACATGTAACTTTTATGAAAAATTCATGAAAACTGAAGAAAATAGAACATATATCTGAAATTTGTTACGTTGACCTACATGATATTCGTATGAGAAAGAAGAGAACTAAAAGTTAGATAACTTTGACAGATAGATAACTTGGACAGTTAGATTAATACAGGTGTTCCATTTGAACTCAGCAAGTTTGAAATCTCGATTTGAAATTGGCAAAATTTTTGAAATTGAAACTGAAATTGGCATTATAAATTGAATACTTGGTATAGCATGTTCGAATTTTTTTTATGAAATAACGAATCTATGAACCAAATACGCACTAAAGACCATCCTATATACCTACATAAAAAATAAACAATATCGGTACGTACGTACGTACGTACATACGTAGCATACCATCGTTGTTATTTCACTGGGGAGAACTTAAACTTTTGTCACATAAATTTTAATAACAAGACAGTTGATAATAAAAAAATTTTCTTAGACCATACATGTCATAAAGGTCATTCAAGTAATCAAGGTTATAAATGTCATAAAGGTTATAGAGGTCACTTAGTTGATTTAGGTCATTGATGCCATATCGGTTAGTATGGTCATACGCCTCATAAAGGGCGTAAGGGGCATAAAGATCATATAAGAGGCACACAGATCATAAAGGCTATAAAAGTCATAGATGTCATATAGGTATAAAGGTCTTGGATTACATACTAAATTTACTGTTACTAGTGGAATATGTAGCCTATAATTAATATTCTGAACGATTATATCTACAAAACTGTTAGAGATAAATCAATACTGTATTATATTCTTGTATTTGGGATGAAGAAGAAGCTGCATTTTTTGCAAAAAAAACTAGGCCGTTCAATTTAAAAAATATGATATGACTGCCCGTGTCATATTTACAAACATTCTGTACAATAGATTCAACAATGCTAAAGTAAATTAAATCTTATTTCACCTCATTGTTTCCCATATTTCGTTTCGGAGCTTTATTTCGTCTTCATCAGGGCCGGTGGCGGTTGGTGATATATCAGTTAGCCATATCTTGCAAACGACGCATGGGACCCACTTCACTTTTTAGGTGATGACTATACACCTCTTACAGAAAGGAATTATAGTGAAAAAACCGTCAGCAAAGTTTGCGAAAAAAATTTCAAAAAAACTGCTGAACACCCTGGGATCTCAGTAACGCTCTGTGGAATATTTGCAGTATATTTTTTTCTCATAATCTAGAAACAAATATAAGGAGAGGTTTTTCGATTTGTTTCAAATTTTTTTTCAAAAAGTTATGGCCATTTTAATTTTAATGTTATACTTAGGAACATTTTGTTTCCAAAAAATTAAAATGGCCATAACTTTTGAAAAAAAAAAATATCACTGCAGAACTGTATGAATTTAAAATTTCATATAGATGGTTGTCCCGAACGCAATAGTTATGAAATAATTATTAAATGCCAATTTTGGACAGGCCCCAATAGCCCTTTAATCAACGGTCAGCAAGGTCACCAGATTTAAATTTACTTAATTCGTTACTTTGCAGTACTCTCAAACAGAACCTGAACAAATCAATTCACTTCAAAAGTTTGAAGAGCTTAGAGAGATTATAAGAGACAATTGTACACAGATTGACCAAAGCCCTCTAGGAAATGTGTCAAATGACTTCCTGGAGCACTGATGGAAACCTTAAATATTTAAATTGCTTTATTCATTTCTGACAGTTCTTACTGCATATAGTTGAATTTTCTTGATTGTTTCGATTTAATTTAGTTTTATTTGTCTTTTAGTTCAATTCTACAAATAAAAATACTTTTTTTTGAACCATTTTTCAGTGAAGTGTATTTACTACTTGATTTTTAGAGGTAAATTATTATTAAATTAAAACGAACACAAAATGTCATTAAAAACTTAGTAAAGGAAACCAAATGAATATTTCAAGCCGAATTTGACACCTTTCCATTTGAGGAGATGATGAATTCAGTAGTGTATTCAGATTTTCCGTCAAAAATTGCTAATATAATTTCTTGAATTTCGGTTATCAACAAAAATCACAGTAAGCCCTGGTTCTTGCAAATAAAACCGGTCAATCTGTCCTATAGTACTCTTTTTAATACATAACAAAAATCCAGTGGTAAATAAATAATGGTTTAGAAGTTTCTTCAGTTTGTAAATGGGTTCTATGTACATATATGTATTGTATGTCTATAATGAATTACATGTGTATGTATATCAAACCAGTTCGATAGCTTCTTTGTAAATCATGTTCAAAATATTAGAAATATTATTGAAATTCTTTATGTAGCATATTTTTGCAATTATACATATTGGACTTTAAACCTCCACGCCTCATTTCTAGGTCTTTAAGAAAGAAAACATTAAAAATTTACAGGAATTGTTTCCACCAAGTTACTAATCAGATCACTTCGTCAGCTTGAAGTTTATCGTTCACACATGTTAATCCGAACAAAGAACAATGAGATGTTTTTATGTCTACAAGTAAATATCACATAAACAGATTTCATACAAGGGATCGTTACTAGCATCGTGCCGTTCTCTAATCGTACAGAAATATAGCGTAGGTTGCGTACGTAGCAGGCCATGCTATTTAATGACCTGAATATAAAAACAAGATACCACCTGTTTAGAATAAAGTTTTGTTTCTATCACCACACTAACAATAAATTATATGTAACGTTTTATAGGGAATAAGGCGTTTACCGTTTTCAACCAAAGTTGAAATTAAAAAGAAAATTGAGTTTGATAAAATGCATTATGGGTTTAAATAATTATGTCAGTGCAACAGAGGTACTGGTTTCAACATCGTCACCCACCATCCGAAGAGCATCTGAAAACGTGGTGACTTTTAACTGACGTGGATCGTATATATTGTTAAAGCTGGGCATTTGACTGATTTTTTTATGTACGAGGTGAACTCACTTATAAACTGAAATTGTGCTAGTGCGACCATATAGACCATATCAACTGTTCTAAACTTACCTGTTTAGAACAGGGGCACCTACGATAGATACTTAGTAGGTATTAGTTTTTTCCTAGCGCCAAAGATCAAAGGTCATTAATTTATATAACTATAGATTCTTTTAACATCGTACTCGATCAATATGTATATATATATTTTTTTTAGTTCCTGGCGTAGGTGCCCCTGTTCTAAACAGGTAAGTCCTGGAGAAGTGGTACCTCCACGTGGTCAGGGTGGGTAACGCTAAATCCACTTCAGCATATTACTGTTTTCAGGGTGGTGGAATTTCAGATTTTAGAGGTACTTTTTTCATAACGTCGCTAGTTACTGGCGAAGCAATATATCCTATTCACCAATTTATCGCTAGAAACGACGACTGAAAATACATATCATCAACATCATTCAAGGATAAGAGGCTATGGGTTAGTGTTTGAAGGCTTCGTTTTGCATCAGTTAAAGACATAAATTGAAAAGTCTATTGTTTTACAATATTTAGGTCCAGTGTGCTCTTGAGTTTTTAGACTCGTTTTTTTTTTTTAGTTTTTGGGGGGTTTTTGAGGTTAGGTTAAGAGGCTAGGAGTTGCAAGGAGATGCAAGAGTTCAGTTGAAGGGGCTATCAAGTTTAAAAATTCAGGTCCCGTGTGCTATTCAATTTATGAACTCGATTTTTTGAGTTTTTGAGTGTTTTTTGAGGTTAGGTTAGCTGATCAAGCAAAAGTAAGCCCGGATTCGTAATCAGCGACCCAAAAAACATATAGTAGGCATTGTGTAGTATTCCGCACATGAAAAAAAATTTTGTGGTCCTGTGTTATTAGACAATGTTTTACCAACGTCGACCAATTAATTAATGAATAGCGGATACAACAAAAGTGTTCTTAAATTCCCCAAATGTCTTCGTGAGGTTCACAGCAAATGTCCTGGTATTCTCGAACCACCACAGCCGATTTTTACTCGTTGGGGAACATGTTTGAAAGCCGATATTTTGTTACGCCGAACATTTCCAGCAAATAAAAACTGTTATTTTACAATTCAATCCTGCCGAAGCAGGAGCTATTAACGAGGGCCAGACCAAATTTCAAGATGTATCCTTGAAACATCTTAAAACATGAAACAGCCTTAAAAACTATTCACAGGAACTACAAAGGTTTGTATGACGCTGTACAAAAATTACAGAACAGTACGTTGTCGTTAGCGGGTTACTACAAATAGTAAATGCGCTGCTACCATATATAGGTGACGTGATGTCATGAGCCAGTCAAAAATAATTTCGAAAGTGCGAATAAGAAAAATACCGGTTTTATCAAATTAAGACAAGTTTATGATGGTGCATCTACAGATCCGTTAAGTGATTTATTAAGTTAAATGAGTGCAAAGAGTATTTTAATTATGCCTGTATTACATCAGTAGATGTTAAACAGGCATCAAAGTTGTTCTTTTCAAAATATAAGCATACATTTTCACCATACAAGACTCTCGGAGACAACTATAGAAACTTATCTGATGCTACAAAGTCTTTATGAATCTCCTCCACTTCCAGTTCCTGATAGTAATGTTAACAAAGCTTCGTCGTTAAGCTAATTAAGAGGGTAATTTTTACATATATGGTTATAAAGTGTGAATTTATTGCTTTTGATACTATTTTTATACTATATTAGTTACTTTCTTATATTACATGTATTATATTATGATGCGTACGCCTATGTCCCGCGGCATATTTCGGCCAACTCTAATAATCATAATATAATACATCACAGAGTTGCAACCTATGACAAGAATGCGGACGCTGTATTCTGTATGTACTCGTATTTATGTAAGGTAACATTTAAGGTAACTTTTCAAAACGTACATACATAATTTACTGATCCCATCTGACAAAATAGGGACAAACATCATTTCTCAGTTGTACAAATCAATTTAAAACTTTTTTCTATAATTCTAGTATTTGGTCATTTTTTTTTAAAATAGTATGGGTACACTGCGGCAACAGTAGCTTTGTTCATGGCCGTAACAGACAATTACCTAAAATTGTGCTCATTTCTTTTGTAGCTGCAGCTGTCAACACTTCAAGATGTACAGTGTATTTTTGCGTGTTTGATGGCCATACTACTTCGTATTAGGTCCGTTGTACGCAATTAGCAGGCAAAGCTATTGTGGGCATTCATCTTTGAATCTTGTAGATTTTACCATCAGTTGAGGGATGGTCCAAGGTTGAATTTCGTAATATACAGTACATTTTGAAAAAAAAGTTAGTAAAATGGTAAAAAAGAAAACATCTTGACTAAAATATGTGACTAAAATGTAAAACATACTGTCACCAAAAAATCATCCATCAATAGCACATATTTTTAAAATATATTTTGCTACATTTATATGTCGCAAAAGTAGTGGCGGCCAGTGGAATTTGACATGCTCGTATTTGCGTGTCTTTATACTTGTGATTTTTGCAAAATTCTTATTTTGCTTAAAGATATAAATATACATGATATTGTAAAATCTCACAGACGAAATGTTGGGATGAAATAAAAATTCAAATTACCATAACTTTTACAGATCTCAAAATGTCAAGAAAATCACAAGTATAAAAAAGACTTTGTATTTACTCGGTGATTATGAAAAATAAATATTTCGCAAATATTTTGTCGTTTCCAAGATATTGCCGGAGGCAGCCATTTTCGGAAAAAAATTCGTAAGTTTTCCCTGAAGTTTTTTTAATATTACAACCTTCTACTCAGGTCTAGTCCCCACCCCTTAAATTATGGCGTGGGTACCATGCCTCCTTACGAAAATACGAGCATGTCAAATTGTACCGGCCGCCACTTCGCAAAAGTAATTTATATTAAGTATACAAATTTGTGTTATATTGTACAGCTATTGTGCTGTACAATATACAGGGTTTGTCCGGAAAGTAATGTCAGTGAATTTTTTTTCCCGAGACTGTACGCGCCAGCCCGCGCTTTACGTGCTGGGATTGTGGTGGGGGGATCTGGCAACAAGATCCAACAAGCGTCAGTTGGCTACCGGTCGTTGTAGCGGTCGCATCACTTGTTCTTTGAGAGTCGTTACAGTGACCCGGTGCAAGAAAAAAAGCAACGTTCGCTTGAGCAACGGATGACGATCAAGTTTTGTGTGAAACTGGAGAAGAGTGCTGCGGAAACCATTCCAATGTTGAAGAAGGCTTTCGGTGTCGATTGTCTTTCGGACAGACAAATTTTCCGGTGGCAAAAGGCCTTCGCAGAAGGTCGGGAAGATGTCAACGACGAGAACTGCGCTGGACGGCCATCAACCTGACCAACGACAATGTGAAACGTGTGCGTGACTTGTTGAACACTGACCGTCGTCTAAGTGTCCGTTTAATTTCCGAACATTAGACATTACGAAAACCATTGTTCATTAAATTGTGTCGGAGTCTTTAGGAATGAGGAAGGTGTGCGCGAAGCTCGTGCCAAAAGTGCTAACGGACGATCAAAAAGCGGGATTACTCCCCTCGCCCCAAGAAGGCCAGGATGTCCAGGGCAAAGATCAAGACAATGCCGATTGTCTTTTTTGATTGTCGGGGATTGGTCCATCATGAGTTCGTTCCGCAGGGGACAACCGTAACTGGAAAGTTTTACGTCGAGGTGCTGAAGCTGTTGGAACGCAGGGTGAATCGCGTCCGCCCAGACATCTCAAAATCCTGGAAGCTTCACCACGACAATGCGCCTTCGCACACCTGCTTCCTCGTGGCCGATTACCTCGTCAAGGCAGGCATCACCGTTGTTCCCCAGCCTCCCTACAGCACCGATGTGCCCCCCAGACTTTTTTCTGTTTCCGCGCCCCAAATCCCCAATGAAAGGACAGCATTTTGGGTCGGTGTAAAATATTCAGAAGGCTTGCACCGACGCTTTAAAGGAGATTCCGGAAAACAACTACTGTGCGGCTTTTGATGCGTGGAAGACCCGCTGGAACTGATGTGTGGACTGTATTTTGAGGAGGAGGAATGTATTTTGAAAGTTTCTAAAGATTTGTACATTTGTACACATAGAACCAATAAAAACATTTTTCAAAGCTCACTGACATTACTTTCTGGACAAACCCTGTATGTATGTAGCTAAAAGCAAAAGTATTGAGAATAATACGTAATCAAACATTACCAAGAAAGGTTATTCTTTATCTCGTTTTTTGGGAATTATCTGTAAGAGATTTTCATATTTCCGATTAGTTAAATTAGACATGCGAGGTGTGTAAATTAAGTAAGGAGACTGGCAACGTAGCGCCCGATCTAGCAACACTACGGAGACGGGACTTGGAAGGGCGGTACGTTAACATGTAATGCACCTTCAGTACAAGTTTGAATTTATTATATTCATTTGTTTGTTCTTTGTGACTGTATTGGTAAACCGGTTTTTCCTAATGAGGGACATTAATTTTGTGCTCTCAAGTTATGCTTCAGACTTGGACACAATGCAACGCATACGTTTGCAAAACTTTAACACACCTACGGAGACAGTGTTTTTTCAAGAGCCCAGGTTTTCCGGTGGTTTAAGATATTCGCAGAAGGAAGAAAATCGATTGAAGATGAACCACGCAGAAGGCCTTCTTGAAAGTTCTTGAAGATAACTTTCAAGGTTCTTGAAAAACTTCGAAAAAGGGTCATGCGTGTGAGACCAAACGGCAAGAACAACTGGATGTTGCATCACGACAATGCGCTTTGTCACACAGCCATTTAAGTACCATGGTACCATCAGACCACCATTTCCTTATAGTAAGGTTAGAATTAACCTGAAGTTAAATGCTTAGTTCCTGCTTGAAGTAGCAAGTAAAGTTACCGTTTGGATAACTAACAGATAGACGATATCACTTGGTGAAGAAAACGAATAATGATCGGTATCGGTAGGTTAACTAACATATCCAGTTATCGGCTATTTAACTAGAGATGAAGAAATCGGCCATTAACAATTTTAAAATTTGGTTTCGATACATTTCTAAATTTTGTCCTGCTCTGCGTCTGTTAAAATCTTTTTGTGCGTATTAGCATACTATATCTAACATTTCTTTATTAGAAAATAAGTTATACAGTGACGTCCATTAGTAACGGATAAATTCATTATCTACGTAATTTACAATTTCTGAGTAAAATTCTGAAACACGTCAATTTTTAATTTTAGAATGACATTTTTTTGAGCATAATTTTATACCTCCCCCTCCAACCCCCTTGGAGTGACAGCTACCCCTTTAAAATTTTTAAATGGAACGAGGGTGCGTGTGATAGCTTATTTGAAAGGGTTTTTAATTCTCCATCCAGCAACATAAGATTCTTTTAATTTCTATAATTTTTTTTTTGAAAAATATTACATTTTTAATGTTACTAAGTAAAGAAAAGAACATGAAACAGAACAGAAGAACAGTTTAAATCCAATGTTCAAACTGGGCGCCCGTTGCTTCTTGAAAATAATGGAGGCGTTGCTGAAATTCTTCTAAAACATTTTGTATTGTTTCCGAGGTGATTTGATTAATTTCTTGCCGTATTCTAGTCTTTTAAATCTTCTACGTTATTTGGTCTGTTGAAGTTGACTTTCGATTTTAAGTAACCCCATAAAAAATAGTCAAGCGGGGTGAAATCGAGAGAACGAGCAGGCTACATCTATTGGGAAAAACTTGATTCAGATAGGCTCTTACTTCCAATGAAAAATGTGGTATAGCTCCGTCCTGCTGAAACCAACTATTTCTATCATTTCATTGGGGTTGTCATCATCTGGGAAAAGCATTCTTAACTCTGGAAATAAGAAATTTTGCAAGAAATCCAAGTAACGCGTGCCAGTTAATGTGCCATCAAAGAAATATGTTCCGATAATTAATAATTCAAGATAATCCAGCCCAAACGTTCACCCTCTCAGGATATTGAGTATTGGCCTCCATCATCCAATGTGGATTTTCTGTACTCCAGTATCTACAGTTCTGTTTGGTGACTGTTCCATTTAAGACGAATGTTGCTTGATCAGAAAAAAGAATGTTTTTTTTTTATAAATAAAGGATTATCTTGGCATCTATTTGCCATGATTTCGAAAATTCCAATCGGCGATCAGGGTCATCGTCGTTAAGTTCTTGAAGCAAATGAATTTTATATTGGCGGTATTTTTCGTTTTTTAGAAGACGCAATATGGACGTTTTACTAACATCATTATTGCGTTCTTGTTTTATCACCACATCCTAATACTTGTAATATCAAAATTTCAATTCTTTAGATATCCGAAAGACTCATTGTTAAAATAATGATCAACTTGACGATCAGCGATAAATAACATAATAGGATAATAAGTTTTCACAGATGTAGCAAATACAATTTTTTTTATATGTAATTATGTATTGTTACATATGTAACAAATAAAGAGATTAATTTTTTCTGATATGTAACAAAGCCCTTTTTACTTCTTTATTTTTGTTGGGTATTTTGCGCAGCGTATCAGGGAAACCGATACATTTAAGTTGAATGTTGACACAAAATTAACTAAAAACGTCAGATTTGACAGATATTTGGTACATAGGCACTTGATTGTATACATTTCATAATAATAATTTTGAAATTATCAAATTTAATTTTCTTGATGAAAAATATACAATATTAAAAAACCTTATATTGCTGAATAGATAATTAAGAACCCTTTCAAATGAGCTTTCACACGCACCCTCGTTCCATTTAAAAATTTTAAAGGGGTAGCTGTCACTCCAAGGGGGTTGGAGGGGAAAGTATAAAATTATGCTCAAAAAATGTCATTCTAGAATTAAAAATTGACGTGTTTCAGGATTTTACTCATAAATTGTAAATTACGTAGATAATGAATTTATCCGTTACTTATGGACCTCACTGTATGTATATGCGGCAGTTGTAACGTAAATGTAATACATTTATTCAAAAACCTTGTAAATACAGCCACACTGCTGGCAAATAACAACATATATTGACAGAAATTTTTTTTGTTTTTATGTGACAGCAATATTTCCAGACTTTTTAGCAACCTTGTCTGTATAAAGAATACATGTATGGCTAGTATTGTATTTACACAATGAGCGATGGTGAAACATTCATACAGGGTTTGTCCGGAAAGTAATGTCAGTGAGCTTTGAAAAATGGTTCTTATTGGTTCTACGTGTACAAATCTTTAGAAACTTTCAAAATACATTCCTACTGCGTCCACACATCGGTTCCAGTGGGTCTTCCACGCATCAAAAGCCGCATGGTAGTCGTTTTCCGGAATCGCCTTTAAAGCGATTTAATCCCCGGCAATCGAGAAAGACAATCAGCATTGTCTTGATCTTTGACTTGGACATCCTGGCTTTCTTGGGGCGAGGGGAGTTCGACGTGTGCCATTCCGCACTTTGCCTCTTCGTCTCCGGATCGTATTTAAAGACCCAACTTTCGTCCCCAGTAATGACGTCATCAAGGGAAGCGGGGTAGTCTTCACAGGTGTCCAAAAGTTCTTGGCAGGTTTCGACGCGCCTCGCTTTTTGATCGTCCGTTAGCACTTTTGGCACGAGCTTCGCGCACACTTTCCTCATTCCTAAATACTCCGACACAATTTCGTGAACAATGGTTTTCGTAATGTCTAATGTTTCGGAAATTAAACGGACACTTAGACGACGGTCAGTGTTCAACAAGTCACGCACACGTTTCACATTGTCGTCGGAACTGGAGGTTGATGGCCGTCCAGCGCGGTTCTCGTCGTTGACATCTTCCCGACCTTCTGCGAAGGCCTTGTGCCACCGGAAAATTTGCCTGTCATAAAGACAATCGACGTCGAAAGCCTTCTTCAACATTGGAATGGTTTCCGCAGCACTCTTCTCCAGTTTCACACAAAACTGGATCGCCATCCGTTGCTCAATCGAACGTTGCATTTTTTCTTGCACCGGGTCACTGTAACGACTCTCAAAGAACGAGTGATGCGACCGCTACAACGACCGGTAGCCAACTGACGCTTGTTGGATCTTGTTGCCAGATCCCCCCACCACAATCCCAGCACGTAGAGCACGGGCTGGCGCGTACAGTGTCGGCAAAAAAATTCACTGACATTACTTTCCGGACAAACCCTGTACATATATTAGGAAAGGGAGATACAGTGCAAGCTCTTTAGTCTGAACACCTCCTTGTCAGACTCTATTCGGATTATCGTTCGAATTAATGAACATACACGAGGTGTATAAATTAAGTAATGAGACTGGCAACGTAGCGCACGATCTGGCAACACTGCGGAGACGGGACTTGGAAGGGCGGTAGGTTAACATGTAATGCACCTTCAGTACAAGTTTGAACTTGTTGGAGTCATTTGTTTGTGCTTTGAGACTGTTTTCGTAAACCGTTTTTTTTTCTAGGGCGTTTTAAAAATGACATTCATTTTGAGCAACGGTGTGCTATCAGGTTTTGCTTCAAACTTGGACACAGTGCAACGGATACTTTTGCAAAACTTCAACACGCCGAGTCCAGGTTTTTCGGTGCTTTAAGGCATTTTCAGAAGAAGAGAGTCGATTGAAAATGAACCACGCAGCGGAAGGCCGTCATCTTCAAGAACAGATGAAAATGTCGATAGAATACGGTATCTTGTGCGTTCAGATCGTCGGTTGACGACAAGAATGATAGGGGAAGAGTTAAATTTCAATCACACCACTGTTCATTAGATTTTGACTAACAAATTGGGAATGAGAAAAATTTGCGCAAAAATGGTTCCAATAAACCTTTCGCAGGAACAAAAGGACATCAGGAGAGAAAAGTGTCTTGACTTTTGGAATCGATTGAAAATGATCCCCATTTTATGGAACGTGTCATTATTGGTGATGAGACTTGGGTGTTTGAAGAATGACCCGGAAACCAAGCGCCAAAGCATGGAATGACACACAAGACCCAAGAAATCAAGAATGAGCAAGTCTAAGGTCAAGTGCATGCTGATTTGCTTTTTTTGATAGCCAGAAATGTCCACAAAGAGTTTGTGCCTCCAGGCCAAACAGTAAAACACATTTACAGAGAGGTTCTTGAAAACCTTCGAAAAAGGGTTATGCGTGTGAGACCAAACATCAAGAACAACTGAATATTGCATCACGACAATGCGCCTTGTCACACAGCCATTTCAGTAAACGAGTTTTTAGCCAGTAAAAACATTTGTGTGGCTCCTCAGTCTCCTTATCGCCTGACTTGAATCCATGTGACATTTTTCTCTTCTCGAGATCGAAAAATCACCTCAAGGGACGTCATTTTGGGACCATAGAAAACATTCAAACGGCTGGAATCGACTAGCTGAAGGCTATTCCAGTATATGAGGAATGGAAGAACCGTCTCCAGCGGTGTAGCTTCCCAAGGAAGTTATTTTAATGGAGACAATGCTGAATTGTACAATTCGATTTAAAAAAAAATAAAAAAAAAAACAGTGTTATTACTTAGTTTACACATCTCGTAAAACAACAATGGAATTTTTGTAGGATTAAATAAATAATTGTTTGCAGAAAATTTAATTTCAGAGGATTGTTATTTCAAGTGCTGTAACGATGCGGCTTTAGAAATTAGCCTAGATTTGCTTGTTTAATGAATATTCAATTTGATTATATATAAAATTAATGTGATTGCAGTATATTTACCTAAGATTGAGATTTTTATTTTTGTTTGCGTTAGAATTTTATTTCTGTTTTATTTTGGTTATATTCGGGATACACCTAAATTTGTTTTTATTTTATTTATTTTTCATGTTACTACAAGGTGACTCAGAGTAAAATTCAGTTTTCAAACGTTCCCGCTATAAATACTATAAAACTTACAGGTGGCGTACTTTTTCCAATACGTAGCTAATGCAACTAACGTCTAGCCAGTACCACGTCACGGGCGATTCGACCAATCAAACCGAAAAAGAAAAACGCGCATGCTTCCAGACAATTTTACTGCTGAGAAATAAAATAAAACTGTAAATCCTGTAATAAATTTTCATTAAATAATAAGACAATTTTTGTTTGTATTTCCTCAAAAACTAAATTGAAATATCAAAAAAGAATCAAGCTAAGTTAGTAAAGTGATTGCCTTAAACCTTTCATATCAAAGTTTTGTGACTTACTGACTTCAAGTTTGCCGCATTCACCGCGTTACACAGGTATTTCTCATTGGCCAGGATCACCTGTGACCTGGTACCGGCTAGACGCTAGTGCTAATGCATGCGGATTGTCAGGTCAGTAAACATTAGGGATGGGCAAATGGAAAAAATATATCGATATATATCGTATCGATATTTTTAGACAATATTGATATGTACTAAGGAAAAAATATCGATATTTCGATATATCGATATTTTTACACCAAGGCACGATTATCTAAAAAAATTGTCAAAATATTCGAACGTGAAAAAAAATTACCACATTTTTGGCAGTAGTATTAGTTTCATTTATTAATAAAATACATATTTATTTATTATTAGTGAAGTAAAAAAAGACCATTATTATTAAAGTCAAAAGTTTAAATAATTGTTTCTTATTCAAATTTTATTCAAACCAATATTCATCAGATATAGACATCAGAAGCACTCTTTATTTGATGTGGTCCCCGGTTAATCTGCTTCTATTATCTGGCACAGCTAAATTCACAGCCGAAGCAAGTCTTTCGGATGATACTGAGGAAACTTGACAGATTAAATATTTTAAAGCAATGTCAGAGAGAACCGGCATAAAACGGCGAGAATTCACCCAAAACTGTATCGGGTCCAATTTTCTTTCTACTAGTGGTTGGTCTAGATACTGTTTAAGTTCATTGGGAACACAACCAGAGCTTGGAACCTCTGCTCTATTTATGACAATAATAGGTGGAATATATAATTACTATAAAATATAATAAAGCTCTTAAAAAATATCAAATTCGATACTAGGAAATAAATATCGATTATCGATATTTCGAGATTAGAAAATATCGACGACATTTATCGATTATTTTCTGAAAAAATATCGATATATCAAAATATCGATATTTTTTGCCCTTCCCTAGTAAACATGGAGATGTCAGGAGAACAACGCGCATGTGGTAGAGGTTTTTTTTAAATCGAACGATTCTTATATTGTGGCCATTCGGCTTTTCTGTAATCATTACAATATTAACCGAGTAACTAATGAACAATCCGCAAAATTATGGGTTAAACGATTTCGAGAAACAGGTTCTGTGGGAAACCGCAAGTACCCAGGTTAACAAAAATCGCTCAGAACAACTCAGAACATTGAGACTGTACACGGGGTTGTGGGGCAGCAACCGAAACGCTCAGTACGAAAACATGCTCATTGCTCAGGTCCTGAATATCCACCGCTCAAGTTTGCAACGAATTCCAAAGAACAATTTACACTTTCATCCGTATAAAATGCAACTCTTGAAGTTTATAAAACCCGAAGACTACGAATTAAGGAAAAAATATTGTGAGACTGACTGAGAATTTGTTAAGTGAGAGAGAATTCACTCTCACCTAGAAAGATACATCAACAAGCAAAATTGTCATTTCTGGGCTCCAACTAACCCAAAAAAACGACATGAAAAACAACTCCATCCAAAGGAGCTGACAGTTTGGTGTGTCATTTTGTCTTTTGGAATAATCGGTCCCTAGTAGACTGCAATAAAAATGTGGAATCCCAGGTCAGGACTTCAGTTTGCATTATTTAATTACATAAATCAAATGCCCCTAAACAGTATTTTGCTATGCGTGTTAAGAACGACTGTACACAGACGTCCCGGGAGTCCCGCTCCCCCACTCTTCACTTTGGCCGCCGGGGATTATGGGATAGCCATATTAGCCCAATCAACAGAGAGAAAACCGGTCACTAATTGTTATCAGCAAACAAAAAATATTGTCGTATAGAGAAATAAATTCTAAGAAAGATAGCGTTTTTTGCGACTCGAGTTTTAATGGCGACCATAACCAAAAAAATTCGCAAAAGTAAAAAAAAAACGCTTTTTTTGCAAATAAAAAAAAAGCTTCAAGTCCTACACAAGAATGTTAAATTAGAAAGTTGTAGATCTTCAAAATGGGCGTCGAATGAGATGTGAACGAAAAAAAATCGGTTCATAAACATTTGAGAAAAATTTAAAAAAACGTCAAAATTCGCGTTTTCGTATTTTTACTGTATAAATTCCAATTTTGTTTGAACAGACTTCTTGTTAACTAGAAATACAGCCCAAGACAAGCGGAAAATGACCCTTTTTTCAAAAATTCAAAAAAGTTTTATTTTTTTCGAGTTCTAACGATTTAAAAAAAAAGACGTTTTCAAAAATCAGCTTTTACAGAGGCAAAAATGATCGTACAGAAACGATCGTGGGCTCATTTTATTCGCAAATACATTTTTGGCCGTTGCATATTTGAAAACTGCCATTCAAAACACGCATTTAAAAAAAAATGAAGGTCCTACGACCTCAGGGAGCCGAAATATATTTTTTTTTAAGCGGAGGAAAAGATTAATTTTGCGAGCGCGATCGATTTGAAATCGTGTTTAGTTTTCGATGCGCCCAAGCGGAGTGTCCGTCCACTCTGTCACCGTGTGTTGGCTAGCGCGTGCCGCACCCAACGCTGTACTTTCGCAAACAATTATGTCAACTTAATTTATACGAAATGATTTGAAATAATTTTTTTTAAGAAAGTAAAAGTCTTAAAAAAAATAAAGATAAAATAAAGTAAATCGGACGTATACAGCGCTGTCAGGGAATTAAAAAAAAATTATCTCGCCTCCCTGAGGTTGTAGGACCTTCATTTTTTTTAAAATGCGTGTTTTGAATGGCAGTTTTCAAATATGCAAAGGCCAAAAATGTAAAACCAAAATTAAAAAAGTTAATCGAAAAAAACCGGTTCGATAAAATGATACAATTTTACAACGCATTTTTTTATGCAAAAATAAAAGCGATTTGGTTTTTTAATAGCATGAAAGTACAAGTCTTCGCGAATAAAATGAGCCCACGATCGTTTCTGTACGATCATTTTTGCCTCTGTAAAAGCTGATTTTTGAAAACTTTTTTGATTGTCTTTTTTTAAATCGTTATAACTCGAAAAAAATAAAACTTTTTTTGAATTGTTGAAAAAAGGGTCATTTTCCGCTTGTCTTGGGCTGTATTTCTAGTTAACAAGAAGTGTGTTCAAACAAAATTGGAATTTATACAGCAAAAATACGAAAACGCGAATTCTGACGTTTTTTTAAATTTCTCTCAAATAATGTTTATGAACCGATTTTTTTCGTTCACATCTCATTCGACGCGTATTTTTAAGACCTACAACTTTCTAATTTAACTTTCTTGTGTAGGACTTGAAGCTTTTTTTTATTTGCAAAAAAACGTTTTTGTGACTTTTGCGAATTTTTTTTGGTTATGTTCGCCATTAAAACTCGAGTCGCAAAAAACGCTATCTTTCTTAGAATTTCTTTCTCTATACGACCATATTTTTTGTTTGCTGATAACAATTAGTGACCTATTTACATGGGGGCTTTCGCTCGTTGATTGGACCATATAGCAAATTAAATAGGCCGCCGCACGTACGTTGCAGGTGTTAGGTTTTTCGCTGTTGTGATCGTCGCGATACGGAACCAATAAATAGCGATATTAAGCGAAAAGGCTTTCTCATTAATAACAGTATGTCGTTGATTCCGTTCGCATATAAATTGCAAAATATAATCAAAAACTTTGAGGAATTTAAAACAGATGGAATTTTCATACGTGGTGTGTCGTGTAAAAGTTACAAGGGCTGAAATAATTGCGATCAGGTCAATTCCGACATAAAATGTAATGCTTTTTAAGAATATGGCTTTCGATTTTTTTAAAAACTGGTTTAAAAAAATATAAAGAAATGTAACGAAATTACGATTTATTCGATAAAAAATCTAGACGATTTTTTTTTGAAACAGGTAATCCCCGGGTTCTATACCAGAAAAAATCGCGTCCTCGAGACATAAATTTAAAGTAGGTAAATGGCTTTATATTATTTTTAAAAATTTTTGGCAAAACAAAATGGCGGCCGAAACAAAACTACGTTTTGTATAAAATTCATAATGTTTTTCTCAAAAACTACGGACTGCTACAAATGTTATAACAATAAAAATGTCTTACAATTAGAATCAATTGCAAAATGCTCTCAATTTTTTTTTCAGATTTTTTAAATAACGTTTTTTGGAAATTTCGATTTCGTGATTTTTGAAGCAATCAAAAATCGTCTTTAAAAATCCTGAAAAGAGTATCCTTCCAAAAATTAGAAGACATCTTTGTGCTTGAGAAATTTTTACATAAATGTATAGTTTTGGAGAAAAAAACTGTTAAACTTTAAATACATATATACATATATGCGAATGAACGTTTTTAAAATCAATTTCTGAAAAATTCTAAGGCCACATTCTGAAAAAACATGGAATTTTACAACACCGATAACATTGAAAATAAACTGAATGAAAACTATTTACAAAATCAGGACATTTGGGATTTATGTATGTACAGTGTTTGTCCGGAAAGTAATGTCAGTGAATTTTTTCCCGAGACTGTACGCGCCAGCCCGCGCTTTACGTGCTGGGATTGTGGTGGGGGGGATCTGGAAACAAGATACAACAAGCGTCAGTTGGCTACCGGTCGTTGTAGCGGTCGCATCACTCGTTCTTTGAGAGTCGTTACAGTGACCCGGTGCAAGAAAAAAATGCAACGTTCGCTTGAGCAACGGATGACGATCAAGTTTTGTGAAAACTGGAGAAGAGTGCTGCGGAAACCATTCCAATGTTGAAGAAGGCTTTCGGCGTCGATTGTCTTTCGGACAGGCAAATTTTCCGGTGGCACAACGCCTTCGCAGAAGGTCGGGAAGATGTCAACGACGAGAACCGCGCTGGACGGCCATCAACCTCCAGTTCCGACGACAATGTGAAACGTCTGCGTGACTTGTTGAACACTGACCGTCGTCTAAGTGTCCGTTTAATTTCCGAAACATTAGACATTACGAAAACCATTGTTCACGAAATTGTGTCGGAGTCTTTAGGAATAAGGAAGGTGTGCGCGAAGCTCGTGCCAAAAGTGCTAACGGACGATCAAAAAGCGAGGCGCGTCGAAACCTGCCAAGAACTTTTGGACACCTGCAAAGACAACCCCGCTTTCCTTGATGACGTCATTACCGGGGAAGACGGTATTACCGGAACAAGACGAAAGTTGGGTTTTTGAATACGATCCGGAGACGAAGAGGCAAAGTGCGGAATGGCACACGTCGAATTCCCCTCGCTCCAAGAAGGCCAGGATGTCCAGGTCAAAGATCAAGACAATACTGATTGTCTTTTTTGATTGCCGGGGATTGGTCCATCATGAGTTCGTTCCGCAGGGGACAACCGTAACCGGAAAGTTTTACGTCGAGGTGCTGAAGCGGCTGAAACGCAGGGTGAATCGCGTCCGCCCAGACATCTCAAAATCCTGGAGCTTCACCACGACAATGCGCCTTCGCACACCTACTTCCTCGTGGCCGATTACCTCGTCAAGGCAGGCATCACCGTTCTTTCCCAGCCTCCCTACAGCCCCGATGTGCCCCCCAGACTTTTTTCTGTTTCCGCGCCTCAAAACCCCAATGAAAGGGCAGCATTTTGGGTCGGTGAAAAACATTCAGAAGGCTTGCACCGACGCTTTAAAGGCGATTCCGGAAAACGACTACCATGCGGCTTTTGATGCGTGGAAGATCCGCTGGAACCGATGTGTGGACGCAGGAGGAATGTATTTTGAATGTTTCTAAAGATTTGTACACATAGAACCAATAAAAACCATTTTTCAAAGCTCACTGACATTACTTTCCGGACAAACCCTGTATGTTGACAATGACAATTTACTGGTGTTTGTCACAGATGTAGCCGCTTATATGCGAAAAGCAGCTGAGCGCCTAAAACGCACACATACATACATATAAAAATATGGCCCACGTGACATATTTAGCGCATGCATTACATCTTGACGATGATATGTTGAATAGACAATAAGTATCTGGGTAAGTGTCTCTACCATATTCTAATTTTGTATTGCTTTCCTGAGTTCGATCCTGATTCACCACGAGCTTATTGTACTCTAGTCCCTAGTTTTATGAAAATGTCCGTGGCCGCTGGGTTACTGTGACTAGCCAGCGCTACATTGAAATAATTTGCATATTTTTATTCCCACCCTTCAGAACTATTTTGGGTACAACCCAAATTTGACCTGGTTTCAACAAGACGGTGCCATGGCACATGAAGTAGCCTCATCGATGATTTCCAAATTTGGTGGTATGCCCTTCCCTCCAAGATCACCGGAGTTAACACGGTTTTTTTTTTTTTTTTGTGGGGATACTTAAACAGTATAGTCTACATCAATCCCTCGGCCAATACGAATCATTTAAAGAATAACATTGGGGGAAGGCGGGAGATATCACCAATATTCCTGTTGGAATGTGTCACCGAGTATTTCAAATTTCCAAGATTGGAGGAGTGCTGTGACCAAGATGGTCGACATTAGGATAACGTAGTGTTTAAAAAGAAAAATCCGCATGTTTGTAGCATCTTAATTTTAAAACAAAAATGTTTGAATAGTTTAAATAATTTTGTTATGACTAATTAAAAACTGAATTTTGCTCTGAGTCACCCTATATAAGGCTTATTAAATTTAAGTGTTTTTATTCACTATAAGGGGTACATGGAATTAAATTTATAGATTCTTGATAGTTTATATTTAGTGGATTTCTACGGATATTAAACGTGGATCTGACAGAAAATTAAATTCAGAGGGTCACTATATTCAATACATATTCGGAAAACAATATTCAGTATTCAAACACTGGTTGAGACTCGAAAGCGGCGACGAATCGTTTATTGTCAGTGCTAGGATTACGGAGATAATGCTCGGACTATAACTTTATGATTTGGCCGTTGGGACTAGCCTGTGTTCAGATTACCGCGTATTCAGATTAAAGTACAAAGGCTTTATTTGCGTCTGGCAGAAAAACAATGCATTTTAGTGGTTATTTTGAGGTAGGTCAAGACCAACATTCTTCAAATGCTTTTTTTGTACGGATACATATTATATCCCTTTTCTTTTAATTTTTTTCGTACATTTTTCATCTTCCTTATCTTATATCAGACGTACTTTCTAAGGGCCTACATACATACACATGTTTCATTCCTCTGTAATTAAATCCATGGCCGTTATGTGACTTTTTGTGCGAGATTTGTATTTATCTGTTCCATATTGTTGGAGTCAGTTCGTGGACATAACACGCCATATATTCTTTATACACGGTGCGATTATTAAAAGTCACCTAACTTTTGAACCCTAACTTGACCGACGAGAGGTTATGGTTTCAGCAAGATGGGGCCCCACCACACTATGCTGCCATTGTTCGTCAGTATCTGGACAGAATTTTTCCCGGTAGGTGGATTGGGAGGCGAGGTGAGTGGCCAGCATTGAGTGGCCAGCAAGATCTCCAGATCTTACACCACTGGATTTCTTTTTGTGGGGACATCTTAAAAGTAGGGTTTACATTCAGAAACCCAACAACATAGCAGATCTGCAAAAAAGGATAAGAGAGGAAATCGGAAAAATAACACCGCAAATGTTGCATAATGTAAGGGACGAAACCTACCACAGACTGGGATGATGCCAACAAGTGAATGGTGCACATTTTAAACAATTGTTACGTTGAAAATAAATTTAATTTTTAAATTGTTTTAATTGTATGCAACCCTACAAACATATTAAAAATTAAAATTTGATCAGTGCGTTGGATTCCTCTTTCCACCAGCTTTACAATGAGGGGTCACAAGCCATAGGGTGGCATTTGAAAAAATCATGTCGAGGGTGGTTTCAGCCACCCCTGAAGGGCTATATTTTTCATATTACTTGCAAAATATAGGTAAATACATTTAAAAAGTTGACGTGTCTCGGGAATTTTTTGAAAAATCATTCACCACCCCGCTAGCGAATATATTCCAGTTAAAGTCTCCACCGTGTATAATAAATACCTTGGAATAAGTTCCATCGATACTATACATCCACTCCACTACAATGAAAGTGGTGTAGTTTAATAATATACCGGGTGATTCTCAAAAGTGGCTCACAACCCATAATTTTGTCGTATTCCGAGATAAAATACTTAAATTTTAGAACTGGATATGAGACATACCTATTCATAAATCTATATTTATTGATAATTGACGGCAAACTTTATTCACTTCCGGTTTAACCGGAAATGGCCCCAACTTCCGGATGTTTAATGGCACGGCGTGTTTATGTTCACTTGTTTTGAGTCAATTGTCATTCTGAGTACAATGATACGCCATTGGTTACTTTTTGACACGTTATTTTTTTGTTTATATGTATGTATATTTTGACTAAATCAAAATATATAAAGTGTTTAGAATTAACTGAAACGTTTCAGTTTGAGTCAAGTAGATGCAGAAAAATTAATGCATTTTGTTTTTGTTGACAGTTTTCACTTTTTGTGTTTAAATATGGTGAAGAGAAATTGTTCATGTTTTCTTAATTTTTTCAAATGGGAACTAATCATAATATTATTCAAATAGTGATGTTTTTTTACCTTCACTGTAGGCCCGCGTGTAAACTCCATAAGAGTCTCCCGCATTCCCGCGACGACAGGAATAGGGATAGCGTACTACTGCGCACACGCGGGTTCTGGAGAGTTTTAGGGAATGGGTTAATGCCGTATGTAGCACAGGAACGAAATACATGGGTACATAATGTACAAGGCGCTTAAAAATACGGTTTATACTTTCATTTTCATAGAGTTGTATAGTGCCGAGCCCTGCGTTGCCGGACACATTTCCGAACGCTACCATAAGTGATGACACACTTTAATATTTAATTTTCAAGAAAAAAATGCAATCAAACGTCAAATACCTGGAAATATTAACACAAAATAGGGTTTAATGCAGAGACTAGCTTTTATTTAGAAGGTAGCTTTAAAAACAAGAACGTTCTTGACTCTCAAACAGTGTAGGCCTGTCAGTTTTAATACAAAATCCAAATTGTTTTATTTCCGTCGTTTTTTCCATGTATTGAATTACGAAAAAAAAAAAAAAAAATAGAAAAAACGAGCCGATTGCCATGCTCTTATTTTCTGAGGAATTAAGAAAGAATTCTTCAGAAGCGGCCCGAGTTTACATGGTTTACCCAGATGGTTTAAATATTAGCTGACATTATTTTATCAGTCTTTTAAATACGTATAAAACTGACAGATATATTTACAGTCAGCAACGTTTTGTTTTCAAAGCCACCTAATTTCGGTGCATTAAATTCAGGCCCTACTTTGTGTTAATATTTTCAGATATTTGATGTTTGGTTACATCTTTCCTTGAGAATTTTTAAGGAAGAATTGACAAGTGTGACTTCAAAGTGTTTTGGTAACAAAAAGTACTATTTGAATAATATTATGAGCCATACTGTTCCCATTTGAAGAAATTGAGAAAACATAAAAAAATTCCCTTCGTCATATTTAAACGCTTAAAAAATAGAACCTATCTACAAAAACAAGAAAAAAATTATTGTTCTACGTCAACTTGACTTGAACTGAAACGTTTTAGTAAACTCTACACACTCTAGATCAAAAGTTATGGGGGTGAGACACTTTCGAGAACCACCCGGTATGTACATTTATTTTGTATTTATATTCATTTTTATGTTGTCCCACTTTTAAATGGCTGTATAAATGTTATTTTTTGAGATAGAAAATTTATTGAACCATCAGCTTGTACCTTTTTTTTATGAAGTTTTATGCCGTAGTGTCAAAACTGCTACAAACTGTCAAATTTAAAATGGAATGACATAACCTAATTTTTCTAATGAAACACTGTATATTTTAAGCTATTTGAACAGAAGATTTTATCGTGATTACGGAGATACATATGCCACATGTGACTTTTATTTTTATCAATCTACGGCAAATTAATTACAACACATTTACAACACATTACACCAACACATTTTTACCCGAGCAATTTTTAGTAGCATCTAAAAAGATGAGCTTATCGTTTCTTACCTGTTTCTATCATCATTAGTTATTATTAGTATTATCAGTACCAACGTACTGATAATTTTTTTGTCTAATGGTACCTAATCTTCCTATTTTTTTTTTTTCTAATATAACACTGTATATTTTTAGCTACTGGAATCAAACTTTTTATGGTGATCATTAAAATATACAGTGTTATATACAGTGTTATATTAGAAAAAAAAAAAATAGGAAGATTAAGTACTCATTAGACAAAAAAATAAAAAAAACAATGTCAATAAATTTGACATTTGACAGTTTGTAACATTTTTGACAATACGGAATAAAACTTTAGAAAAACCGTACACGCTGAGTTTTTTTCTAAATTTTCTAGCTCAAAAAATAACGTTTCTGCGGCTATTTAAATTAGGGAGAAAATAAAAGAACACACTGAATATTATTTAGTTTTTTCTGGGTGACGCTTTTTTTATTGCTGTATTTCTTAAGGAGTCCTAAACTGCAATCACAAAAATAAACGTGAAAAAACTGTAGGTATAATTTGTTTTTAAAATATATCATATTTTTTCATATATATACATGCTTTGTCTCACAAAAGTGTGCTGTTTTGAGATGGCACATTTTTCCTAAATTAACATTTTTGAAAAATAAAAAATTGTTTTTTGTTTGATTGTACATGTATTAAACAACACAAAATATGTAAAATATCTTCATGAAATTTAATTAAAAAATTCTAGGTTTTTTCGAAACCAGAACTAGAATATTTTTTAGAATAATATTATAAAAGAACGATAATTTTAGTAATTCTACAAAATAAGTCAAATATACATCAGCTAGTGGTAGTAGGATAAAACTGATTCAAAATTGTTCCGTAAGTAAACTTAAAATCGTATTTTACAGTATTTACAGCATATTTATTACCCCTATAAATTCCGTAATACTACCTTCGAAAATGCACACAGCTCGCTTGTGCAGTTTCACGGTAGCTTTCTAAAAAAGCCCAGTTTCCAAATTTCTACCTGTCGGGTGAGTCATTCAGTAGATACATTTGAATAGCGAAAACTGTTTCGAACCTGTATATTTTACGTTATCGGTACAGGACCGGCTTAAGTCGGCAACAGTGCTGTGTTTCCTGAGAAAATAAGTACATTTTTCCTCCTCCCATGAATTTATATGAATATTTATAACTGAAATCTTACCATCACCATATTTATCACAAATTGGATTAATCTTTCGGATTGGGCTGGATTAAAACATTTTTCACTGGGTGCACAGAATTAACAGTGTAAGTATCCAGAATTAACAGAATAAGTAAGTTCATTGCAGATTTTGACAAGAACACGTTTCCGCGATAATATCAAAACTGCGTCCCGTTTTTTAAAAGTAATAATAGCGGAGTCAATAACTTGATTGATCAGTTGCTTGATCAATCGTATGAATAGGTTTGGTGAGCACTTAGAATGACCTCAAATGTTACCAAAACCTACACATATATACTACGAGGTGTGGCTATTAAAAAACCGAATTGCTGTCATAACACTTCTTATTCGTTACCAATTATTACAGTAGCAACTTTTTTGCCTTCCATGTACTCCCCTCGGCGATCTCTACACCGCTCCATACGACTTTTCCATTATTGAAAGCAGTCCGCTTCTGTCAGCTGGTTCAGAACCTCCGTCGCTTTTGCATTAACCGCTTCCACACTTTCGAATCTTGTCATCACAAATAATCACCGTGTCTCACAAGCCTGGATGTGTCACTGTTGGTTAGAATGTCAGTATAAATGTTCATTCTTGATTCCTTTTGCTCGGGAGGGAGAAGTTTTGGCACCATTTTTGCGCAAACTTAAATGCATGGTAAACGATTCATACAAAATCTGGCGAACACATTCTTTGTCGATTCCTATTATTTCAGCAAGCCCTCGGATGTTTAAACGACACTATTCGCGGATTAATTTACCAACTTTTTCAATGTTTTCGTCCGTTTTTGACATTGAGGGCCGTCCGGGGCTCGGATCGTCTTCAGTCGTTTCAGATCCCACTTTAAACCGTTTAAACCATTCAAAAACTTGTGCGCGGGATAAACATTAATTCCCATATACTTCTTTTAACATTGCATAAGCTTCTATAAAAGTTTTCCCCAGTTTAACAAGGAACATGAGATTAACCCTTTGCTCCATCTGAAGCACTTAACATTTTTTCGACGCGTCACTGATGCGTAGACTAATTCAAACGACTGCTGCAGTCAAACTGAGCGACCCACTGGCTTGTTCAGCAAGCTCAGGATGGGGAAAGTATCACTAGACAGAGTTCTGTTGAAACTTGTCACGACATTCTCGCAGCGCGATGGTAGCAGCATCAGTCCGGTTATTTAATAGCCACACCTCGTATGTGACCAAAAATGCTTTACATGCCTATCAAACCTATACATTCTTAAACCAAATTTTTACACTACCACCAGTAGAATAATGAATTATAAAAACAATAAGCTATATTCCAACAACACAATGCTCCTACATATGTTGCAGTTATTGGTTTGTACCTCTTCCCCCTAAACAAAGAATTACTTACATCAGTGGCGGCTGGTGATAACGGGCACAGGGGCACGTGCCCAGACCAAATTTCAATAGAAAATATTTATTTTGTGTTAATTTACTATAAATTACTGTTACAATAATATCACATATATATGACAGACTATCGATCGAGCACCGAGCCACCGTACTCTTTCCGTATTCTCTCCGAGCCACCATATTTCTCGCATTTCACGCGCGTGGGCACACAATTTACCAGCCCTCGTTTTTAATCGGGCTTTTTCGGTGACTGGTAAAGTTTGGCGAACGATTGCAGACACAAGATGTCGTTAAATCGATCGAAAATCAGCTGAATGGGTCACACTTGTTGAGTGACCGTTTTTGTTCATTTTCTTCGCTGAGAAGTGTGTTTTTACTATTTTTGATTGTGAAACATTTCAAAATGAATTCGGTGGACTTTTTATTGTCTAATAAAGATATTACATATGAGATCCGAACGGAAATTAAACGGTTAGGAAGGCCGATACCCGATTTGATTATTTCCAAAACAGAAGTAGAAAATCGCGAAATTATTCACGAAATTGTAATAGTAGTGTCTACGACAGATTTAAGTGGTTATGTGGGTGTCCTAAAAGAAACAAACTGTTTTGTTTTATTTGTTTAGTGATGGGTGGCAACCGAGAAAATCGCGAAATTATTCACGAAATTGTAATAGTAGTGTCTACGACAGATTTAAGTGGTTATGTGGGTGTCCTAAAAGAAACAAACTGTTTTGTTTTATTTGTTTAGTGATGGGTGGCAACCGAAGTGCATGGACTCAAGTAGGGGTGAGTGATTTAAAACATTTAAATGAACGAGCTAAGAAACATGCTAGCCACAATGGAAAACATTTACATAACATCTTAGATTTTAGTGTGTTGGGAAAGGTAGACATAAGGTAATAGCTTGATAGTGCTTATCGTGAAAATATAAGACGTTACAATTAAAATGTGGATAAAAACAGACATATTTTAAACCAAATAATTAATTGTATAAAATTTTTGTTAGGCGAGCTGATTTCCTCTACAAATAACGGTAAGATACCTATATCAATTTTTTTTCACATGTTGTGACCCATTATTTTAATATAATTATGCCCTCAATATTCGTGATATTGATATTTTCAATGATCGTGATCGTTTATATTTTTGTATAAAAGAATTTTTTTCATTGAAATTCTGAAGGGTCAGTAAAACGCATGACCTTGAAAATTTTAAAAATTTCCGCTTGCGGCGCCATTAGTAGCTAATGAGTAATCCTACTGACACACCCTGTGCCCACTCATATAACACACCCACGAACCGCCACTGACTTACACCTGATTTTCCGACGAAATCTGATTACCAACAGTGTATATCCACATATCTCATACCTTGACCACCTATGTAAATCACTGAAACGTCGCTAATAAACAAGCAGGCCCCACTTAAATTCACTACTAATACGTAAAATTATTCAATTTTTTGCACGTGTGGTATGAGCTTACATATTTTTCGCCCGACATCTTTGGGCGGTCGTACTGTGCATATTTACGGCCTGTAACAGTGGCAATTAGCTGATTTGTATTCACGTCATCAGTCACGGCCGTGATAATTTTGTTCGTCTATCCGTAGTTGCATTTTACCATGTTTTGTGGGCAAAGTCGGTCCTGCGTACGTGCAACAGAAAGGTACGAAAACCCGTTTTCGATCAGTGATACGCGTTTATTATTGCTTATTGCCCTCCGATATATTTATCGTGACTAGAGATTATCGTACGATGGGATAATTAAAAAAAATCGCGCTGCTTATATCCAACTAATTAAAGTGAAGCATTCGTCAATGTTCCGATAGGCGATAAGGGGTATATTTTTATAATCCGTATTAACAATGCTAGCAATGTTAATGTAATTAATATTAAATGGAAGTCGCATCGTTCAAGCCTCGATAAAGATCGTGTGAGTAATAGCCGAGGATATTAAGGCCGCAACCTATTTTTTATCGGTTGAGTCAAAAATATCAGTAGACCAGAAAGGTCTCATTTTAAACACCTTTTTTCAAACTGTATTTAAACGCATTTAAAAAAAATACTCTTGAAGGCTTTAACATCTCGAATGTATTGATTTAATATTGATGACTGATGACTGTCTCTCCCAAATTGCTTATGCTTGTAAGTCGCGCAATTAAAAAGATGTTGGATATTTCTCAAAACGCACCTTCTCAGATTTTTGGATTATCTCGAAAACTATCAAATTTGAAAACAAAGTGGAAAAGGTCATAAAACCCTTCCAAAAAAAACTTTCCCAATTTAACCAACTTTCTATCTCCGACAGTAACTGAGATACCAATGCATGTACGAACCGATCTTACGAACCCCTCTTAAGTCGCCAAATTCTATTAAGTCCCAATTAAGTCGCGAAATTTTGCCTCTCTTAAGTCGCGATCATAACCTCAACTTTTTTGTGTTTTAACTGCAAAAAGAAATATTTAGAGATATACCACAGCACTTGTTATAACGAAAAATGAGCCAACTGAACGAAAAATCAATGTAAGTATACCCAGTCGTGCGTGACAAAGTTCAATTTTCCACTCGAATGAATATTTTAAAGATTAATTATTTTTAAAAGACACCTAACCTATTTTAAATCAATAAATGTATTACACAATCATTTTTTTCAATAAAAATTGTACATTTTCATGCGAGAATCCAATTTCCAAACGTAGTTCTAAAACTTTTACAGGAGGCGACTTAACCGGGACGGTTTCGCGACCTAATAGGGGGAAACGTGGTGAAATAACAGAGGATGTGAATTAAGCGAAGGTGAAATAAGAGGGGTTCGAGTGTATAACCAATTTCGGGCAGACTGTATATTCCACGCCAACTTCGCCACAAAAAATAGATTTATCTGAAACTTTGTATATAAGTAGTATGTGATAAGAAAAGTTGATACCTAAAATTTTAGAGCTCCCAAGTCACATTACGCTCTCGTCACGAACGGTCACAAAATTAGAGCTTTTTTAGACAATCTTAAATTCGCGACTGTTGTAGGCAAATGAGCGCGAATAAAAATAATTTGAAAGAATAGTAAAAACATCGCATTTTTCCCGTAGATTGCGATAAAAATACTTTTGAATTCATTAAGGGAACTTTTCACCCCTTTTCAGAGGGTTAAAACTTTAAAATCGAAATTTGGAAAAGTATGACTTCTTATTTTAAAAGCTTGACAACTTTGCTTTCGGATGGCTTTTATCTCAGAATGGGATGAGCAACGGTATGACCGCTAGAAGGCTCGAAAGGTGAAAATTTACAATTTTTACATTATATCTTGGTACGTAAAAAAATTTATGAAAACCATATCACGATATAAGGTTTTTAGGGTCGCTGATTACGAATCTGGTGTCCGATTTAGAAAATTCGTTTTTTATGGGCCCCATGAGGCCCTATAACAAAAAATATGATGAATTTCAAAATTTTAATACCACTGTATTCTACATAAAATTTTGAGTAAAAAAGGTCTTGCATTTTTTCAATTTAATGCATATTTTTTAGAGTAAATAAATCGAAAACTTTTTTTAGAATTAAAAGTGAATGTTTTAAAAATACGCCTTAAATTGAAAAAGAGCATGAGACATTTTTTACTCAAAATTTTGGGTAGAATACGATGGTATTTTTTAAATTCCGTGATTCGTCATATTTTTTTTTACGTTTTTTCGTCAAATTTTACTTTTAAAAAATGTTCTCTTATTCTACGTTAAATTTTAAGTAGAAAATGTGTCTTGTAAAAAATTATTCAAGTTTTTATGAAAAATTATTCATGTTTTACCTTATTATAAAATTCATCGAGGTTATTTAATTTTTTACTTAAAAAGTACGCATTAAACGAAAAATTACAGGAGACATTTTTTACTTAAAATTTAATGTAGAATAAGGGGAAAAATTTTTAAAAGTAAAAATTCGTTTTTATAGGGCCCCATGAGGCCCCACAATGAAAAATATGACGAATCACGGAATTTAAAAAATACCATCGTATTCTATGCAAAATTTTGATTAAAAAATGTCTCATGCTATTTTTCAATTTAAGGCGTATTTTTAAAGCAACAAATTCAAAAACTTTTAATTCTAAAAAAAGTTTTCGATTTTTTACTCTAAAAATACGCATTAAATTGAAAAAATGCATGAGACCTTTTTTACTCAAAATTATGTAGAATACAGTGGTATTCTTAAAATTTTGAAATTCATCATATTTTTTGTTATAGGGCCCTATGGGCCTCAAAAAAAACTAATTTTCTAAATAGGACACCAGATTCGTAATCAGCGACCCTAAAAACCTAATATGGTAATTAGATTTTAAAGTTTTAACCCTCTGAAAAGTGGTGAAAACTACCCTTAATGAATTCAAAAGTATTTATCGCAATCTACGGGAGAAATGCGATGTTTTTAATATTTTTTCATTTTTTTTATTCGTGCTAATTTGCCTACAACAGTCGCGAATTTAAGAGTGTCTAAAAAAGCTCTAATTCTGTGACCGTTCGTGATGAGAGCGTAATGTGACTTGAGCTCTAAAATTTTAGGTATCAACTTTTCCTATCACATACTACTTATATACAAAGAGAAATCTATTTTTTTTGTGGCGAAGTTGGCGTGGAATGCCCCATATGTAGGTACAACATAATGCTCACCATATACATATATTTTTTTTGAGAAAACAAATGTACAATACAGGATGGTTGATCGAAACTATTTGGTAGAAGTATTAGAGTTTGTAGAAATAATTGATTTTAGAAAATTTGGACTTAAGCTAATAGGTCTATGAACTTGATGAAACTATTTTCCAGATGCCTTCATTTCCGGTTATTCCGGTTATACCGGAAGTGGGCATCAGACATCACATTCCTTATTTCAAATGGAGTGGTACATTTTTTTATTGGATATTTGGATTCTACACATTATTTTATGTAGATTTAGAACCCTAAAGCTATGCATTAATTATTTTAGTATTTCTCAATTGTGTACAGGGTGTTTAAAATAGGACTACCATTTAGCCCAACTTCAAACCATCCAAATTACGTAATTTTTTTACGATATATTTTTTTATATTTCAATGTAGAATTAAATTCTGAATCCATTTATGTTACATTTATATTTATATTTAATAGTTATTTAGTGATTTATCGTTTTTTTAAAAAGCTTATAACTTCTTTCAAATCGTCACTAGCGGATCATGGGAATGATACTATTAATGATACTAAAGTTACTATTAATACTGATAAATATTATGTTTTTGTATTTATTTTTTATTGTCAATTGTTGTTATTAAAAAATACTGATAGCTTCATTTTATTTTAACAAATGCAAAAAGTGAGTGAATCACATCTCAAAGGTTAATGTTAATCATATCCACGCCTATTCATATTGCAGGACTGAGACTGGGTAAAATAAAATATATCTACTGATATCTATGAAATACATATATGAGTAGGTATAACGAAAAACTTTCACACAAAAAGTTCACACTCATACAGGCATTGCCGTTTTATTCCAATAATCTTAGGCGTATAATAAATTAATATCCATATTTTAATACTCTTGATTTTTCATGACGAACACAGAAAGCACACTATACAACACGATTGACTCGAAGATGACACAAATTGTACTATTGCTTAAAAAACAGTAACATTAACACACTCATTTTCATGGCATACTATTGAAAAGTCAAATGATTTATTAAAAACTATACTTAAGTGAATTTAAAAAATGCTAAATAACTAATAAACTATTAAATTCATTCATTCATCTATATTAGCATTCCCTATACCTATAGGGAATGCTAATATAGATGAATTCAGATTTTTAATTCTACATTAAAATGTAAAATAAAATATGGGGCATCGTGTTTGGAAAAAATGAGTAAAGTGAATGCTGTGTTGCAGAAACAGTGAGAAATTTGAGAACAATTTTTGGTCGAAGTGAAGCTCCATCAGCGCCTGGTGTAAGAAAGTTCTTAAGGAAGGAAAGTTAGTGAAACTGTCAAGCTTATGGATAACAGAAGTCATCCACGTGCTCATCCGGTGCGCACAACTGAAATAATTGCTGCTGTTGCCCAAAATGTGCGTGAAAACCCAAAAACCTCAACTCGTCACAGAGCACAACGACTTAATGTCAATCGCACTTCTCCGAGGAGAATATTGCATAAAGACCTCGGATTATTTAGTTACAAGTTGCAACTTACTCAAGAGGTAATGGAATATAACCATCCACTTCGTTATCGATTCTCCGTGTGGGCTTTAAATGAGTTTGAAAATGACGTCGATTTCAATCGAAAAATCATTTTTTCGGACGAAGCTCATTTTCATCTTGGAGGACATGTTAATAAACAGAACTGTAGGATTTGGGGTTCCGAAAATCCACACGTAGTCATAGAGAAGCCAATGCATCCTGCAAGAGTGACTGGTGTGGGTTTTGGAGTTATGGCATCATTGGTCCGTACTTATTTCAAAATGAAGATGGTAACAGCGTTACAGTAAAGGGAATGCGTTATAGAGACATTTTACCTGATTTTTTGTGGTCGCTATTGGACGATTTGGACTTGGACGAGCTTGGGTTCCATCAGGATGGAGCAATGTGTCACACAAGCCGTGAAACAATCTTTTGCACACTAAATTCCGTAACCGTGTTATCAACCGTTTTGGAGACATTAATTGGCCATCGCTCAGCTGCAATTTAACACCGTTGGACTATTTTTTATGGGGACATGTTAAGGACCGTTGTTACTCCAACCATCCACAAACAATTGATGCACTGAAAGAAAACATCAATTATTTTCAACAAGAGTTATTCGTGCAATAGAGCCACAAATAATCGAAAATGTACTGCAAAATTGGGTGAAAAGAATGAACTACTTCCAAGCCAGCTGCGGCGGCCATTTAACTGATTTTTTTACATAAATAATGGGAAGGCATACTTTCTTGAATAAAGCAAAATCATTTAAAAATATTCAACGATGTAGTTTTAATAGTAATTTTAAAAAGAAACCATCTGATGGCCCACCCTATACAAACTAAACAGTAGATAGGTATAGGGAAATCTCATGAAAATATACCTAAAATAACGTGTAGAATAGAAATCTGGTATAAAAAAGATACCATTCCATTTAAAATAAGGAATTTGATGCCGACTTCCTGTAGTGCAGCCATCTTGAAAATGTTTTCATCTGCCATAGGTCTCTTAGCTAAAGTTCAAATTTTCAAATATCAATAATTGTTACAAGCCCCAATACTTTTAATGAATTGTTTCGTGTCTGTGAAGTCTCACCCATCCCTCCTCCCCTCATCACGGAAACGAAGAATGAGGAAAAATTGAAATTTTCAGGGATGCAATAAGACTTAAAACACTGTAAGATTACATAACGGAAATTAATTTGTTACCGTTCATGTGACGCCACGAGCTGTCAATTCTCGTTTTTTAAATAGAACTAGATTTTTTTTACTCGTAACAAAATTTTACAAATCGGTTCTAGAATAGGTTATAATATTTATTCTTTCAAACTATTTACGTTAAAATATTTTTCTGTTGTTCTACGTTATTAGTACTTCGTTATTAATACTATTATTTCAAATTAGTAATATACTAGAAATATGAATTAAGAGTAAGCTAAGAAACTCAAGCTATAAATAAAGTGTCAAATTACACAGGTCTTGGAAAAAACACTTTATGAAAATAATATTTTTGTTTTGCGAAGTGATGGTTATGCATTTTTTTTTGCTGATTCTAAAAATTACATCAGTTTTTTCTCTCATGTAAGATTTCTGCCTCAAAAACCTATAAAACGATACGTCACATGATATATTTTTATTAACATTGCGATTCGACCCCGCGCCCTCCCCCTCATGCTATAACAAATAAAATCACAAAACCTTCAATGAAACTAAATTCACGATTTGATTTTCGATACACATACATATGTATGTTTTCACCGATTTTTAATTCATTTCTTATATTTTATATCAGTTGATCCTCCTTCGTAACAAAAAAGAAGGGGGGGGGGTCTGGAAAAAGTCAAACATCAGTCCAATTAACATTATTTCAATATTTGGTTCGTCCAGACATGTGTTTTCATATATATATTTCATGTTTTCCTTACGTTTTATTCTAGTCACGCTCACGGTTTTTATACAGCTTTGTTTTTACAGCTTTATATTTGACCTATTTTGAGTACTTACCCCCTCTTCAACCCCCTCAACCCCCCACCTCCATCCCGCTGAAAACGGTTATATTTATAGAATAAGAGATTCTTATGTTGTATAGGTATCTCAAATTTGAAGTGAATATTTTGCATCATTTGCGAATTATCAATACACAAGAAAACAGTATTTAACCCCCACTATTGAACCCCCAGCCCTTCAACCGTAATCAGTTCCAGTCCTCGTAAATATTTCAGATGATTGTTTATAAATGTTTCAATTTTGAAGTTCATATCTTAACCGACCGACAGACAGACAGACAGATACATTTTTTTTTTTGCTTAAATTTAAAATCTCGACGTTTCAAAACATTTTAGGTCTCCGTAGCCAATAAAAATTTTGGAAAAACATTTCATGAACAAACACTCCTTATATAATAAACAAAGTACGGAAATTTGTGCTACAACGTAGTGCTCGAGACTACAGAACTCTATGATAATGAAAGTATAAATCGTATTTTTAAGCGCCTGTGTATACATATACATATAGTGTATTTCTTACCCCTGCATACCCACGCCACTGACCGATCCTTCCCGATGTCCCGTGACTCACGTCTGCGCGGTAGAACGCCGATATCATGCGGGAACGTTGGATTGGTAAATGCAGTTTTGCATGCGGTAAGCCGGCATTTCCGAACTCAAACAGTAAATTAATGTCGCTTTTGTTGCATTCCGATATCTTTATTAATACAGGAATTATGGCTTGTATAAATCATTTTGGGAGAGCCTGTTTATATTGTTTTTCCTACCCTGCTATTTTGTAATGGAGTACTTACTTGTAAAATAGTATTTTTGAAATAAATAAACAAACAAAAAGGCAAGACTAGATAAATATGTAAATAATTTTGTGGGATATAACTAGAGTAGAATATAATATAATACAATTGGTCCTCACTGAAAGTTGCATTCCTGAGAAAGATAATATACAAAATATATTTCTCAGAAATGCGTTATTAGGCTTTAAATTATTTCTTAGTACTATAAAAGGAAACGGTGGTAACGAATTTACATGCTGCAATAAATGATTCAACCACGTCGTTTTAAATGTAACAATTCAAAAGCGTATTAGCAGGTTTTTACGTTAATTTAAATACTATAATTCTCTTTAAACAATTAGAACTTTGCAGAAAGAGTAGAATAAAACAAGTAATGTTAATAATGTGATTTTAATACTTTTTTCTTTTATATTAGTGAGCTTTAGATTACTTGTTTAAAAACTCCAAAATCCAGAAAAGCCGAGCTTTTTAAAATAATAATAATTATTAGTTAAATTGGCTCCGAGATCATCTTGAGGTTTTAAAATTCAATAAAGCATCTTTCTTCTACACGTTTTTTAAATATTCTCAGTGTCACAACTCAAAATAAAGCTGGCCAGTACTGATATTTTTTCGAAGGTATATTTTTTACATGTCATAGAACGACAATACCTATAATAAATATTTTGGAATTGAAAATGAAATAAGATTTTTTTGTATTCTTTTGAATTCGTAATGCCTCGACAGTTTTATTGTCTCTAGAAATAATAAACTTTTTTAATAGCTTAACCAAATACGGTGTAGTTTAGTGTTTAAATATTCTTTTCTAGTTTTTGTTTTATAGAGACCGCATGGGTAAAGTATTCGACGATTTTTTTTTTTGTTTTTAATATTCGCAAGCTAATAATGACCTTCATAGACAGGTGATGTAATGTTTATTGCATCCGAAACATTCCAGGCGGTACAAAATTGGTGTTTGTCTATGCATTATGTAGGCATATTTATTACAGTGACAATGCCTCTGTCCCAATCACCTGATTCATCTGTATATAATTCATGGAGAATCTCAGTCCTATTCCAAAATGTATTCAGATTTCTACAACGTACAGAAACTGTACAGTCTACAATTACTTAGTACGGGTTTTATTTTTTTTTCAATTGCTCAACTTTGTCCAGAATTATCTAATTCACGGCACCGTACACATTTACATTCGTGTTACAGTTATTCAGTAACTTTACGTGGTGCTACCTACCATTTATGCAAATGAATGCATATTTTGTTCCAGCCAGCGTGATCTTCAGAAATAATTCCTAAGAAGTATATTTGGAATATGCTCAAAAAAGAATTATTATTAAAGAACTGATTTCTCTCCAGCATTTATTCTCACTGAAATATTTCACTTCATCATGACTTAGTGTTGAATTGCAAAGAAACTGGTATTTACGTGTGTTCCTTAGATACCTTCGAAATTCTCTAACTTCATTTCTTGATTGCCAGAGTATCATGTGATCTTTGAACAAACGAAGAAATTGGCAAGCACGTCTGCTAACTAATTCACCAAACTAGGTTATTCAGCTAAGATACTGTATTTACTCTTTGTTCACTACACGGTTTACGAAGTAAACGCATTTATGTATATTGTATATACAGAGTGATTGATCGAAACGATTCGTTAAAAGTATTAGGGCTTGTAGAAGTGACTGATTTTTTGAAAACTTCGACTTAAGCTTATTATCAAGTCAGCATCAACTTCCTTATTCTAAACCTACCTTTTTTTATTGTATATTTGGATAAGTTTTTTTAGGTAGATTTTATAGATCTTTTACATTTTTTGAGTCATTTTGAGTTTTTTTAAATTATGTTCATTAGCGACATAACATTTGAAACTATCTATAGTGGTAATTTTAGAAAATTAAGTATCGGTATTAACACTGTGGCTAGCAGAACCTTCAAAAGCTATGGCAACAATAATTTTATTATTTCTCAGTTATCTTCAGGGTGTTTAAAATAGAACTACCATTTAGCCCAACTTCAAACCATCCAAACTCAAATTTTGTAAATATGTACAATGACCCATATTTTACTTGACGAATTAAATCCTGCATCGATCTATGTATATTAGGATTCCCTATCCCTATAATAGTTTTTCAGTTATTTATTTTTTTTAGAAATGATTGTGCTAATGTTACTGTTACTGTTTTTTTAAACACTAGTATAATATGTTTACGTTTTTCCATATGTGGGGAATTTTCAAGTAAGGCAGTAGAATTTGTGTCATCTTCGAGTCAATCCAATTGTATAGTCTACCTTCTGTGTTCGTCAACATGAAAAATCAATAAACATGGATGTTAATTTAGTATACGCTTAAGATGCTTGGAACAAAACGGCAGTGAGTATGACTGTGAACTTTTTTAGATGCATTACAGTAGCTATTATTTAAAACTAAAATATAATTTCAATATTATACAAGTTTATCGTTATACTTACTCATATATATATATATATTTCATATATATATGAGTAGATATTATTAACAAAAATATTATTGGATAGTGTCTTTTGTAACATAATGTTAGGCCATGCCCACCTTCGAGATGCGAAGGTGGGCATGGTCACTTTTTGCATTTGTTAAGATAAAATGAAGCTATCAGTAGTTTTTAATAATAACGATTGAAAATAAAGAAAACATGAAAAAATAATTTCCATGACACGCTAGTGAAAAAACCAAACGATTTGTTAGAAGTTATAAGCAAAGAAAAAAGCTAAATAACTATTAATTATAGGTATAGGTTCTGCTAACACATATATTCACACATATATGGATGCTAATGCTAACACATATATGGATTCAGAATTTAATTCGACATTAAAATGTAAAACAAAATATGGAACATCGTATTTAAAAAAATTGAGTTTGGATGGTTTAAAGTTGGGCTAAATGATAGTTCTATTTTAAACACCCTGTACATAATTTACAAATAATAAGAGCGGTGCTGCATAGCTTTAGGATTCTACTAAGCATAATGCTAATACCGATACTTGATTTTCTAAAATGACTGCTACAAATAGTTTCAATGTTATGGCGCTAATGAATAGAATTTCAAAAAACCGGAAATAACTTAATATCGGTAAAAGATAGGTATAGGGAAATCTCACGAAAATCTACCTAAAATAACGGGTAGAATCCAAATGTGGAATAAAAAAGGTACCATTCCATTTAAAATAAGGGAGTTGATGTCGACTTCGGGTATAACCGGAGCGCAGCCATCTTGAAAATATTTTCATCAAAATGTCATCATTCAAAGTCTGCCATAGGACTATTAGTTAAAGTCCAAATTTTCAGTAATTTCTACAAGCTCCAATACTTTTAGTGAATAGTTACGATCAATAACCCTATATAGGGTGAGTCAAAAATATGGAAACCCTTAAGAATCCCGCGAACAGTGCATTTTAGAGAAAAATGTATTAGACAAGGTTCATGAAATTTCCCTGGCTTTCCATCTATGACCTATGATTTGGCCTTGTCCTTGAAGGTCATATCAAGGTCATTAGAATTTTTTTAAATGGAAACCCCTATTTTTTATCGTGGATTTGGAAAGAGCGGGAAAATTTTACGTCCAGATTTGGTGTTGGTCATGAACTTGACTATGACCTTGAGGGTCATATCAAGGTCACTGACGTTTTTAAAAGGGAACCTGTTATTTTTATCGTGGATTTTCTGCTTCATTCAAATGAAGCAGTTAATTTGACATTTAAATAAGGTCTTGATTAGGACCTTGACCATGACCTTGATGTCATAATCAAGGTAATATCAAGCGCTCAGACATACAAAAATAGGTCCCCTATTTTTCTATCGGGGATTTGGAAACAAAAAAATTCTACGTTTAAATATGGTGTTGTTTATGACCTTAACTATGACCTTGACCATGACCTTGAGTTATGACTTCAGGGGTACTGTCATTGTTTTAAATGTAAATCCGTATTTTTTATCGTTGATTCTTTTAGGAAGCAGAAAATTTTACGTTTTAGTGCGGTCTTGACCATGACCTGGATCAGGACCTTGACTATGACCTGGAGTCATATCATACCATATATCCCCAGAGAAAAATAGGGGGTTATGATTTTTTTAAATGTCTGTGACTTTGATATGACTCAAGGTCATAGTCAAGGTCATGATCAAGAGTAAGTAATCATTAAGATGTCAAATCATTCTCATCTTTAACGAAATGGCACGGGCTGCGCCACTCTCAGATGTTTATTGTTTACCGAGGCCGGCGTAGGGTGATTCATTGCCTCATCACAATATAAATACTTTTGCCTCATCACAATATAAATAAAAAAAATGCGTCTATTATTAACTAAATTAACTAAGAAAAATTTATGTTACAGTTTGTGAGACTTCATTGAGAATGTGACTGTGTGAGAATATCGCACATAAAGTGTTAATTGAAAATAAAGGAATTTATGTTTGAGTATTTTTCGAAACCAACTCTTAAAGGGGTTACATCATACTGTTCTCATGAAATTGCTGCTATTTTGCACTCATTGCTCTTTATGACCCAAAATTTATTTTACCTGCCCAGGTCGTTTGATTCAATTATAAATTGTATCATATTTATTTGCACTCAGTGTCAAACTCGGTTTCAAATATGAAGCGTACGAAATGTAGTAAATTACTGGACGTGAAAGTGTCACATATCATTTTTTTTTTGCCCCGATATGGTTTAATTATAACAGAAAAATTAGCATTGGAATAATGAAGGAAAATTCTTATTTTAAGTATAGAATGACCTTAATTTTTAATGATGGTGAGTATTATTTATTGTGACATCCTTTATCATATCTATTTTTAAGACTGTTCATGTAAAAAATTAGTCAGTGTTTGTTTTGTGTTTATCTACGAAATAATTTCTGCCTGTATTTCAACTATGGTAATTTGTTTTGTATTATACCTTTTTTTTAAATAATGAACTGGTTAACGTATCATTTGGTTTGTTTTCTGTTAGTTCTCAATAAATGTAAAATTTACCCTTTATGTAACCTTGTTGAAACTTAACGATGTATATTAAACTTCGTATTTATTAAAATAAGTACTATACCGTGGTTTGTAACATTATGGTAAAATTTTCATTATGTAAATTCTAATAGAAGTAGAAACATCAACATAAATGAAAATTAATGGTAACTGGAAAAGTTTGTTGATATAGGAATGCAAGAAGAGTTCAGTGATTGTCTTCTTTAACAAAGAAAAGAAGTAAATAAAATAAGTTGACTAACATGTTATAGTTTAAAATGTTCATTCCGTTTATGAATGATTAATTAAATAAAATTTCCCATACGTATTATGTTGCACAATAAATTTATCGTATCATATGAAAACGGAATAGTATGTGTGTGTAATGAATTACACACTTTGAATTACATTAATTTTTGTCTCAAATATAATCTTTTAAGTATCTACTTAATATCTATCTGTTTAATTCACACACCTAATATTTCCGGGTACTTTATGGCTATTATTAATATACAACCCAGATAGTCAACCCAGATAGTAAAAGAAAATTAGAGAATATTCTAGATTCACAGAGGAATAGCAATATTTCTGAATTATTTCGATTAGTGATGTTTTAGAATCAATGGTAGGCACTCAATTATAACCGGTGCCAGAGGAGTCGCTACGTCCACATCCAATTTTTCACATTTAATTAGAGTAACTCGCTTAAAACATTAGGTTATATTCATAACATGGATGTGGAAGTAATACAGACTAAATTGAAAAACCCTACCTTATACTTTTCATCGTTTACTTTAAAAGTTTGACAATTTTTTTTTAAGTTTGGGTTAAATAGTTTAATATTAATATACTTCTGATATTTATTTCAAACAATATCCTTTAATTGAAAAAGAACGTTCTTAATAAACGAGTGAATATTTTTCATAAGCATAATATTAATAAATGTTTATCAATTTTTTTATATATTTCATAAACAAATTTTGACTTTTTTTTATATTTTTGACTTTTTTTTATACCATTCGACTTTTTTAGCTTTTTTTAGATCTATGTAAACTAGGCCTGAGTTTGTGACCTATTTGACCTACTTGATTTTTCTATAATTTTAATCTTAGCCCCCTTGACCTCTTGATATCCCTGACCTTCTTGATTTATTTTACATATATGATCTCCTTGACAATGACCAATTGGCCTCCTTGTCATCCCTCATACAATTGTCCCCCTTTAACCTTCTACTTCAACTTGGCCTTTTTTGTGACCTATCTTTCTGCCTTCATTAACCTCTTTATATCCTCGTCCTCCTTTTGCCGTCCATGTCCCACTAATAACCTTTTATCCTAAACACCCTCTTTTTGTTCTTCCTACTTGTTCTTCCTCTACCTCCATTTGCTCTCCTTGTCCTCCTTAACCCCCTTTAGTTCTAAATCTTCTTGTTCTTTTGTCCTCTCTTCGCCCTTGTTCGCCTGAACATCCATTAATTCTTCTTTTCCGTCTTTAACTTCGTCTTGTTCCTTCATTTTGTGCACCTTAACCCCATTGTTCTCTTTACTCTCCTTGTCGTTTTTAATCTCCCTTTGTTTTTCTTTTGTCTTCTATTTGTCCTCCCTTTGCCCTCCTTTTGTTTTCCCTTTCCTTATACTGCCCTTGTTTATCCACGAGATCCTTTTCCTCATTCACCTTCTTGACATCCTTTTTCCTCCTTTCTCTCATTAACTTAAATTAAGCTTGGACCAAGTCACCTTCTTGTCATTCAACACTTCTTGGTGTAAACCAATTTGTCTTTATAGCTTCCTTGACTTTGACCTCCTTTTGTCCTCCTTGGCCTCTTAAACCCATTACCCTCCTTTATTATCGTTGATAAACTTGTCCCCATTGACCTCCTTCACCTCCATTTATTTTTCCTCCATTCCTTCCTTAATTATTTGTTCTTCTGGTCCTGTTGGACTGTCAGCTTTTACTCATTCATCTTCCTTCAACTTCTTGGTGTTGCTCTTTTGACTTCCTGGACAAATTTAATTTCTTCCACATATTTGATCTTTTATAACCCTTTGCTTTTCTACCTCCAATACTACTTGAATGAGGAAGTAACTAACGAAAAAGAGTAGGATTTTTTAAAGCTCTGTCCACGTTCTAATTACTTACTACTTACTTAATTTGACCTATTCTAAACACTTACTCCCTTTAACCCCTCAACATAACTTAATTTGGTGGGACTCTATGAAGTTAAATATATTTACATTTGTAGACTATATTATTTTGTACATGAATCTCAGATTTGAAGTTCGAGAGCTTGTAAGTACGTAACGTAAGTGTTCCAAATTTGGAGTTGATATCTTAACGCGTTCTCGAGTTATCATGTACACAAAAAAGGTTAATAGACAGACCGATTTTTTTCTCTTCTAGATGTTTCAGAACATTTTAGGCCTATATAACTAATCCGATTAAAAAAATCATGAATACTATACTTCCACTCCACTATATAGATGTGGAAGTAAAATGTTACTTGACTATGGCTTATGATTCAAAGTACATATATTCTGAATGATCCTACCAATATTTTTACCTACAAATAATGGAATGAATAAACCCAGTATCAATATGATTGTACTACGAGGTGAGTAAATTATCTACTGAGACTGGCAACGTAGCGCCCCATCTAGCAACACTGCGGAGACTTTGAGCTTGTTTTGAGTCATTTGTTTGTTCTTTGTGACTGTTTTCGTAAACCGTTTTTTCTAGTGCGTTTTAAAAATGAGTAACATTAATTTTGAACAGCGGTGTGCTCACTTAGGTTTTACTTCAGAACAGCACAACGGATACTTTTGCAAAACTTCAACACGCCTACGGAGACAGTGTTTTTTCAAGAGCCCATGTTTTTCAGTCGTTTAAGGCATTCTCAGAAGGAAGAGAGTCGACTGAAGATCAATCACGCAGCGGTAGGCCTTCATCTTCAAGAATCGATGAAAATGTCGATATAATACGGGATCTTGTGCGTTCAGATCGTCGGTTGACGACAAGAATGATCGGGGAAGAGTTAAATTTGAATCACACCACTGTTCATCAGATTTTCATCAGCTCAAGAATGAGCAGGTCGAAGATCAAATGCAGGCTGATTTGCTTTTTGATAGCCAGGGAATTGTCCACAAAGAGTTTGTGCCTCAACTGGATGTTGCATCATGACAATGCGACTTGTCACACAGCATTTCAGTAAGCGAGTTTTTGGCCAGTAAAAACATTCATGTGGCTCCTCAGCCGCCTTATTCGCCTGACTTGAGTCCTTGTGAATTTTTTCTCTTCCCGAGATTGAAAAATCACCTCAAGGGGACGTCATTTTGGGACTACAGATAACATTCAAACGGCTGTAAGCGACCAGCTGAAGGCTATTCCAGTATATGAGTTCCAGCACTGCTATGAGGAATGGAAGATCCGTCTCCAGCGCTGTGTGGCTTCCTAAGGAAGTTATTTTGGGGGAGACAATACTGAACTGTAATTCTATTGGAATAAAAAAATAAAAAATAAAGTATCATTACTTAATTTACACACCTCGTATTATAGATTATGAAAAGTAATTACTAGAGACGAGACGTTTGGCCGATTATATGGAACCCTACAATGGTAGCGGGGAAACACAGGCGTGTTAACGGAATTAAAATAATTACGTAATTATACAATGTGTTCCAGAATTATGGAGGCGATCTCTCGGGAGAGTCAAGTTCTAGTCAATATAATCAATATATGTTCATGTAACTTGTTTTGAAAGGAAGGAGGCACCATATGGAGATATTAAATGAAATCCTGATGTAAAAACTGTAAATAAGTTGTTATAGTCTTGGAGTTTATCACTTTTGAATTTTTGGCTTAAAAAACGTGTTAAACGTCTGTTGCTGGCAACTTTGTAAAAATGTGATACTAACAAATGTGTCTTTTATTTTTTATTTTTTTATATTTATTTATTTAAGAGGCTTTTTTATTCATGTCTTATAGTATTGAATGTGAAAATTCTGTTCAGTCTCATGGGTAAGTATATAAGAACATTACACGTTCACAATGGCGGCTGGTGGAATTTGAAATTCTCATATTTTCGTAAGAAAACATGGGACCTACACCACTTTTAGGGGTTATTATTAGGACCAAATGGAAGGCTTAAATAGCAAAAACAATTTTTTGAAAATAGTATTTGTTTTTTAAGAAGTATTTTTGTTATTCTAGCCTTTCATTGGGGTCTAATAAATAATATAAAAAATAATAATCTTGTAGTTAACGTCGCTATGCTCAAAAAAAAAAACAAAATACAAAAGAAAAAACAATAGGAAGTAGGACGAAATGTCAGTCAAGACTGCTTTACAAATTAAGAACTCCCTAAAATTTGGTGTGGGTCCCATGTTTCCTTAAGAAAATACGAGAATTTCAAATTAAACCACTTCATATATATCCAATTTTTGATCACGTTTATACAACTTTTTTCAAATAGACACACCCCTATTAAAACAGAACATACGACATGGGTTAATAAATGCAGTTTTTAAAAAATAATTCTACTAACCTGCAACATTAAAAGGACACTAAATTGGAGGTTTAAAATGTTCCTTATGCCCTTGTACTCAATAACGAACCCTAAATTATTAAAAGTCCCAAGATACTAAATTTAGCAATTAAAAAAAAACGTATTCTAAAGTCATAAAAAGAAATATTTTTTTCTCACCAAAAATCATATTTTTTTTAAAGAATATCAAAATCAATATATTTATAAAGGATATCAATATCAATAATCAAATATTTTCTGTTCAAGGTTGAATAACAGCTATCATAACTTCTAGCATTAATTGTATGAAAGCAGAAACCTCGCCAAAACGCCAGCAACAGACGTTTAACACGTTTTTTAAGTTAAAAATGCAAAAGTTGTGATAACTGCAAGACTATAACAACTTCTTTTTAATAAATATATTCATTATAATGATCAATAATATTCATTGTAATGTATTAATAATAATTATCATATACAGTGTGATTTAACAACACTTAAATATGATTCTTACCTGCTTCACACAAATCTTTGGTTTATAAACTTGGTCTTACTAAATTACACCCTTTTAAGATGATGTGAGTGATAATTGTTTTAATAACCAATTCGAGAGGCCCAGTGTAAAATGCCCCTGAGATTTTTTCCATTCTAATTTTCCATCCTACATACTGTATTCAAATGCAATTTAAATATAAACCAATACTATTTTTTTATCTAATAAAATTATTCAATAATCTCACCAGTATAAGAATAATGTTATGTATCAAAATAGGAGCATATCCCTGCAATTTCTTTTGTATTGCCAAGTTTCTACCTTAGCAAATAACCATGAGAAACATATTTTCTGCTACCTACCTTAAAATAGAGGAAAATCTGTTCTTATTCATTTAAATGAAAAGTATTCTAATAGTAATAACATTTATTCTCAAAAGTGAAAAAAATTTGGTATTTATTTTTATTTATGTTATGTCAAAACGAAAATACCTCAGCTTGAAAAAACCTAGCAAAATTAACTTCTATAAATCATTTCGTTGTTGTTTGCTACTGCAAATGTGGCGCGGGACGTCTAGCTGGGACATTATACAGGGTGTCCCAAAAGTCGACGATCAAACGAAATCAGATGATACAGGAGGTCATTTACAATCAAAATAACCATATATGTTATCAACCATATAATTATGTTATCATCTGGTTTATTATTAATAATAGTATTATATATTATGAAATATTCTGTATAGTTTATAGAATATTAAACCAGATGATAACATAATTATATGGTTGATAACATATAATGGTTGTTTTGATTGTAAATAACCTCCTCCATCACCTGATTTCGTTTGATCGTCGACTTTTGGGACACCCTGTACACATAGGTATCTATCGCATATCTAATACTTGACAGACGGACACACCTGTGGATTCTGTATATCATCTAATCACGGTTCAAGGTATCTTTTTAGACGGCCCATTATAATGTCTGATACTCTGTTGGAAATTAGGCCAGATACTAGAAATATCGTCCGAAACTGAGGTCGCCTTGCTTTCTTTGTAATTTTCTTCCTACTTAATAACCTACGATTGCACCTTTGTTCTGCAACCTTGCACTATGCAAATGGATTGAGACGTTGCCACGTATATATTTAAGTGATAATTGCAAGATAAATTTTACCAGTATTTACATGCCTTTCCAAAATTAATAGATATATATTTATTTTTTAAAAAGGTTTCACTTACAATGTTATTACTATGGCGACAAAAATGTTTGTTAATTTTCTGTTAATATTTTTTGCGCCCATGCTGAACTTGAAGACGCTTGAAGATAAAATTAAACACTTGAAATTTGGTATATGTTGATAATTAGATATAGATGACAATTAGAGCCCGTAGGTTAATAATAGATTCCAGGACTGGTCTTAACGCGACTGGAATAACGTTATATGTGTCACATTAATAAAGTACATCAACACATTAATAAAGTGCGTCAACTCCTGTATATATGTATATAGTACAATCATAGTTCAATCAAACAACGCCGTTATATTGTTGAATTAACCCGTGTGCCGTGTTGTGAGCCCCAATTACCAAATTACGGCACGTGCCAAAGGTCGAGTGGCCAACTTGAACATATTTTACACTTATTGTCGTATTAGTTAAGCTGTGCTGGTCGATGCATCATTCGTGTGTACGAAACGTTGAATAACTTTGTAAAAATGTCGGGATAGCGTCCGTCGCATGTTACAGTGGAGCGTTGGATAAACAATTTTGCGGAACTGATATTTAATGGCAATGAACTTCGGTTTACCTTCATGTGACAGTGTACTGACATGGTACGTAAAAACAGCTGTTTTGTAGCATGTTACTACAGACAAGCATAAAGCTTCTATAAGTGCTAGTGTGAGTGCGCGAGACAGATAGAGACAATTTAACTTGGATTTAGTCAAAATGATGATAGCGTGTACTATTCCATTCGCAAAATTTGATCACCCCGAGTTCAGACAATTTGTCCAGAACGCTGTGAGTGGAAAGTACGGCGAATTTAGTCTGCCTGCAGAAACGTTTAGACAATTATACATAGCAGCACTGTGAGACGACATAAAAAGATATACCGTCTCGGAATTGCACGATAAACCTATATGACTTAGTAGTGACGCAACGACGGATGTTAAAGGTCAGAACATATCTAACATAGTGGTTGGGAGACTGGATGAGGCAAAAGCCGTGGATGGGAATTTGATATCTTCAAGGGTGTTGCAAATCACAAATACGGAAACGATTAGTGAGTGTGTGACTAGCAGTCTACAGTCACAATGGGGCGAGGACAACTTTGAAGTAAATAAACGCCATGTATTGCTGCTACTGTCGGATGTGACGGATGCTACATGAAGGCGGCTGGCCAGTGACGCAAAAGGACATATCCTATTTTAATCCATGTTATTGATAATTTATGGAAATTTGAGTGGCAGAGCGGACATGTTGTAGCGTCGTTTACCATGTGTATGCAAGTTCTGTGTCTTGTGACTATGGTTCCTTTGTTGATTAGATGGGCAACAACGATCACCATCGCATGTTTAAGGTAAGATCTGTTTAATATTTTCGTAACGATACTGATAGTAGTCTCTTGGAGTCTCCTCTGTTAAAGTACGCATTTATTATTAACCTCCGGGCTCTAATGATAATAATATCTGAAGCTGATTATACAGGGTTTGTCCGGAAATTAATGTCAGTGAGCTTTGAAAACTGTTTTTTTATTGGTTCTATGTGTACAAATCTTTAGAAACTTTCAAAATACATTCCTCCTGCGTCCACACATCGGTTCCAGTGGGTCTTCCACGCATCAAAAGCCGCACGGTAGTCGTTTTCCGGAATCGCCTTTAAAGCGTCGGTGCAAGCCTTCTTGAGGCGCGGAAACAGAAAAAGTTTGGGGGGGGGGCACATCGGGGCTGTAGGAGGCTGGGGAACAACGGTGATGCCTGCCTTGACGAGGTAATCGGCCACGAGGAAGCAGGTGTGCGAAGGCGCATTGTCGTGGTGAAGCTTCCAGGATTTTGAGATGTCTGGGCGGACGCGATTCACCCTGCGTTTCAGCCGCTTCAGCACCTCGACGTAAAACTTTCCGGTTACGGTTGTCCCCTACGGAACGAACTCATGATGGACCAATCCCCGGCAATCAAAAAAGACAATCAGCATTGTCTTGATCTTTGACCTGGCCATCCTGGCCTTTTTGGGCCGAGGGGAGTTCGACGTGTGCTATTCCGCACTTTGTCTCTTCGTCTCTGGATCGTATTCAAAGACCCAACTTTCGTCCCCGGTAATGACGTCATCAAGGAAAGCGGGGTTGTCTTCGCAGGTGTCCAAAAGTTCTTGGCAGGTTTCGACGCGCCTCGCTTTTTGATCGTCCGTTAGCACTTTTGACACGAGCTTCAGGCACACCTTCCTCATTCCTAAAGACTCCGACACAATTTCGTGAACAATGGTTTTCGAAATGTCTAATGTTTCGGAAATTAAACGGACACTTAGACGACGGTCAGTGTTCAACAAGTCACGCACACGTTTCACATTGTCGTCGGAACTGGAGGTTGATGGCCGTCCAGCGCGGTTCTCGTCGTTGACATCTTCCCGACCTTCTGCGAAGGCCTTGTGCCACCGGAAAATTTGCCTGTCCGAAAGACAATCGGCGCCGAAAGCCTTCTTCAACACTGGAATGGTTTCCGCAGCACTCTTCTCCAGTTTCACACAAAACTTGATCGCCATCCGTTGCTCAAGCGAACGTTGCATTTTTTCTTGCACCGGGTCACTGTGACGACTCTCAAAGAACGAGTGATGCGACCGCTACAACGACCGGTAGCCAACTGACGCTTGTTGGATCTTGTTGCCAGATCCCCCACCACAATCCCAGCACGTAAAGCGCGGGCTGGCGCGTACAGTCTCGGGAAGAAAAAATCGCTGACATTACTTTCCGGACAAACCCTGTATTAATATGACATTTTAGTCAAGGAGAAAGTTGAAGATAAGTTTGTTCAGAAAATAGTAAAATTTTGTACAAAATAAGTAGATAAAAAATGGTGCGTCCACAATGTGATAGATACATAAGGAATTATATTAGTATATTATGCTTATTAATGCTTATTAAAGTGGCTTAGTATTTGAGATACAGAGTGGTACAGTTTCATTATTATTTTTTTATTTTTTTTTTTTCGAAAATCTAGAGTAGATGATTTTTTTTTAAATTGCTGTCACTTACATACCTTGATAGAAACCATGTTCTGGCTGTAATTTTTTTTCCAACACTATCAGGGCTTGCATGTGGGTAGTCAATGTAATATTTTTTGAAAGAAATATGTAGGTAAGCCACTAACTGTTTTTTTTTACATACAATTTTTTTAATCCTCATTTAGTCCTTAAAAAAACGTCTCTTGATATTTTTTGATTTAGGATGTGGTTTAGGTAGAAAAAGTAATTTTAATAATATTTACACAAGCAAGATTAATAGTGAAGTGAAATTTTAACAAAATTGTAGTGGCCTCTGGTATGAGCTTGTTTTTTTTCAGATATAATTCTGTCAAACTTTGTCACAATTGGTTGTCAAATAGCTAATAACAGCATTTTCATTAAGTATTTTTAATTACTTATTCAGTATTTATGTATTTTATAGTGACTACCCACACGCACGTCCCTGATAGTGCTGAAAAAAAAAACAGCCAAAACATTTAATATGCCTTCTACCATGGCGTGGATGTGATAGCAATTAAAAAAAATAGTCTGTTCCAGAGATTTTCAAAAAACCTAAAAAAAAAACTTTAACGCTATGTACCTCAAGAACTAAGCCACTTGGGAAAAAAATTTATATGACCTTTTCTCCGTGAAATAACTTGAGGAATTATCTCCTTCAGTTCTTCAGATTACTTAGGAAACACCCTATATACTGTGGATGATGGAATATTATAAAGTGAAGTAAATTATGGGATACGGTTTTAAAACAGTACTAATGATTTTTTGGAACACATAATCTACAAAAATGTGGAAAATTTGGATGTGTTAGTAGTGATTTTTTTATATCTCATGAATAAATTACATACTTAAAGTATACAATGTTAACACGAAAGATTGACTGATGTAATGTTTAGATTAACCCACATTATGTTATTCTGAATGGCCCTTAGAGCCCTCTGAATTCTGATTCATCGATCGCTCTGTTATTTCCGATTTTTTTTTAACGAGACACTTCCGTCCCAATCGAAACTCCGTCGTCGCCTTCGTAATTGCATAACTAAGCTAATAAGTTAACTGAATGACCCCTCCCATGTCTGTCGAGATTTTTTTCTCGGCCTTCATCAAGTAAACAGCGTTTCTAATTTCAAAAAAAGTCCAGTTTCCCTAGATGGCAACTGGTGCCGCGTTTCAACAAATTAAATGATGATTATGATTAGCAAACGTTTGCGCCGATAGTTTTTCTTTCCAATTAATTTCCGCTTCAAAGTTGGCTTAATGTCTATATCAGTCCGAGTAGCTACCTGTACAGGATGTCCCATAGTTTTTTTTTTTTTGGATTGCACATGTGTCATGTTCTATTGAGGTACGTCTAAACAAGGGCATAGTACGTGAAAATACAAATAATAGTTTGTCAAACTTTGATAAAAACGCATGAGTCTGTACTTCCTAAGAGATAATATATGTACGGTAGGGTGAACCTTAATATTTTTTTTCGTTTTTTCTCAGCGGGCCGGGTGAAAATCAGTTCTTGGGTACCTAAAAACTTGTGCGGAAACCAAAACTGCCGCGATCGGAACCTTTTTTCCGTGCCGCAAAAGCGCCGGAAGTTTCTTATGGGATTTACACGTTAAAAATCACTGAAAACCTTCGATACGATCAAAAACTATGAAAATTATGAAGTCTGATAGTCGCAAGGATATAATTCCATGATTTTTTCCTCCTGAATCAGATGGAACCGTCAGATTTCGTTTATTCGTTGAGTGAAAAAAAATATGAGCGAAAAATTGCGAAAAAACACCAAAATAAACTAAAAAAAATTTGAAAAAAGGACGAAATAATTTATTATGGTGATTGTACCTGACTCTGAGGAGTACTAAGCATATCATGATTCAAAAGTAGAGGTAAAAAACCTACAATTTGACGTCCGTTTGAAGTCTGTAGGTGCCTTTGAACCGGAGTTACGATCATTTCAAGTCGTACGCAAAATTCAGGAGCGTGTATGGCGGAAGGCGATTTTTTCTGTTTTTTCAATCCTGATTCTCAAACGATAGATTCTTCTGCATCGACTTGCATAATTTAACGGTAGTATGAAATGCTCCATATCATACGAATAAGTCATCATCTTAATATAATATTACCTTTAACTTGAAGTCATTTTACATTGATTATAAGAGAATTTCGGATTGGAACATGCTATAGTGTCCGACGTTCGTACACGTACTTGTAACGTTAGCATCATACTTTGGAGTTGGGGAACTGCGTCGTGGTATAATCGGGTGGTAATACAAATCTCTATGTTATGTGCTTGTTTCTCAACAATCGAGTAGTTTAAGGGTTATTCCAAGCTTGAGCAAACGAAAGAACGGCAGGATGAATTCTCGAAAAAAATACATTTTTCTCTTAAAGTAGTAGCTTCATTCGCGCTGACATTAGCCGCGGAAATTTCTTCGTATTACTACCAACTTCAAGAGAAGTCTAGAGAGAAGAAGTTTCGAAGAGAAGAATTGAAATTGGCGATGGTCGTAAAGTGGCCGTTTGAATAGATTCGTTCGGGAATACGCCTCGGAGCGATCCTAGCAATCTGAGCAGTTCATCCGAACACGCGTTTTTGATTCGAGCTGCTCCAAGCGATACGTTTTTAGGTACCCAGAACTGATTTTCACCCGGCCCGCTGAAAAAAAAAACGAAAAAAAAACATTAAGGTCCACCCTAATGTACAGTATATAGTAAAATAGTCGGTACTGTATCCTAATTACCCTCATTAAGATAATGAGCTCTCTAATGAATTGTTAACTAATGACGTCAATGAAGGTGATTATAAAGTGTGACAGAGGTTAAATTAACTTAATAATTAGGAGTGATTAACTCTTTCGTGTTTTATTGCATTTTTCACAGGAGTTGATCAGAATCAATAAAATTAAAAACAAATATTAAACATGATATCATATCACAGATTAGGAAAATTACTGCCTAATTAGGCTAAAATGTTTTGGATGTTGAGAATTTAAATTTAAGCGAAAAAAATCTGTCTGTCTTTAGTCTGTAATATTTTGCATATACGATAAAAACAAAACCAGAATTCAAAATATTTATCCCCTTAATTAATTTTTCATAGAACATTTAGATGATAGGCTTTTGCCAATATTTAACAGTAGGCCATATTTTCAATAAAGCGGTGAAAAATATCATTAACCGTAAAAAATATATTTTACTAACTGTTACCCAAAATTAAGGTAAGAATAAAATGAGGGGTATAGATGCAAAACTCACATTATCCACTTTTTAAAAATTGTTCAGGAAGAAGGAATAACTGATTTCTCAGTTTTTAAGTGACTTGACGCTTTGAAATTTTTTGGTATTTGTATTAGAACTGTAGCTTTGCTTCTCAATTGGTGAAATGACAGCACAATAATATTTGACTCCAAGAAATTGAATGCAAATTTGGATAATGTGAGTTTTGCTACAACTTTTTGGATAATCGTAGTTTTGCTCCAAATTATTCTACATAATATTATTTTTTACACTAAAATTCATGAAGTTAAGCTAAGAAAAGGAACTTCAGAAACAAACAACAGGTAGGAAACAAACAGTGGTATATGGGAAAAACACGGAACCAACCATCTAGGAAAGCAAAACAAGATGAGAAGCAAATCTCACATTCTCCTTAGGCAGGCGGCCATATTGGTTTATCGCTTTAAGCTTTTTCATTGTTGGATATGGATAATGTGATTTTTTGGCACCTTCAGAGCGTAGGAGAATGTGACTTTTGAAACAATACACAGATTTCACAATTTAAAATAAATACGAAAAGGTGAGTTTTATACCATTTTAGATTTAAAATGGTGTAGTTCAACACTATGAACAAGATAACTTAGCGCCACTAACTCTATTTCGAAAAATTATGGATAATGTGAGTTTTGCATCTGGACCCTCAAATGTACATATACCTGTATTGTGTCTCAACTTAAAATACAATACAAGTTATGCTGGAGTGGGTACTGGAACCTTCGGCGTAGAAACAAAACTGGACGTTTTCCACGAAACACCGAACTACCACACTTTTCCGACGCGTTTCGCCAACCAAGTTGGCATCTTCAGGAGAATATTAAAACTCAATCTTATTAAGAATAAAAAAACTCAATCTTATTAAGATTAAAACTCAAGTTTTAATCTTCTCCTGAAGATGCCAACTTGGTTGGCGAAACGCGCGTCGAGAAAAGTGTAGTAGTTCGGTGTTTCGTGGAAAACGTCCGTTTTTTTTTAATATAAGTTATACTTATTGTTAGATAAATTTCCCATTATCAGACACTGCTGAATTACCCACATTTTGTTTCTACCTTAATTCTACCTTAATGTAACAATCAGTAAAAATAGTATATTTTTATATGCAAAATTTGGGTTATTTTCTGTTAAGGACAGAATAAAACTATCAACAGTTTTTCTCCGCACACTCTGTAGCTTCATCTAAGTATTTAATTTTATTGAGAGTCATCATCATTCTTCATATAACTGTTTTGGTGTTGTAAGATAAATTTTATTTTTTAGGTCTATCACAGAAAATGGAGTGACCAATTCAGTGTGCAAGAAACCCATCGTTCAAATATTCCCGCACATTTTTAACACGTGGATGATCACGACCACATAATAAAATATCTAACCCCTTTTCTCATAATTAATTGAGGAGCGTCCATGCAAAACTGCACATGATCGTTAAAAGAAGTTTTGAGTTGTCTTCCAAAAACTGTTTGTAAAATTGCTACTGACTTGTAGTTAACGAAAATATCACTGAATATACCTATATTGGCACTAATTTATAAAACATTTTGAATGAAAAAATTCTGAAATTGTGAAATCCCAAGAACCTCAACTCGTCACAGAGCAACAACTTAATGTCAGTCGCCCTTCTCTGAGGAGAATATTGCATAAAGACCTCGGATTATTTGCTTACAAGTTGCAACTTACTCAAGAGGTAAAGGAAAATGACCATCCACTTCGTTATCGCTTCCTTCGTGTGGTCTTTAAATGAGTTTGAAAATGACGCCGATTTCAATCGAAAAATAATTTTTTCGGACGAAGTTCATTTTCATCTTGGAGACATGTTAATAAACAGAACTGTAGGATTTGGGGTTTCGAAAATCCACACGTAGTCATAAGAAGCCAATGCATCCTGCAAGAGTGACTGTTTGGTGTGGGTTTTTGGAGTGGTGGCATCATTTTCCACTTCTTTTGGTGGCATCATTTTTCACATACTTTCAAAATGAAGATGGTAACAGCGTTTCAGTAAATGGAATGCGTTACAGAGACATGTTAACTGATTTTTTGTGGCCGCGATTGGACGATTTGGACTTCGACAAGGACGATTTGGACAAGGACACTAAATTCGATAACCGTGTTATCAGCCGTTTTGGAGACATTAATTGGCCATCGCGCAGCTGCGATGTAACACCGTTGGACTATTTTTTATATGGGGACATGTTAAAGACCGTTGTTACTCCAACGATCCACAAACAATTGACGCACTGAAGGAAAACATCAATCGAGTTATTCGTGCAATAGAGCTACAAATAATCCTGCCTAAAACTGGACGTCCCAAGGTAATTGAGGAGCTTCCATGCAAAAACTGCACATGTCCGTTAAAAGAAGTTTTGAGTTGTCTTCCAAAAACTGTTTGTAAAATTGCTACTGACTTGTAGTTAACGAAAATATCACTGAATATACCTATATTGGCACTAATTTATAAAACATTTTGAAAGAAAAACAAATTCTGAAAAAGAACTACAAAATTATCACTTTTAATATGACAACCTGGACATGTGCAGTTTTGCATGGAAGCTCCTCAAATTACCTTGGGACGCCAGTTTTAGGCAGGTTTCCAACTGCGTACAGGTTCCATCATCGCTATATATTATAATTCAAATATCAGTTCTTTTCTCCTGTGGCATTTTCAAGAAATTTTGAATAGTAACACATTTTTTAAATTGATCTGTCTAATTATTTTATTTTATCAGCATCTAATTCAGTGTGTATTATTATTATATACAACTATATGCAATTTTAATGTATGCAATAATTATAATACTGAAAATCTGTGAGTTTACAGTGCACAGCACAGATGTTAATAATGTTCCTGGTTATACCTCATATAAAGTATAAGTGTGGTAACGATACTTAACAACATTCTGTCTGAAAATGTAAGGTTGCTATTTAACTCCAAAATTTCAGTTTTTATTTTTAGATCTAGTTATGTAGTGAAGTAAAAACATTAAAACATTCTATTTCTGTTAGAAAAATATTGAAAATCGATTTTCACTAAAATTGTAAAATAAGAACCAATTTATAATTTGAAGGTCATTTTAACTAACGTTTTTCAGACGGAAATACCCCGAGTGTCCACACGATTTTAAAAACATAATACGTGTTAAAATATATGTATTATGTTTTAAAATCATTGAAAAAATGTCCAAAAACTTAAATATTTTGATACCTTCTTACTCAGAATAACTTGTAAATTAAAATGAAAATAAAATATATCAGGGTGTCCATTTAAAAATTAAATTCGTGTATCTATCTTTTCCGTTTAAAAGTTATTTAATGCACCCTATTTTTCGTAGACACCCGTTATACTGCGTGGTCATTTTCTTGTTAACACCCCCTAAAATCGAAGTCAACGGCATAATTTTATTACACATTTGACTTCAAAATGTCATTGTTTGCTGACTGTTGCTCTGACATTATTACAAAGCCTAGCGTACTATTTTTTAAAAAAAGTTATTTTGTTCCAAAAACTTTGGTACTATTTTTTTAAAAACTCCAAAAAAATATTGATAACTTAAAAGCTAAAATACGCCAGAAAGTTCATACAATTGTCTGATATAATTCAAAATGTCAAACACAAATTGTTTCATAGACTCCACAAATGTATGGCAGTAAATGGGCAATATTTTAAACAATTATAACTAAAATACTTTCTTTCACAGTTAAGGCACTACATTAGTATTTTACATTTTGTATAATTTGTATAAATTGTTGCAAAAGCTACTAATAATAACCATACTTATAGAGGTTTTCCAGAAATCATCACTTTATAATTTCATCTTACTATTTATCCTCCTTTTGTGTTGTGCTTTGTTTCGTTTTATTGGTTAATTTTTCATTATTAGGTGTCTTTTTTATGTTACATGTTTTTCACATTAATTGTTTCTCACATTAGGGTGTCTGTATCTTCTTACCCGTGAACGTTTGATAAGGTTGTATCCCAGAGAAACAAAATTTAGTTTTCCTAAATCCAGTATCAAGGCTACCGCGAGATGTTTTCTTAGAAATACCACATTTTCAGTAATAGCTTGGCAACGCCGTATTCAAAAAACTTGATAAATGCAGAAGGAACTTTTTAAGCTTTGTCGTCTGATGTAACAATATAGAAGGTGTCCTATTTAAAATATCAAAATAATATAATGGTAGCCTCAGACAAAACATCCTGTATATCTGTAAATATTTTTAAATTATCTAGCTTTTAGTAAGTTACAACAATTTGTTTTGTATTTCGTATAATGAAGGCGGTATGCTACTTTATCGCACTAATGTACACTTTCAGATTTGAGTTAGTTGTTTATAATTTCGACAATGGCATTCCGTCTTTATGTCTATTGATTTAGACCTTCTCTTGACTACCTGATGGAGTAAAAATGCGAAATATTTTACACTAGTAAACACTAGTTTGGGTTTTCGAGAATAACGTTTGAAATGCAGTTAATGTGTTATTTGTTATAAACGTCGCTGATTCACGTGAATAACATTAAGTAAAGCTATATATAAATATAAGCCGAACAATTTCAGACAAAATGTATTAACGGACATAAAATGCTTTACGACCCGATGTTAGCAAGTAAATCATTATTTATCTTAATTTAGATCTCGCCTTTGGACGAAATATGATTCATATTTTGGACGATCGTCGTTATTATTAGGGTCCGGAAATGTGTCCGCTAACGCAGGGTTCGGCAGTATAAAACTATGATAATGGAAGTATAAACCGTATTTTTTAAATGCCTTGTACATTACATACGCATGTACTTCTTTCTCTCGTGCTACATACTGCATTGACATCTTCCCCTAAAACGTTCCAGAGCCCGCGTATGTGCAGTAGTATGCCATCCCCATTCCCGTCGTCGCGGGAACGTGGGACACTCTTATGGAGTTTTACACGCGGGCACGCAAATATTCGGAAGCCGAAAATGTCGGTTTCCACCGGTGTTCCAGTTTCTTTATAAAATTGCTATTAAAACTACATCGTTGAATATTTTTAAATGATTGTTTATTCAAGAAAAGTATGCTTTCCCATTATTTATGAAAAACAATTTCAGTAAAATAGCCGCCGTGGCTGGCTTGGCAGTAGTTCATTCTTTTAACCCAATTTTGCAGTACATTTTGGATTATTTGTAGCTCTATTGCCCGAATAACTCGATTGATGTTTTCCTTCCGTGCGTCAATTGTTTGTGGATCGTTGGAGTAACAACGGTCCTTAACATGTCCCCATAAAAAATGGTCCAACGGTGTTACATCGCAGCTGCGCGATGGCCAATTAATGTCTCCAAAACAGCTGATAACACGGTTATCGAATTTAGTGTGCAAAAGATCGATTGTTTCACGGCTTGTGTGACACGTTTCTCCATCTTGCTGGAACCAAAGCTCGTCCAAGTCCAAATCGTCCAATCACGGCCACAAAAAATCAGTTAACATGTCTCTGTAACGCATTCCATTTACTGAAACGCTGTTACCATCTTCATTTTGAAAGTATGTGAAAAATGATGCCACCAAGTGAAGTAAAAATGATGCCACCACTCCAAAACCCACACCAAACATTCACTCTTGCAGGATGCATTGGCTTCTTATGACTACGTGTGGATTTTCGGAACCTCAAATCCTACAGTTCTGTTTATTAACATGTCCTCCAAGATGAAAATAAACTTCGTCTGAAAAAATTATTTTTCGATTGAAATCGGCGTCATTTTCAAACTCATTTAAAGACCACACGAAGAAGCGATAACGAAGTGGACGGTCATTTTCCTTACCTCTTGAGTAAGTTGCAACTTGTAAAGCAAATAATCCGAGGTCTTTATGCAATATTCTCCTCAAGAAGGGCGACTGACATTAAGTTGTTGCTCTGTGACGAGTTGAGGTTCTTGGGATTTCACGCACACTTTGGGCAACATCATCAATTCTTTCAGCTTTGCGCACCGGACGAGCACGTGGATGACTTCTATTATCCATAAGCATGCCAGTTTCACGAACTTCTTACACCAGGCACTGATGACGGAGCTTCATTTCGACCAACAATTGTTCTCAATTTTCCCACTCTTTCTGTAACACAGCATTCACTTTGGAAATAGTTTTTCAATACTTACCAACGTTGTTCAAGCGTAAAACGATCAATTTCTTACAGCGGAGGTTATACACCACATATATGTCAAATGTCAAGCGCATCAGTGTCGGCAATGTAGAAATAACACTCAGTTTAAAAATAAACCAATAGATGGCCCACCCTTTATATCAGCGATACAGGAAATAAAATTAAACACAAAACTGACTCTCCGTTGACCCCTATCTTGGATATTTCAGAATTTTTATTTCTTTAGTAAGTTTTAGTTGCTGATGGCAACGAAAAAAATAAGACATTGTTTATTTGCTGTTATTAACACAAAGTAAAAAAACAACACATACTTAAACTGTATTTTTAATCCGTTTGTTGTTTCTGCCTTCGCATCAGTCATTCGGCATCGACCTTTAATATTTTCGTTTTAGAATGTCTCATATTGAATTCCATTCAGTTAGAATAAGCTAGGCTGTCATCGATCTTACAAAATTTATAAATTATTAAAAGGTTTGTACCCCACGTTATTTATATCGCCATTTTCTTTAAAGCGTTTAAAGCATTCTCTAGCATGTTTATATTTGGTAAGGGGAATAAAAAAAACACATAAATGGGCGAATTTAAATATGAATGACGCGAACGAGCGATTCGTGAAATTGTGCTAAAATATAAGACGAGATAATATAAACAGTAGCGATTACCCATAATGGAAATAAAGTTGGTGGAGAAGTTGACAGCATGATTAGTGAGCCGACATTTTCCATTCAAAATCACGCGCGACATATTCATCAGTGAGATGCAAAAGTCTGAATAAAATTCGTAATTTCATTATGAATTGATTTCTGAAAAAACACCAAAACACGTAGATTTTAGTTTTTTCTTCTTCTGCTTTTTCGTGCAGAAAATAGGAAGTACATTTTTTTCTGTGTATAACTATGGTACTTGGGGTAGCAGGGGCGGAATTACAGGTGGGCCTAAGGTTGCCCCCCCTCCCAACATTTATGAGTTTATAATTATATTGAACTAATACAATTTGTGTAAATATATTTTTTGTCTCAAATTCGTTTCTTCGGTCATGAAATAAGTTGATGAGAGTCATGTAGTTCGAAAGCCGTTTACGAGCTGTGTCGGTTTACGAATTTTCAGGTTGAGGAGATAAAGGGTTAAAAAGTTATATATAAAAAACTTTCAAAACCATGTTAAGTATATGGAAAAATGATTTTTTAAATGCAAAACGATTGCGTAATCATAGTAGACTGACAAGAGGACGTAATTCAGTTTGGTTTGACCCATGACATAAATGTGTAAACGAAATTCGGTCATTTGCTGGCATTCATTGTGATTTTATCAGTAATTCCTTTTACTTTTTAAAATGTCGATGTCCAAGTTAACTGGAATTTGCTGCCTACGTCAAGAAATCGTTGCATGAGTTCCACAGAGTTCTAAGTACATTTTGGATAATTTTATAGGAAATCAATTTTAAGTGTTTAATTTAATGTAAGTACTGGTTTGATTTATATAATGACGATTTTCAACTGGAACGGTTTAATGTGTTATAATTCTGAGTCATTTGCTAGGGAAAACTTCAAATATTTAACAATTAAAAATAATGTGGGTTTTTCTTTAAAGTTTTACATATGTACTTAGAACCATGTAACCCTGTAAGGCTTTTTAAATAAAACTGAAATTGTATTTTCTTATATATTTTACTTAATTAAATGTACGTGAAGTTATTAACAAAGTTTGAACAATATTAGCAAGTTATCAGAATAAAAAAATAACATATTTAAATTTAATAATTTATCTGCGTTTCACGGTATTCATTTAAAAGCGTTTTCATGTACCTATGCTTTATCCCTCGGCGCTCTCCATTCTATATGCTTTAACTTATCTTCTGGAACTACAGGTTGATTATTAGTTAAGTTAATTTCATTAAAAATTGACAGTGGATCTGCTGGTGATGCTTTGGATAAAATGATTATGCAAGTAAAATCATCACTGTAGCCATTCTTGTAAAGTACAGAAAAGGGTTTATTCTTTTCAAAACGTAACTCTCTTACCTTTGTGTATGCAACTTTTTTTATAATTCAAATTTTTGGACGCAGCATGATAGTCAAGAAAAGTTTTTTTTTTCAGCTGTGTAACTTGAAAAGGTTTTCTGCGGTCTATCTTAAGTAAAAGGCGCACTAAACTTAAAGGAGACCATAGATCTGAAACCTTTAGTTGCTTTTCAATTCTGGAGTGAATATTATCGACTTCTTGTATACACGAATGTCCAGGTACAGAGTACTTCATGGTAACACTATCAACATTAGGATTGTGCTGTAAAATCTACTAACAGCAAAATATATAATAGAATTTCGATTTTGCGGAACGCAACTATCTTTCCATGTAATTATATTTTTCACGTAAGTGTGTAGGGCACATACTTTTTTTAGAATTTCTGTAAAGGCATTGGCAATATCATTACCGGTTCAGCCACACAATGTTTCAGACCATATTACACATAGCTGGCAAAATCTGACCACTCATCATAATCCGACATAATTTTCTTTAAAAAGTACTTAAAACACTACCAAAATTCGTTAAAAATCGGAATGTGCACTTAGAACCTTGTAACTTTAAAAAATATTCTGAGATGAAAGTACTTAGAACTACATGGAAATAACGATTATAGCACCATCTTTACTCCAATAGCAATATTTTTAACACTCAAACATGCAGAATTCATTTTTACATAGTTGCAGCAAAAATCTCAATTTTGCCCAAAAGTGTACTTATAACCCTGTGGAACTCATGCGACGAAATGTTATTGGCTTTGCGCAACGATATGACCTAATTCTATTGACAAAAAAGTGTAGTCGTCATCGGGTGCAATTGTCTAGAGTCGCCTGTATATTTCGCTGCTCTAAGTCACAGTCGTGCCTATTGTACGCTTTAACCAACCGTTAAAGGCACCGTTGTTGAGAATTGCTATTGGGCGTTTTCACATTTTCCGACATCGACACCGACACGATAACGATAACGATGTTGGTGGACACATAATCTCATGTAAAATGGAAATTGCTTTCTCACTCGCCGATATATCGGTATCGTGTCGTTACAGGCAACGATGTGTCGGCGAGCAGCAATCACTCCACTTCAAGTCGTCGACACGACATCAACACAGCACCGATACCGACACGATATCGGCGGGTTATTTGCACATATACCAACACGGCACCGACTTACCGGCGCCGATTACCTGGCAGTTATCGAAAATTTAAGTTTTTTTTAAAATATGTAAATAAATGAATACTAATAGTACTTACCTGTTTTTTTCTTTTCCACTTGGGATAATTCCTCATATCCATCCTCCAAATATTGAAATATTTCAACTTTTGTCCCGAAGTATTTTGTTTTTATTGTTTTCATTGGTCTTATCCCAAATACAAGGCTTAGATTCAACAATTCTATTAATGTTATTATATCGTATTTAAAACCGGCCATTTATAGTTTTAAATTCCACACCTCTCACAAAAATGGGCGTTTTCACATTTACCGACACGATAACGATAACGATGTTGGTGGGCACATAATCTCATGTAAAATGGAAATTGCTTTCTCACTCGCCGATATATCGGTATCGTGTCGTTACAGGCAACGACGTGTCGGCGACGATAATTATTTTCATTTGGATATTTTTGTGAGAGGTGTGCAATTTAAAACTATAAAGGGCCGGTTTTAAATACGATATAATAACATTAATGGAATTAGTTGAATCTAAGCCTTGTATTTGGGATAAGACCAATGAAAACAATAAAAAACAAAATACTTCGGGACAAAAAGTTGGCAGGAAATATTTCAATTTTTGGAGGATGGATATGAATGGGAATGAATTATCCCAAGTGGAAAAGAAAAAAAACAGGTAAGTACTATTAGTATTCATTTATTTACATATTTTAAAAAAAACTTAAATTTTCGATAACTACCAGGGTAATCGGCGCCGGTAAGTCGGTGCCGTAGTTGGTATAATGTGCAAATAACCCGCCGATATCGTATCGGTATCGGTGCTGTGTTGATGTCGTGTCGACGACTTGAGTGGAGTGATTGCTGCTCGCCGACACGTCGTTGCCTGTAATGCCTCGTTTACATGATGCAAGTTTTGCTTGCGCAAGTACTTGATTGCAAGTACTTGATCAATGTAAACTGTATTTCAAGTAGTTGCTCAACTGGTTGTACAAGAAGAATTAGTTTGCAAGTAAAGTTGATCGGCGGTCTACTTTTCTTGCGTGCTAGAACTTGCATATTAATAAATTTACCTGTAAACACATTTGCAAGTCATTGCAGTAGTACTTATGGCGCCGAGTAGATGGACAGACGAACAAATCGAGACGAATAAACGGCTTCAATGCTTCGCAGATAGCTGCACAAACAGATGGAATAAATTGACTTATAGTGCTTTTAGGAACTCTATATAAGTACATAAGTGACGAAAAACTATCTCCTGTAGCAAGATATCTCAAAGTTACTTCAAGTTTTAATTTTGCCGGTAAAGCTTGTCTCATATTAGTATCTTGTTTTGTCAAATCCGAATTCACCATTTCTAAATTCTAAAAGAGATTTCCTTCGACATTCTTAAGTGATTTCTGTAGGCTGAAGGATCTTCACATGATAATTCCTTAAGCAAAACACTTGATGCTCATATATGCTTGATGGTTTTACCCATACCCTTCTTTTTCGACTTTTCTTTTTTTTAGCACAACACGTAATTCTTCAACTAACGTATAACATAAAATATTCACACCACAATTAACAATCTCGGATGTCTCCATGGCTTGCGATTCTTTTCTGACAAAATTTTTGCACAAATGCTTGCATGTGTATATACAATTTGAAAAGATGTCTAAAAAATTCAAGTACTTGCGCAAGCAAAACTTGCATCATGTAATCGAGACTTAACGACACGATACCGATATATCGGTGAGTGAGAAAGCAGTTTCCATTTTACATGAGATTATGTGCCCACCAACATCGTTATCGTTATCGTGTCGGTGTCGTGTCGGTAAATGTGAAAACGCCCATTATGTACGGACGGATTCACTCGTGAGATACAAGGACATCCGTCATGACAGTCAGATGAGTCGATGACGACGGATGAGCGAACAAAGCTTTTGTTCGACACTTCTGACTGTTTTCGTTTTTCTGGCGTTTTGTTCGACTTCTGGTCAGTATTTCCTTTCATTTTTAACTTTTTGAACACTTCATCAATTCCGTTGTTTGACTTTTAAAGATAATCACGGTTGAGAAATGGTTATAAACTACTTCTCTCAATGGCAAAAAGACGATCACAAGCTTAGTGTACCTGGCGTCGCCGTCCTAATAGAAGAATCTTAGGACGACAAATGGAAATAAACCGTAATTGTCATCTCGAGGGCCATTGGACCGTCGGGATGGTAGAAGAAAGCGGCCGCGAAGATGTCAGAATAGTGGTTGTAGAGGAGGGCGACACCGACACTCTCGTGCCCATCATTCAAGAGCACGTGTTGCCTGGCAGTGTGATTCGCACCGACATGTGGCGTTTACAGTTATTTATATACAGCATTTAATATTAAAAAATATATCTCGTTTTTAGGTAATTTGTTTTTTATATTCCACCTATAGGCGGCGTTAAACGTCATCAAGAAATTCATAGATTAGGTGGTAGGTTATGTTGTGTTAGGGTATCCACGGTCTATACTTAACGGCCGGCGCATTATGAAAAGTGAGAGGAGTTTTGACATCACTAAATACCCTGTGGCGACCTTTCAAAAACAAACAATATTTTGACAACTTTGACGTATACCTTTGACAGGACTGTTTAAGGTTTGTTATACCACCTTTATTTTATCTAACCTCAAACTGTCTTAAAAATGTGACTGATGTGAGAGATAGAAATGGTACCTTTCTACGTCATAGCTTTGCTCACACAGGCAAAATAAGCCGACCGTTTAGTTTGTAGACCGTGATTACAAGTTATCTTAGATTATGTTAGTTCATGTTAGGCCAGGTTGTGTTAGATTTTTGGTTCAGTTTTTCCTAAAAAAAAAAAAACGATTTCCTTCCATAGAAATTATATTTGAACTTCAAAGTAATGTAACTTTCGAACCGTTGGTTTCCTCGATCTGAAACTGACACCAATCGATTCAACTCGAAAAACCGTTTCGACTGACACATCCCCCGCCCTCCTGGGGCTTGTCCGGAGAAATGGTTTTTTACAAAATTTTTAAACAAGTTCGAAGATCATCAGGTTTACCTATTATTTTGAGTTTTTGTAAGCCCGAATTAGTAACACAGGCCCACAATTTTTTTTTTTATTTGAATATGGATAAGAACATAGTTTTTCTCTGTATTTTTGACGCTGAATCCAAATCCGTTGTCCGTTTAATCGTGTCACGTCAGTATCAAGGTCATTTCAAAGTCAAATCGCGAAATAAAGGCTTAAAAGAGAATAAACCCATATATCTTTATGTTCCTGGGGGTCGCTGAATCCAAATCCGGTATCCGTTTAACTGTAGAACGTCAGGATCAAGGTCATTTCAAAGTCAAATCGCGAAATAAAGGCTTAAAAGAGAATAAACCCATATATCTTTATATTTCTGGGGTCGCTGAATCCAAATCCGGTGTCCGTCCAGCACTGAGTCCAAAACCGGGCAGCAGGCATTCTATATGCACGCATATGCACACAGTCACGCACACATGCACTTACATACGCACGCAAGTACACACTCACGCATACACGCTTTTATACACATGCGTGCATAAGCGCACACACGCAAAAGTGTGTGTCTGGTTGAAGGAGTCTAAACACGTTTATTCAATGATTCACTCACTGGTTGTCAGTAAGATGATTACTATGTAGTTAGACGATATTCAGTAAGGTGGCTACGAGAATTGGTATCAACTCATCTAATGTACATGGATACACAGACTTAGATATCTTTTACCTTAGCAAATAATAGCAATACATTCACGAAACCGAAAATCCTTAACCACATTTCCCTAATACAGCCTAATGTACATGATGAAAATGAGACCATTTACGGTCTTCTATCATGGGTTTCAGATTTGGATTCAGCAACTTTAAAAACACTAAAGATACAAACTTTTGCTTCATTAATGAGTTTTTTTAGTGATTTGACCTTAGAGTGCTCTTCGAAGTCACGTGATATGGTAAGAATAACATCAGATTCTAATTCAGCGATCCCAGAAACATAAAGATATATACATACATTTTTTTGGTTGGCGAAACGCGCGTCGAAAAACTGTGACTGTCGTTTCGTGGAAAACTTCGTTTTTTTTTTTAAACAGGCTCATTACTTTCCCGACAAACCCTGTAAACCTTTTCGGATCACCAACAGTGATGACGCGGGGTCCTTTAAAAACATTTAGTTGGTCGATCCTATGCAACTACTAATTGTAAGTAATGTGCTCTTTCCTGCCTTCTATAATATTCAAAATATTCGGTGGTACTGACATAAATCATTTGGCCTCTGGCGAATGCTGCATAGGTTTTTTTTAATAAACATAGATTACGCGTGAAATAAATTAAATGGTCGCTAACGTCACGGCAAGTTGAACGCACGTAACTGTTTTTAGTATCGTGAATGTTACTTAGTAGGGTAAGGTCGACTCATTTCCGGTAGTTTAGCAAATCCACGCGGCGAAATGTTACCTCCTGCCTTTTAAATTATTCATTTTATCTTGGAACCAACGCTGGATTTGTACGGAAAAACGTTTGTGTGTATGTGCTGGGTCTCCGTTTAAAATTCGAGTTTAAATTATTCATCGTTTTCGACCTTGGCGAGGATCTAATTATTTATTATTGTTCCTTTCTATGTTAATTTGCGGTTCTACCGCCAACGCTAGTGGGAATCGTCGATAAAGCCAAAAGGGCACACCTTTGTGAATTTTAGGTTCTCGTTATGTTAAGATGTATATTAAAAAATAGTGTTTATCACTAGAGCTTGGAGGTTAATAAATATATCCGTGTTTTACCAGGGGCGGCTCCAGGATACCACAATTAATGCTTTCCAAAGCGTTAAACAGGTTTTACCTTATACATGTGATTGTTGTAGCCCAACTAATAGGCAAAGGAATCATAATTACAAGACACAGAACTTGCATACACACTGTAACCGATACTCTAATGTATCCGTACTGCCAGTTGAGTTTCTATAAATTATCAGTAACTGTTCCATATGTTCAGGAGTGAAGCTCTAGAGCCTGTTACTTATTGCTGCCTGTACCCATGTGCCCCAACGAGTGGTGTCCTTGGTAGAACGTCCGAAAACGTTTTTATTCTGGATGTTGCTTTCATAGTTGTACACAATTCAATTGTATCACATTCGCTTGTATCACATTCAAGGCTGTCAACACTAGAGTAACAGTTTCGGCAATTCGGTGAAGCCCATGTGCCAAACATGTGATACGGATTAAATTAGTCTCATGCCTCATTCTTTTTCCTCATTCAGTCCCTCAACTACTGCGCTAGGTATGTTCTCACACAGTGGTGCTATGTAAAATCATCTAACAGTTGTTTCTGCAGGTAAACTAACTTCACGTACTTTCCACTTACAGCGTTCTGGACAACTTGAACTGAACTCGAGACGATCCAATTTGGTGAATGGAATGTTACACGCTACCGTCATTTTGACTAAATCCAGGTTAAATTGTCTTTGTCTGTCTCGCGCACTCACACACCACTTACACGAGCTTTATGTTTGTCTGTGGCAACATGCTGAAAAACATGTGTATTTACGTACCACGTCAGTACACTGTCACACACGCTACAACGCAGTTCACTGCCATTGAAGGTCAGTTCCGTAAAATTGTTCAACCAACGCTTCACCGTAACATGTGACGGACGCTGTCCCGACATGTTTACAAACTTATTTGACGTTTCATGCACACGAATGATGGATCGATCAGTGCAGGTTAACTAATACTAAAAAAATACGTCATAAAAGTTGGCCGACCAAAAAAGACTATTTCTATTCTTGATCTTAAATGTATAATCTTATTTAATTGTTAAGGCATTTTACATTATGTGACAGCCATTATTTATTTTACAATTGTGACAGTCATTTGGCAAAAGTTTGACAACAACGTTGCGTTTCGGGCTTCAAAATAACCGTTATTTGTATTTCTCTCGTTCATAGCCAGATTTGAAGACTTTGTAAAGTTTTATGTCGTATTGTCAAAAATACTACATACTGTCAAATGACAAATTTATTGACTTAACCCATTTTTTTCTAATTGAACACCCTGTATATTTTTAGCTAATAGAATAAAACATTTTATGGAAATCACGGAGATATACTACATGTGTATTTTATTTTTATTAATTATGGCATTTTGTTTATGATATTACGATAAGTACCTAAATTAATATGTGCAGTTGACGCCGTTTACAAAAAAATAATACAAGTGGAATTATGCGAAATAATTCATTTGTGTCACTTAATGGCAACATACTGATAATATTGATAATAACCAATGGTAATAGTAACGTAACAAACAAAAAGCTCACATTTCTAGATGGTACTAAAATCAATAAATAGTAAATTAATTTGATTTAGATTGATAAAAATAAAAGGCACATGTTCGGCATATCTTCGTGATCAGGATAAAAACGTATACTCAAGTAGCTGAAAATATACAGGGTATTCCATTAGAAAAAAGGTTGTCTTAAAATTTGACATTTGACAGTTTGTAAAATTTTTGGCACTATGACGTGAGACTTTGAGACTATAAAAAAACTGTGCAAGCTGCTCAAAAAATAACATTTCAATAGCCATTTAAAAGTGGGACAAAATAAAATTAACGCACTGTACATATCATATACTGGTGAATGAAAATGAAAAATTCTGCTGAACCCCTACAATGGTACTTTAGTTGTAAACCTTGAAGCGGGCAGTAGGGCACCCCTTAGAGTTTCAGAAATGTCGCTTACTTGACATTGGTTTTATATTACAAAAATTAGAAAATTATGATATAAAGGGAGCTTGCCTTAATTGTATTAGATCTTATTTACAGAACCGCCATTTTTATGTTTAAATGAGGAGTATAAAGTCTTGAAATTACTCAGTTGACGAGTTCAGAAATTACTCGAGAGTTCCCCAGGGCGGCATGCTGAGGCCACTGATCTTTATGTATATTAATGAATTAACAATTTATGCAGATGATACTTCGATTATGGTTACAACTCGAAGCACTGAGGAACTTTTGAGGTTTATCTTTTGAAGCTGTCATTAAGGACATAAACCAATGGCGTCAAAAAAAATATTCTTATTTTAATGAACACAAAACAGAATGTCTCTTTTTTTCTAAAAGGAAATTGCCGCCTAACAGTTTATCTGATACACTTATGAATTATAAATGTATGTTGTTATGTTTATGTATATTTTATCCTTAACTTAGGTTTTACTTCCTTATCTTTTTCTTACTAATTCTTAAATTAGCAGCCAGTCAAGGAAAAGGAAAGGAAATAAGACCTATGTAAAGGATAAAATAAGACATATATAACTGCCATACCTAACAGGTATTCGCATTAACAGTAACAACGATTCATATGTATTGGCGATTTTGTACCCTACTTATTTCAATGAAAATCATGCCCCCGCACCGCGGAAGCCAAGGGTTGGAGTGGAAGCAGTTGGTTCTAATTTGTGCAACGCCACAGCAACGTCTGCGTCTGTCTCAGTTAATGAACCTCTCTCTCACATTTGGAGAATATAATTTTGTTAACATATGGTATACTTTTGGATGTGGAACAGAGATAAATCGTATTTTCGTTCTGCAAAAAAGAGCCTTATATAGGACCACAGGAGTCGAACATTTTTTTATTAAGTATAAAATATTCACGCTGGCTAGTATTTATATTTTTGAATCCGTTGTAATTGTAAGAAAACATCCAGAACTCTTACGCTGTATAATAATGCATATAACACAATATCCAGTTTTAATTAATTAAATTTAATTTGCATATTTTTGCTGACGTGCACATCTTATTTTGTATATAGCCAAGTGTAAATATATAATTTAATCTAATCCAATCTAATCTGAATCTGTACGTGGCCTCCTCCTGTACGCTATAATTAGAACTAGCGATTACGTCACCACTTATTCGTACATGACGTCATCGACCTATTTTTTTATGACACACCCGATATATTGTTTTTCCACTATTAGATTCTCCAGTAACAGTCAGTTCCAAAAATGTATGATACTTGTTGTCTAAAGTTATTTATTTGTAAGTTAATTTTGAACTGTCTCCAACTCACAAAGACCGTAAGTGTCATATGTTTTTAAAATTGGCTGTTACTGGAGAATCTAAAAGTAAAAAAACTATAGGGTGTTCTATCTTTTTTAATAGAACACCCTATAGTTTTTTTGTTTACTTTGATGTTTTGTTTATTTTGAGATTTGGATGTTTCCAAAATATTTTAAGTTTAGAAAATATTGAATTTATGCGTTTATGCCTTTATGTCCTCATTTTATACTATGTAAATACTGTAAACAGTATTATCAAGTAAATTCGAAAAAAATAATTATTTAAAAATATCAGATATAAGGTTGAGGTGAGGATTAAGGAGAATATTAAAAAGTTTAATAAGACCGAAAAGCTCCCAATGTCAAAAAGATAAAGCAAAACCCGAAGGTCATAAGAATGAGAATTTCAAGGATCTAAAAAGGCGAAAACAAGGTCACAAACTCAAGATAAAAAGGGGCAATAGATTTAAGAGATCAAAAGGGTTACATGGTCTGGAAAGTTATAGACCAAGAAATTTAACATGTTCAAAAGGCCACAAAAGTAAAAATAGGTTAAAACTGTCCAAAGGTCAAAAAGGAGGTAATAATGTCGAAAAAAATGTTGGAAAGGTCTAACCGAATGATGATTGATATGATAAGTGTCTAAAGGTGATGAAAAATGGTGTACGCTGTGAAAATGTTTTAGGCTATTATGAATTGTATTTGGAAATGTATCTAACCTAAGGTTTTTAAGATTTAATACCGGGTGTCCCAGAGAATTCTGACCCATTTTAATCGTAAATATCTTTTAACAGAGCGACCTTAGAAAAATACGGTTTTCGCTAGTCGACTTACTTTTCAGTAAGTCTTTTTGCGTTATGTTATAAACTTGTTACTTGTTCTACAGGATGTTTTTCAAATATGATCTAATTCAACGTAAAAATTCGCCACTACTTTGAACCAAACAAAATTTATATATTTACACCAAACAAAATTCTGAACCAAAAAAATATCATCATCATAAAAATTCATCATTTACATATAAAAAATTTCTAAAAATAGTTTGTTTTTCAAAAGCGTTGGTAATATAATTTTTAAAAACAAAATTTTCATGTTTTGGATGTCTCAGAAGATTCTGACACATTTTAATCGTAAATATTATTTGGCAGAGCGAGTTTAGAAGGATGAGGTTTTCGGCAGTCGATTTACTTTTTCAAAAAGTTTTTTGTATGTTATGTTAAAAATTAAAGACCCTGTACTAACCAAAATCTGCATTATTCCGCCTTCAAAAAAATTTATGATTTGTTACACTTTACTTTCAATATGAGTTAGTAATTGAAAATAGTAAAACAAAATTAAAGAACATTGTACCTACTTCATCAATTTAAATTAAGAATTCTGTGAAATTGTTATTTCATTAATACATCTACCAAAAGCGTTATCAGTAGTACGTATTGTTTTTCTTTGTGTATGTGTTTGGTTTATTTTTTCATCTACATATTAAGTATAATACGTGTGTGCCTGCTTTTTATGTTGAAACTAATCATACTCAAAAACTCCCTGTATGGTAAGTAACAAATATTTAAGATAACACAAAAAATATTTGAAAAAAGTAAATTGGCTAGCGAAAAACCGCATCTTTCCAAGTTCACTGCGTCAAAAATAGATCAGAATTTTGTAGGACATCCAAAACACTATGTTTTTAAAAATTAAATTACTAACCCATTTAAAAAGTAACAAACTATAAATTTTTGGGCGGATAATGCAGCTTTCCTTTGGTGACAATATTTCAAAAACACCCTGTAGGGCATTTTTGTTAGCGTCTTTTTTTATAAAACTTCTGCTAGTTTTATATTTTGTTTTCATTTTATATACCCGTATGTAATTAAATAGTTATGTATGTATGTACCTTAACATTAACGCTCCAATGACGTCAGTAATGTATTTTTTTATAAACACCATAGTTACACATACCTTTGCAACTATTTTTTAATGTGTTAGATGGATTTGGAACAATCTTAACTAAGTATTTTTTTATTATAAGCAATAACTCGTTATTACTATATCTATATATACATATAGCTCGTTATATACTTGAAAAAATCGTTACAATTATTGGCATACTTGGGACGATCGTTACCGTCCACATGAATGCCGTAAAGGCCGTTTATCTGCAACTGAATTCTCGGCACAGTTTTTATTATCTAAAGCAGTTAAAGGCAAATTTGTCTTTAGGCTTTTAAACTGCGATAAAATGCTTTAAGTGGTCTAATTATAATTTTATTGTAGAAAGAGTAAAAAAATGGGTCAGTTTTACTCTTAGCACTATAATAAATTATGTGAACTTTCTTTATTGTGCAACCATTAACACAGACTCAGACGTGGCCCAAATTATTTAAATTTTTTACTACAACTGGATTGTGTGGATATAAAATAAAAAGGCCAACGTCACAACAAATGCGATAATGATGATTAGATATTTACTGGGTGTTATGTACGAATCTTATTATGTTTCAGCTTTTAGGAACTACTTTTATGAATTACTCCTTCGTTTGAAACGTAGAAGTGCTCCATTCTGAGTTGATTTTTTTATACTTAAAATATAAAGTGCTTGATAACTAAGATAAATCAAGACAAATGTGAGTAGTAATAGTGTATAATTTTTCTTTTCTTTTTGGTCACAAAATACCATTATTTTTTAAAATTAGAAATACACTCGAACCCCTCTTAATTCACCAAATGCGTGCATCATCACCTCGCTTAAGTAGCAAAATTTAGTCTCGCTTAAGTCGCGATCATAACGTCAACTTTTTCGTGTTTTAGCTGCAAAAAAGAAATATTTAGAGATATACCATAGCACTTTTTATAATGAAAAATGAGCCAACTGAACAAAAAAATAAACGTAAGTATAGCCAGTCGTGCGTGACAAAGTTCAATTTTCCACTTGAATGAATATTTTAAAGGTTAGGTGTCCATATTTAATGTATTACACAATCATTTTTTTTCAATAAAAATTGTATTCATGCGAGAATCCAATTTCCAAACGTAGTTCTAAAACTTTTACAGGCGGCGACTTAACCGGGACGGTTTCGCGACATAATAGGGGGAAACGTGGTGAAATATGAGAGGATGCGAATTAAGCGAAGGTGAATTAAGAGGGGTTCGAGTGTACATGAATTCGTGAAGTAGGTATATTTTTGTGTTGGTGATATAAAATATTGTTTTAGTTTTAATAAAAAACTGCATTGTAATCAATAATATAATCAATAATCAATAAAATAAATTGGCAGGCAATTGTGCAGAACAATTTTTATTCTTTGTTTATTATTATGTTTTTGCTACGGAATATTCGATGCTTATTCGGGTAAATTATACGCAAAATATTTAGTTTGTAACTTATAGCAAAAATGAATGGAAAATCAACTAAATGCTTTTTGAATCTAGGTCTTCAAATAAAATAAAATATCGCCTAAGTACAGTGCCAACAAGACTTGTTTACTCGTTTATAGAACAATTATGACATTATAACTAAGGAACTATATTTTTAGACATTTCTCGTTGGAGAAATATGTAAAATTGGCAAAATTGAATTGCCATTGGGCAGTTAAATATTTCACACGCACAAATATGTATGCACAAATTCGTAAATTTAAAATAGTAAATTTAAGATTATCCTACAGATTTTCCTTGTAAGCGACTTTATTAAATTATTTTTTTTTTGCTAAAAGGAAAGCAGTATTCTATATTAGTAATACAAAAATATGTATATTCAATGAACTCAAATGATGTGCAGAAACGTGTAAAAAATAGCCTTTTATTAATTAGCAGGAATACAAACTTCACAACACAAGGAAAATATTTCAATATGTTTTGCTTTTTTTGTTTCATGTTTTACAAAACAATGATAGGTATTTTGTGGCGAACGAAAATTTCAAATGACATATTGGCGGGATTGCCAATTTGATATAACCAACACAAAAAGTGTTTGGGATTTTTTTTGTTTAAAATTGCAGCAGATATGGCACATATAGTTTTTGAAAAAAAAAACACGCATAAAAAGAAAACTGATATATCACAGAACTTTTTTGTCAAACGCTGTGTAATACATACCGGGTGGTACAAAAGTATCAAATAATGGCTTTAACTTTGTTATTTGCAAAGTTAAAAAAAGTTCAATATAAAAAGTTATTTTGTTCATTACCATGTATTTTTTAGATTTTTTAGTTTGTTGATATCTTCTTTTGTTGTGGCAACCAATTTTTTTTTAAATGGTACCCATACTTTTTTTTTCGTTATGAAAAAGCATATTTTTCTCTATTCAGTCGCAAAATTTTGCAATTTTTTGAAAAAAAAAATAAGCGAAAAAAAAATATTTATTACTATTCACTCACAAGTAATTAATTAATTTCACAAAACTAAAATTTAAATCAAATTAAATTTAAAGAGTAACAAAGGTAGCCCAAATATTAAAAAAAACAGCAATACTAAACCAGATGTTCAAACTAGCTGCGTTGACGGCCAAGCAATGACCTAAACGGTATTTAAATTCTACTGTACTAGCTCTGTGTAACACCTCTGCAGGTATTCTGCGCATTTCAGAAGTTATTCGCACCTTTAAGTCCTCCAAATTACGAGGTCTTTGTTTGAACACACTATATTTAACATGACCCCACAGGAAAAAATTTAAGGGCGTCAAATCTGGCAGGCCACTCAATAGATCCACTTCTGTCGATCCACCTGTTTCGAAAAACATGATTTAAGTACTCTCTAACATGTACCGCAAAATGTGGAGGAGCTCCATCTTGTTGGAAGAAAATTCTATTGTCAATACCTCCATTTTCATCCGGGAATAAGGCTATGATCGCAAGTATGACCTGAGTTTGTACCAGGTCAAGATATCGATCAGCGGTAAGGGTTTCATCAAGAAAAAATGGGCCTATGATATGTCCTTTTTATAATGCCTGCCCACACATTTACTTTTGCGGATATTGTGTGTGTGCTTCTTGTACCCAGTGTGGGTTCGCTCTCGCCCAATACCGACAATTATGTCGATTTAATGTGCCGTTTAGCATAAAGGTCGCTTCATCTGAGAATACAATATTTGAAGCAAAATTCTCATCTGCATTACATCGTTCCATCGTGTACTCACAGAAATACTTCCGTCTATCAAAATCATCTTGATTCAATTCATGTATTAATTGAAGCTTATAAGGATGCATTTCTTTTTAAATTCTAAGCACAGAAACATGCCTAATTTCTAAATTGTCTGTGACTTCCCTCGTTGACACTTGTGGCGTTTCTTCAATTGTCAACAGAGCATTTAACGCTTTTCCTCACTTGTTGCCGATTTTGGTCTGCCAGTTCATTTCACGTCTTTAACAGTTTCTCGAAGTTTTTTAAGTAGTTGACAGACTGTTCCTTGAGATACAGGAGTATCTGGGTAAATTCCGTTGAATACAGTACACACTTCGCTTTGAGTCCTCTTCCTATTTCCGTACCCATAAATCATTAATATTTCAATACGTTGTCTGTCACTCAAATGTGCCATGTCTTCAAATTTAATAATTTGCAAGAATGTCAAACAAAAACTTTGTTTTAAACCGACAATAACTTTTTATTCTTTGTTTGTATTAATTTAAATGTCAAATTTACATGGCATTATTTAGCAAAAGTAATGTTTCTGTTTTAAAACTGCATGACTTTTTCCCTCATTAGAGGTGACGAGTGAATCGTAATTAATAATTTTTTTCCCGCTTATTTTTTTTAATTGCAAAAATTTGTGACTGACTAGAGAAAAATATGTTTTTTTCATAACGAAAAAAAAGTATGGGTGCCATTAAAAAAAAATTGGTTGCCATAGGAACAAAACAAAGGGAGATATCAACAAACTAAAAAACTTAAAACACATGGTAATGAACAAAATAACTTTTATATTGAACTTTTTTTAACTTTGCAAATAACAAATCCATTATTTGATACTTTTGTACCACCATGTATATACGGAATGTTATAATAATTTCTGAATAATTGCCCTTATCATTTGCAAAAAATGCGTAAAACCATATAATAATATTTAATTTCATTTTAAAATAAGCACTTTCTTCAACATTAAAAATAATAAACACAACGTTAGTAAAATAAAATGAAACAAAAATAGGTAAATTCCAACAATTCATTAAAAATATAGCTACTTCTACATCTTCATATGGTGTATAATCAATTATCATACCAATTACAAAGTTACTTCCGTTCCACTACGTTGATATAGAAGTAAAATTAGTCTCAAGTATTATTTCTCTGCAAATGGAATGGCACTTAGGACAAATTCAAACCATTAGGTATTACCAACAATAATTGAGTAGTGACTCTAGTCGGAAGTTGGTTTTAATTTTGCCACCGGAAATTACTGAGAGCGTTGATGACACTTTGTTGCATATTTTCATTGGAAATACACTTTCAACAATATTTTATGTTATTTATTATTGGAAACGAATTGTGTTAGGCAATTAGCGTGTCCATCGGAGAATTTCTAAAAAGATTAGTCATTGAATATTGTTACTTAGAATCGATACTCAACATGAACGTGCATATACGAATGTATAGAGGATGTCCACAATTATACAGGGCAATATTGTTACAGCATGTCAAACTACGTAAAGGTACGCTGTTAATGTTCCTGTTATAAAATATTTTTGTGTTTGATGAGATGCGAATGCAATTCGCGTTAATGCGCAAATGATTTTTGCGGAAAATGGATTGCTCATATGCAATGATTTTTCCATGTTTCCGCGGTTTTTTGGAAAAACGACTGCTGTTTTTATGTAAGTCTGTCTATACATATCTTAAAACTATTTAATTTGATGCGCTATATTTTCGGCATCCTTCTTTTAAAATTGGACGAATTTTCATTTGAAGATATTCTCTATAGATCCTACCGTTGACGAGTTATTTGCGAAAAAATTTAAATGGCGGATTCTTTAGTGTTTCTGAAACTGCTGAAAATTTTGGATATCTAAACACGGCACCGTCATTAGCCAACATTTTTCTTTTGTTCTTTTCCCTAATTGATTACAATATGATTCTTAATTCAACCACATTTAAATAGTGGACGTCCTGTATACATGGCGATCGTCAAATGCAATTGTTTGTTGTGGAGAAAGAGCAGACTGAAATTATAATGGACAATTTCAATTAAAATGTTGGGAGCTGGTGATGTGGTTATTAGTCGCTGACTTGGTGGCTATTAGCCACCGTGCAATATTAGTGAAATTTTGTAAAAAAAATATTTTTTGTTTTCGAGTTATTTTGAAAAAGAAAATTTTTTGAAAAACCGTTTTTGCTTTTTAATTGGTGTTATTGTTAGCATTATGACAAAATAAACTAAATATTATTATAGCACTTTGTAACAAACTTTAATATGGTATTATTACATTCACTCTCCGACGTCTCATATTCATGGGATCGTCATCAATATATAAAATATATTAATATGGACCTGTATTTTTCAATACGAATTCAGCCATGTATTACCAGTTAAGCTTAAAATATGTTTTTTTCCTAGATATGGTCATAATTCAGGGGAAAACATGCTAGCTATAATGAAAAACATTTACATAACATCTTAGATTTTAGTGTGTTGGGAAAGGTAGACATAAGGCAACAGCTTGATAGTGCTTATCGTGAAAATATAAGACGTCACAATGAAAATGTGGATAAAAACAGACATATTTTAAACCAAATAATTAATTGGATTAAATTTTGTGAAACAAATCCGGGACTTTAATGAAAAGGCGATTAACATTTTTGTGAACAATAAGGACAGGCGAGTTGATTTCCTCTACAAATAACGGTAAGATACCTATATCAATTTTTTTTCACGTTGCCACCCATTATTTTAATATATTTAATCCCACAATATTCGTGACTAAATATTATTTCAAAAAGCTACCAAATCCCAAAAATTATTCTTGTGAGTATATTTTTGTATAAAAGAATTTTTCATTGAAATTCTGAAGTGTCAGTAAAACGCATGACCTTGAAAATTTTAAAAAATTTTCTTGTGAGTCTATATTTTTGTATAAAATAATTTTTCATTGAAATTCTGAAGTGTCAGTAAAACGCATGACCTTGAAAATTTTAAAAATTTTCGTCTGCGGCGCCATTGTTAGCTAATAAGTAATCCTACTGACACGCCCTGAGCCCACCCATGTAACACACCCACGAGCCGCCACTGGAAAACATAGGGCACTTCTTCTGGTCGTCAAGATAAACTACTATTATTTGGTATTTCAAGGCCCCTGTGAGTTGTTTTTTTTACAGAAAAATGGTGTTTGCAAACACTCCTGTATGAAAGCCACCCTTGACATCTAATATCAGCAAATATAAATTTGTAGTCACAATCAACTATTATAGCACGTAACATTGTACTGGATATCGATTTAGAGTTGAAATATTCGCTTCGGCTATAGCTGCTCCTTGTAGGATGCAACGTTTTCTATCAACTTCTCCTAAGCAGTGAGGAAAATTCCACCTTTTCCTGTTGATCTTTTAGACACCTAAAGAAATGAATACTCATATTATTTCATTACCTTTCATTATTGATGTTATTTTTAAATATGTTTTATACTGAAATATTAGAAACTCAAAATATTGTTTAATTTTGGAACAAGATATAGAAGGTAAAACAACAATCATTTTTAACACCGAACAATCTTACAAAGTGGACTCTATTTTATGTTTAACTACCCCAACAACAAAATGAGAAGGACAATACGTGGTGGTAAAATTGAAGAAGCTTGCCCAATAATGAAAAAAAAAACTGTGAACAAGAAGATGCCGAAAAATAATAATTGGGTATAAAGTAACAAGAAGTTGCAAACAATTACAACAGTCTAAGTTCCAGAACCCCTCCATCAGATCAATTAGCTTATTTTTTGAGAGCAATTTCTAACCCCCACAATTTCAGGCTAAACGTTTTACTTTTCAACACTTCTCTGACAGAAACACAAACGTCTATTCACTAAACACTAGAGAGCACTACTTTCCCAGATATCCAGGGTGAATATTTTAGTTTTTAGCTATCGTCTGGTACAAACACAATAATTTGTTCACAGACGCTACAAGAAGGCACAAATTCTATTGCTGGAGCAACGGCCACCTTCCTCGGGAACTTTAAAGTATAGTTTGTAGAATTCATAGTTCAATAAAATTTGTTTAAGAAATTTATTTTTACTTTACTCACTTTTATTTTTACTCATTTTTACTCATTTATTGCCTCATATACCTCAGGAATGATGTAAAATATGGGAAAGGTGGAAATTTTGAATATGTAAATATTTTAGGCTACCAGGGGTCACCTGTTGCAAAAATCAAAGCGTTAACATCAATCGCTCTTTGGAAGTTAGCGCCTTTTTAAATTTGCCTTGAACCCCCTCAACCCCACCGTTCCCCTGAATAGGGCGGATACCCCATTACGCTAAAAACCCTTACATTTGCAGACTCCGTTATGTTGTAGGTATATGCGTTTCAAATTTGAAGTGCATCGTTTGAGAATTACCTATAGACAAAGAAATAGTGCATTAACCCCATTTATACTCCAACCCCTTAACCGATTAAGTTCAAAATCTAATCAGATCTTCTCACGACAGATAAGTCTTTCTAATTTAGAGTTTATATCACAAAGTGTTCTCCAGTTATCATTATGAAAAAGACTTAGAAAAGGCTAGAAAAGGTTAACAATCCGACAAACAGACAGAAATCGATTGTTTTCGCTTAAACTTGAAATCTCAATGTTTTAGAACATTTTAGGCGATCGGCTATTTATCCGATACAAATTTCTAAGAAATATTGGATCGAGACTATATTTCCATTCCACCACGTGGATGTGGATATGAAAATATGCATATGAAAATGACCGATATACAGGGTGTTCTAGAGTGATTTTACGAGCCATAACTTCTATACTAATAGACATGGAACTGCAAGGAAAGCGACGTCAATTTGTTGTAGCAGATTAGCTAGTAGTAAAAACGCCGGTAACCCCCAACTTTTTTTCTCCAAATGAGACCACGTGGGTATATTTTTTGTCCTAACTTTTACATCTCTGTATTCTCTATTGATTCTTTTTTAAACTGAAAATTGGCCCATAAATAGTGAAGATATTATACTTACTAATTACTTTTGCATGTAATATTGTCTGTAGCCAGGCATTTTTTTTGTATTTCTTTTGACGTACGTTTGGCGACTATGGCCTATTACGCTTTTCAAAGTAAATTATATTTATTACACCCATAAAAGCAATTCAAAATATCTCACTATTTATTTATGGCTAGAGAATAAAGAGTTGTATAGGTTAGGACAAAAAAAGATACAAGGTCTTATTGGAAAAAAAGCTGTGGCTTTATCGAGGGCCGCATTTTTAATGGTGGCTGAAATACAACAAATTGTTGTGTTTTTGTTGCACTTCGATATCTTTATTAGTTATGGCTTGTATAAATAATTCTGTGACACTCTGTATATCGGTTGCATTTTCATAAGCAAACTTTGAAACAAGATATTAAATTGTTAAAGAACGATGAGTTGTTTTCGTAACAGTTTTTATGATTTTACAGTCCAACCATTTTGTGTGAAGAGTTCAATGACCAACACGTGTAACGATATCGGTCTTGAACAGAAGCGTGCATATTTTTCTTTTTTTGGCGAGGTCAAGAATAATACCGTTACACATTGCGCTTTGATATGATGTGTACTTTGGAATTATACTAAACCGCTAAGTCTACTTCACTTCTAATCTACGACACAAAAAATGTTTTTCAGAATTACAAGAAAAACAATACAGAAACGCGCACCAAATCCCAAACCGTCGCACCGCACTGGAAGTTACAACTATGCAATTGTGAATAAAGGAAAGTAATATTATTACGAGCCAAAAAAGGCAGACGTCGCAACTGCATCAACTGCATAGTGGCAACTGCCCAACGTTGCCACTATTGGTGAATCGTTTGTTGCATCTAATATAGCCGTAGTAAATTATTTGGGACATTACCTCATCTAGGTCGGCCAAACTTGTGGTTCTGTATATGCCAATGAGATAAGTGTTTTATAACCATTTCTTGACCGCGATTATCTATTTCCAAGTTAAGTTCAAAATAAAAGAAAATACTGACCAGAAGGTGGTAGTGTCGAACAAAAGCTTTGTTCGCTGACGGATGTCCTTATATGAACAATGAGTGAATCCGTTCGTACATAACGACAGTTCTGACAGTCCGTACATAATGACAAAAACTACACTTTTTTGTAGATCGAATTCGGTCATATTATTGTGCAAAGCCAAGATTGTCTCCTCTAGACTTGGGTTGAGATTCTAGTTAAACCTGGACAACGGCATGTTAAAAAGTACTGGAAAAAATCACAATGAATGCTAGCAAATGACCAAATTACGCCGATATATACAGGGTTTGTCCGGAAAGTAATGTCAGTGAATTTTTTTCCCGAGACTGTACGCGCCAGCCCGCGCTTTACGTGCTGGGATTGTGGTGGGGGATATGGCAACAAGATCCAACAAGCGTCAGTTGGCTACCGGTCGTTGTAGCGGTCGCATTACTCGTTCTTTGAGACCCGTTACAAGAACGTTACAGAACAAGACAGTTACAGTGACCCGGTGCAAGAAAAATGCAACGTTCGCTTGAGCAACGGATGGCGATCATGTTTTGTGTGAAACTGGAGAAGAGTGCTGCGGAAACCATTCCAATGTTTAAGAAGGCTTTCGGCGACGATTGTCTTTCGGACAGGCAAAATTTCCGGTGGCACAAGGCCTTCGCAGAAGGTCCGGAAGATGTCAACGACGAGACCCGCGCTGGACGGCCATCAACCTCCAGTTCCGACGACAATGTAAAACGTGTGCGTGACTTGTTGAACACTGACCGTCGTCTAAGTGTCCGTTTAATTTCCGAAACATTAGACATTACGAAAACCATTGTTCACGAAATTGTGTCGGAGTCTTTAGGAATGAGGAAGGTGTGCGCGAAGCTCGTGCCAAAAGTGCTAACGGACGATCAAAAAGCGAGGCGCGTCGAAACCTGCCAAGAACTTTTGGACACCTGCGAAGACAACCCCGCTTTCCTTGATGACGTCATTACCGGGGACGAAAGTTGGGTCTTTGAATACGATCCAGACGAAGAGGGAAAGTGCGGAATGGCACAGTCGATCTCTCCTTGCCCCAAGAAGGTCAGGATGTCCAGCTCAAAGATCAAGACAATGCTGATTGTCTTTTTTGATTGCCGGGGATTGGTCCATCATGAGTTCGTTCCGCAGGGGACAACCGTAACCGGAAAGTTTTACGTCGAGGTGCTGAAGCGGCTGAAACGCAGGATGAATCGCGTCCGCCCAGACATCTCAAAATCCTGGAAGCTTCACCACGACAATACGCCTTCGCACACCTGCTTCCTCGTGGCCGATTACCTCGTCAAGGCAGGCATCACCGTTGTTCCCCAGCCTCCCTACAGCCCCGATATGGCCCCCCCAGACTTTTTTCTGTTTCCGCGCCTCAAAACCCCAATGAAAAGACAGCATTTTGGGTCGGTGAAAAACATTCAGAAGGTTTGCACCGACGCTTTAAAGGCGATTCCGGAAAATGACTACCGTGCGGCTTTTGATGCGTGGAAGACCCGCTGGAACCGATGTGTGGACGCAGGAGGAATGTATTTTGAAAGTTTCTAAAGATTTGTACACATAGAACCAATAAAAACCATTTTTCAAAGCTCACTGACATTACTTTCCGGACAAACCCTGTATGTCACGCATGACAAATGTGTCAAACCAAACTGAAATAATCAAAATTATGAGTGCGCGATCGATTTACGTTGAGAAATGATTTTTCCATATACTTAACATGGTATTTTCAAAATCCCATAACTTTTTAACATTATATTTCCTCATCCTCAAAATTGGTATTTTGACACAGTTCGTAAAGACACTCGAATGACGCCACACTCATCAAACGACCGGAGAAACGAATTTGTATAAATTCCCCAACTCCCCAGGAGGGAGGGAGAGGTGTCATTCGAAAGGGTTTTTTGAGCTGAATCGACTGGTGTCAGTTTCAGGCCGAGGAGACCAACGATTCGAAAGTTACATCACTTTGAAATTCAAATATAAAGTCCATGGAGGGAGTCGTTTCTTTGAGAAAAGCCGAACCAAAAACCTGACACAACCTAACATAACATAACCTAACACTATTTAAGATGTAAACATAACCTAAGGTATGTTATTTAACGGTCTATAAGATATCCTTTCTATCTCGCACGTGTTGTCACATTTTTTAGACAGTTTTAGTCTAGATAAAATAAGGGCAGTATAGTGGAGTTGCATCATTAAAGAGTACACCTTAGCGAGTCATTGAACTGTGTATCAAAGTAGTTTTCGAAATGTTCCCACGATCTGCCGACGAGACATAATTAACGTTTTTGTATAGAGTAAGTTTGAACGCATTAGGATTACGGTTTAGAAGTTACCAATACAATCTCATTGGCAAATTGGACACCCTTGTATAACTAATTATTATACGAGGTGTGTAAATTAAATATTGAGGCTGGCAACGTAGCGTCCGTCCTAGCAACACTGCGGAGACGGGACTTGGAGGTAGGTTAACATGTAATGCATCTTCAGTACAAGTTTGAACTTGTTAGAGGCATTTGTTTGTTGTTTGTGACTGTTTTCTTAAACAGATTTTTTTCTAGTGAGTTTTAAAAATGAGTGACATTGATTTGGAGCAACGGTGTGCTATCAGGTTTTTCTTCAAACTTCAGAAAAAACTGCGCCAAAATGGTTCCAAAAAACCTTTCGCAGGAACATAAGGACATCAGAAGAGAAAGGTGTCTTGACTTTTTGGAATCGATTGAAAATGATCCACATTTTATGAAACGTGTCATTACTAGTGATGAGACTCGAGTTATTTGAGTACGACCCGGAAACCAAGCGCCAAACCATAGAATGGCAAATTTCAAGCTCTCCAAGACCCAAAAAGCAAAAGTGAGCAAGTCGAAAATCAAATGCATGCTGATTTTTTTTTTGATAGCCAGGGAATTGTTCACAAAGGGTTTGTGCCTCCAGACCAAACAGTAAATCAATACTTTTACAGAGAGGTTTTTGAAAAACTTCGAAAAAGGATCATGCGTGTGAGACCAAACATCAAGAAAAACTGGATGTTGCTTCACAACAACGCGCCGTGTCACGCAGCCATTTCAGTAAACGAGTTTCTAGCCAGTAAAAACATTCCTGTGTCTCCTCAGCCTCCGCATTCGCCTGATTTGAGTCCTTGTAACTTTTTCCTCTTCCCGAAATTGAAAAATCACTTCAAGGGACGTCATTTTAGGACCATAGAAAACATTCAAACGGTTGTAACCGACCAGCTAGACTATTCCAGTGTATGAGTTCCAGCACTGCTATGAGGAATGTAAGAACCATCTCCAGCGCTGTGTGGTTTCCCAAGGACGTTATTTTGAAGGAGACAATACTGAATTGTAATTAAATTTGAATAGAATAAAAAAAATAAAAAGATAAATCTCATTACTTAATTTACACACCTCGTATACTATTGGTTTGGTGCTGCGGAGGACTTTCAGCATCTATATTTAAAAAAAAAGGTAAAATAGTATGCAAACAACCTCACACATTAGATTTTAGTATTTCTTATGAGACGATTCTATAGACTAAATACGTACTAAAAAGTCACCCTGCGTATTCTGTCTATTAAATTTTAAAATTTAACTTGGCGTGTCTACCAAATAAATCGATATTGAAATACTTGAGGAATTTTACACAGTGCACTGGCTTTCTCATTTTCATTCTCTCATATTTTGCATTATACACTAAGAAATCTGCAATTAGGAAGACTTCATAACGCCTTTCCTTCACCTTGTATTTGAACATGATACATTTGCCTAGCCTCTGTTAAATTTTCGTTAATTTGTTTCTGTCTGCATCACCCCAGTTAGACCATTTCAATTTATAGATGAGCTCACCTCGAACCCAAAAGCACTAAAATGAACTTTGATACTAAACATGAACAATATACAGGGTGAGTCAAACTTAACGCGACAAACGAAAGGTACGGATAGGGCATGTTATTCTAAGCAAAAAAGTTCTAATAAACATGTGTCCGGAAATGCTTCCTAAGAACGCTACGGACGTTTAAAGATGGCCGGCCCAAATTGGTTTTCTTGCCTTTTATTTCAAAAACTGCTTAAAATAATTGGTTTAACGTAACAAAACAAACTAAAATTTTACAAAAACTGCTCGAAATGTCCACCATCATTTTCAATGCAAAGTTGACATCTCCGAATGACTGATTAATTCACTCCGCTGCCTTATTAATTAAAAAGAGAAGCAGGCCTTGATAACAATTGAAAGTGTTTGTTTGACAGCCTTGTTTGACGTGTCGATTGAATTCAATTTGTCACTAATTTTAAGCTAGTGAGTAAATTGCGGAAACATGCCAAATACCTACACTACAAGTGAATATGCGGATATTGTGTTTGTTTACGGGTACTGTGATGGTAATGCGCGCGCTGCTGTGAATGAGTACGCCCGAAGATTTCCAATGAGAAGAGTGCCCGACAAAGCGGTATTTACTAGAACATTTCAACGATTAAGAGAAACTGGGACAACTTCTTCGAAATCGCGAGCAGACGGTATTTTTGCACCCCTTCATAATAATCGAAGAACAGAAAATATCCTAGAACACTTCGATCAAATACCTTCAAGTAGCACGAGGAGATGTTCTTTGCAATTAGGCTATTCCCAGAGCATTGTGAACCGAACTCTGAAAGCAGATGGTCGCCACCCCTATCATTTGCAGAAAGTTCAGAATTTGCTTCCTGAAGACCTACCTCGAAGAAGAGAATTTTCAGAGTGGTTCTTGGAACAAATAACAAACGATGCTTCTTACTATCGGAAGGTGATTTGGACGGACGAGGCAACTTTTACCCGTAGTGGTATCTTTAACCAACATAATGCGCATATTTGGGCCCATGAAAACCCGCATGCTGTAAAAGAACAACATTTTCAACATGAATTTTCGTGCAACGTTTGGATGGGGTTATGCGACGATACACTCATTGGTCCATATTTCTTGCCTCCAAGACTAAATGGTCCGGCCTTTCTTCATTTCCTGGAAAATGAATTTGAAGCAATATTAGATGACATGCCTCTAATTGATAGAGCAAACAGGTGGTTCCAGTTAGACGGTTGCCCAGCCCATTACACTCTACTAGTGCGGCAATGGCTTCACAACCATTTTTCAGGAAGATGGATTGGTCGCGGTCGAGACTGTCCCCGTCCTTGGCCTCCGCGTTCCCCGGACTTAACCACTATGGATTTTTATGTTTGGGGCAGAATGAAGAGCAAAGTTTATGCTGAGCCCGTCAACGACGAAGCTAGTCTCCGAGCGAGGATCTTGCAAGCTGCCCAAGAAATACCACTAGCGGAGTGTCGTGCAGCCGCGCAATCAGTCATTCGCAGATGTCAACTTTGCATTGAAAATGACGGTGGACATTTCGAGCAGTTTTTGAAATAAAAGGCAAGAAAATCAATTTGGGCCTGCTATCTCTTTGAACGTCCGTAGCGCTCTTAGGAAGCATTTCCGGACACATGTTTATTAGAACTTTTTTGCTTAGAATAACATGCCCTATCCGTACCTTTCGTTTGTCGCGTTAAGTTTGACTCACCCTGTAGAGCTCTATTATTCATCTTTACTATCAAAGTACCAGAGTACACAAATGAGATGATATACGAGGGTGAGTCAAATATGAACCGGAATTTCTTTCGTATAGCTGGTAAGGCGTAGGGAGGAGGCTCGTACTGCTGGGCCTGGTAGACGGGGATATCACGTGACTTCCTGTATACCAGTCAGTCCCGGTCTCTCCGTTCTTCAGTTGGCATCGCAATCAGTAGGCAAGAGGTTTACCCTCAGGTCTCGCAATGCATTAATATAAAATTTCTCACAGTTGAAGGCGTCAAACCAGCTGAAGTTGTTCGAAGACTTGAAGCACAGTTGGGGAGACTTGTCTGACTGTACGAATGGCACAAACATTTTTTTGAAGGACGAACACAAGTTGAAAATGAACCTCATGTCCATCGTGTTCGAACCAGTGTGAATGAGCGAAATATTGCCACTGTTCGGCGCCTTCTGGAGGATGATCCACCATTTAACGTTGCTGAAATTGCAGCTCCGATCGGTATAAGCTTTGGAAGTCATTATAGATGAACTGGGGTTTCCACAAAGCCAATCTGACACGGTAAAGTTGAAGGAAGTCATTGGACAACACTGGAATACACTGCATACTGTCCTGACTTATCCCCATGTCATTCTCACAGGTTTGGGTCACTGAAAGAAGCACTAGGAGGTGAGCGACTCGTTGATGACGCTGGTGTTGAGGCTTTCGTGCGCAACTGACTGGAAACACGCCGTCGTTCTTTTCGTGATAATGGCATTAAGAAACTTCCAATCCGTTGAGAAAAATGTATAACAAAAGCAGGGAGATTATGTAGAAAAATAGTATGTATATTCAGGTTTGTATATTTTACCAATAAATTTAATAATCAAAATTCCTGTTAATATTTGACTCACCCTCGTATTAATCAAGCCAAATTTCCTTTTACAGTTCTGTGGTATTACTTTATCTGACTAAAACTCGGAAAATTTATTTTTTTGGTCAAAAGTCAGAGGGCAAATTATTTTCTCTCTGTGTTTTAGATAAACCCTGCATCGCGCTTCCTTTGAGATGGTTCGGCGCGGCGCCAGGGGGTAATGAAGACGCATTACTGAAAGCGTTTTATCATAATATTTTGACACATTTTCAGCGTACGTGTGATCTCTGCTATTTTATGAAGTATAATAAAAAATAAAACTGTCATAAACACGCGGGCTGATCAATGTATAGAGAGAATAACATAAGAATAAATTTAAAAAGTTGCCTTTATGAAGTATGTTTAATGCAGGAATAATCTAAAAAAAATTAAATGAGCGAGAGAGGCGCACATCTGCAGATGTCAGTGCTTCCAGGTATTCTAAATAATTTTTTTACGAGCCCCTCCAGCTACATATTCGTTCTGTGCGGAAATGTTTTGGAAATTTTAATAACGTTTTCATTTAATTGCCTTAGGGAAACGTACGTACAGGGTAAATATCCGTACATAACCGCAATTAAAAATTCTTAGTCATAAGGAATATATACATATATCAACTCTCCAATTTTGTTTTATGTATTTACAATATCTGCCCTTGGAACCACCTTCTTATTTTAAAAGGGCTGACCGATTTTCATTTTTTTTATGATACAATACTCCAAAAGTTCTTTTACATATTCTTATTATATAAATAATTTTAAAATTTGGCCAGTCTGGACTCCAGTCCAAAAATGGCCATTTGGCCATTTGGCCAGTCTGGAGTTCAATCAGTCATATTTAAAATGTTTCTGTACAAATTTTTATTTCAATACCTTATACAGGCGATCAGCACCATTAAACAATTTAAAAAAAATGATATAATTGTTTGACTCTGTACATTATATAATTATAGGTAGGTATAATACATATATGTTATACCTACGATGATGAGGTCTAGAGCTGATTTCGAGTTTAATGTGTTAAAGGGGTGTGAAGCAATAAAACGACATGAACTGAAAATGTACAGAAAAAAATCTAAGAATAACAGTGAAAATCCCATTGTTCTATTAATCCGGTCAAATTAGACCAAAAAGAAGAGTAAAGGTATATAAATTTACAGCAAGCTGAAAGTGCGTGTAATTGTTTAAAACATACTTAAAAATAACATCTGAAAGTTCCTCATCATTCCGGTGCCTGGAAAAAATTTATTCGAGGTCAAAGGTCAAAAATCTTGAAAAAATTGTTTTTTCGCGATTTTCAGCAAAAACGGTAAGTTTTATCATAAAATTATCTCAGACACAAATTGTAGATCATAAAATTTCTCTATAAAAAATGTACCAATACTTTTTTTTCTTAGAACCACCGTTTCTGATATATAATGAGTCAAATAATTGTAAAAATTGTAAAAAATTTCAAAAAAAGTAATTCGACTCAACAAGAAATTATCACGAACGGGATTCGGTTTCTTCTTTCTATGTACAAAGCTCCGAAAAAAACCACCTGCTTAGATAAGTATCGATATGCATGTTTCGTTAAAACACTAAAAATAAGAAACAGGTGCAATTAGCTTGTCTTCCTCCAACCTCAGTTGCTGCTCATCAACATCTTTTCCGGGTATATTACCAAGTTCAAGTGTGGCTTAGTTATCAGCTAGACCCAAAGACTGGGGTTGGAAGTTGGTCGACAGTACATTAGAACCTATTCAGACTTTACTCCCACCTGCGCCGGAAAAACTGTTGAACGCAATTTTTTGCAACTGTAAAAAAGGGGATGCAGCGCTAAATGTGGTTGTAAAAAAGTTGGACTGTTGTGTTCTCTGGCATGTACACATTGTCAAGGCCAGTCATGTTCTAATGCTGAATCACCAATAGTGGAGGATTCGTTTGATACCAACGAGGAACATGCGATACATCGCTATTGACGCAAGTTACTTACACCCAGGATGAAGAAAACGAACAAGACGAAGATCAAGAAGAAGAAGAAGATCAAGAAGAAGTATTTGAAGGTTATGAATCAGATGAATAAATTTCTACTCTATCTTTTTTAATTTCAATCGCTTTAATCATTTCCAACCCTTCCTAATATATTTTATTATGCAAGTTTTCAATTAAACAGAATCACAACAGACATGTGGAATAGGACTACTGGGGACACCACGTTAAAAAAACGCGCTAAGTACACTACCTCATAGGTGGCGTGGAAACGTGTGCATATTATGTCGTTTACAAATTTTACAATTATTTGACTCGTTATATCTCAGAAACGGTGGCTCTAAGAAAAAAAAGTATTGGTACATTTTTTATAGAGAATTTTATGATCTACAATTTTTGTCTGAAATAATTTTATGATAAAACTTACCGTTTTTCGAAAATCGCGAAAAAACAATTTTTTCGAGATTTTTTACCTTTGACCTCGAATAAATTTTTTTTCCAGGCACCGGAATGATGAGGAACTTTCAGGTGTTATTTTGAAGTATGTTTTAAACAATTACGCGCACTTTCAGCTTGCTGTGAATTTATGTACCTTCAAATGTCTAGATTGACCGGATTATATTGCATTTATTAACGGAGATACGCCGCCCAAAGATGCCGTGTCCCAGCGCGTGACGTCAGCGGAGCTTGACTGGCGGCTAGAAACACCAATATGTACATATGGCTGTACATATCTACACATCTACCACGTCGCCCTTTTATTGGCAGCTTTGGTATTATACTTATATAAGACTTTAGCGAACTCTGCATCATACTGTTAGGGTTAATGTCGATTAAACTGAGATTATGGTAATTAAACGCCGGTGTTCGATTATACTAGACGTTAGATACAGACTAACTCCCAGTTATAATATTCAGGGATAATATTTTTCGCCGCTTCCTATTATATACCTAGTAAATACTCTGTGAAAAAATATGTTTTTAGTGATTAGGAGGATTAAATTTAATATCTTCTATTGTAAGAATAGCTCACCAGAGTTTAACAGTTAGTACACATTCTTGTCATTGATAGTGAAGTAGCTATATTATTAATTTTAAATGTCACACAATTGTCCAGATTTTTTAAAATTAAAAAAATAGGTACAGGGAAATTAGAACCTTCTGCGTAAAAAATCACGGTTGAACACTTTTTAACTACTTAACAATGAACCACTTTTTTGCACTCAATAAGCATTCACTTTTACGGAGAATTTTTTCAACAGCGTGGGATGACAATAGATAACTCCTTGTTACCATTATTTCTAATATTTTTATTACCAAATATGAATCCGAAACAAAAGAAAAATTGAGTATTTCCTCAAAAAATTTACATTCTTTTTTAACATAGGAGGTTAATTTAAATAATTTCGTTTCAAAAATTAAGATTGTTTCCCCAACTATAAGGTTTACAAATGAACTTGAGAAAATGAACAATTACCATTTTTAGATTAGTTGTTAGAAATTCTGAAAATAAGTTAGAATTTGATCTATACAAAAAAGTACCGCTCCTGACATAAGTATATTCAGTGATTCACTATTATTTTCAATATAACTTAGCAAGTTTCCATTTTTAATACGTCATTTGTTAAACTTAAGTTCAAAGCCTAAAGTCATTTTACAATTTTAACCTAAGTAAATATCTGTTAAAATGTTCCTAATCAAATCACATGTAGATATTACACGCATCGACGTACATATAATAATAATAGTCTCGCCCCGTAGGCAACGGGCGCGCTCTGACTAGACGAAGTCCCCGTGACGTCACGATATCAGTGCATAATGCTTTTAAACGCTGTATCTCACGAACGGTTCATCGTAGAGCAACGAGTTTTAAATTTTTATTCTAGATTTCTTCACACTAAAACTTGAATTTTTGGTTCACACCCCCTTTAAGGGGTCTGGGAATAAATGAGGGTAATACACTTTTTCCTTGTCTATAGGTAATTTGCAAACGATACAGGATATACACTTCAAATTTAAAACACCTACTCTTCTAACCCCCTCCCCACGTGGAGTACGGGAGGGAAGAATTATATTAAAAAATATAAAAAAAAGTATTAAACATTTGTGAAAACTTACAATATGTGTAGCCAAACCAGATATTGGAATTTAATGTTTAATTGTTGCTGATGGTATTTTTGTTGTACTCAGGAGGGGATGGAGCGGTTGTTTTGTTGTGTTATAGGTTTTTGAGATACGAGAATTCAAATATCACATTATTAAGTTTCTATTATCAGTTTTCATATCCGTACTTCCATATCCATATAGATCGTCATTAATATGATGATCGTATGGCAGTTTGTGTGGTTTTTGACATCTCCACCGTCTTAAATTCCCTTAATATGGCTCCATTTTCATGAACAGAGATCTCAAAATCCCCTGAGGCCACTTCAAGACCGATTTTTGAATGATACGTTGATTGAAGGAGGATTATTCAGTCATTTATACTATTTTTCACAGATCTAGGTGCCATATTGGATCCACCATCTTGGATTCATACAAAGGTTCAGATGTATCTGAAAGTATTTGAAAAGAAGAATTTTTTACACCTCACTCCTTTCTCTAAAACTAATTGCAACTTTTTTTCCGAATTTTTTAAGATAATACTATGAAATATATGTATACACGGTGTCAATTTGAAAACGAACAGCATTTAGTATTGCCTAAATTAATGACAGTATCAAAAGTTGGCGAAACATGTCAATATACATATCAAGGGGGACAACTTTTGAGGCATTTGTTGTCGTATTACTTTCAACCCCCTAACCCCCAGTGCACCTACCCCTAAAATTTTAAATGGCAACCCCTATTTCTTCTGCCATTTTTGAGTTTCTCGTACAATTCCATTATTTTTTTTTCAAAATTGAAGTACTTAACCTCACGAATGTGTGAAATAGAGTTACAAGAGAGAACAGAGCTATAGAGCCTCTTATAATTCATGAGGTGGAAATCAAAAGAGACGCCAATGAAAATCCTCCCTCCTCATTATGTACGCCCAGTAAGAGAGTGGTTGGATAAACATTATCCGGAGCAGTGGATTGGTAAAAGAGGACCCATTGATTGGCCACCTAGGTCACCAGATCTGACACCTCTCGATTTCTTCCTATGGGGTCACTTGAAATCAGTTGTATTCAAAACTCATCCAGATTCAATTGAACAACTGTAGCAAATAATTGTACAAGAATGTAGGGCTATTTTACCTGAAACTCTTCGACACGCCCGCGAACAGTTTGAATATCGGCAAATTTTGATACTGTCATTAGTTTAGGCAATATTAAATGTGTTCGATTTCAAATTGACACCGTGTATACCTTTATCATAACTTAACCAGAGTAAGGACTTGATTCGATTTTCAGCTTAGTTGAGGGTTGAGAAAAATACAAATATGTATATAACTCTTTAATTATTGGTTTCCATTTTTTGTTGAACCCGAAAAAGTGAAAAAAAACTTTTGTACTAGATTCCGTGGAAGCAGTTTTTGTTATTATTATCCTTACTCTCTAATTTTCAACGAGAAATAACTGTTGAGGACACCCTGTCTCGGCTACCTTGTACATAATAATTATTTACTGATTGGGTAGCGCTTCTTGTTCAAGGATTCTCTAATAATTACGGTTCTTTTTCTTTGGAAATGTTCTGGCGAGGAGTTTTAAATAAATGAGTGTTAACTTTTATGGCGACAACAAGTAGGTATAGCCGTCAGTATCAATTATGCAAATTTAACAAAAAAATAAAATCCTGTGCGCTGTTATGACACTGAATAATGGAATATACTCGGTATTTAACTATAATTATAACTAAAAGTTTGGAAAGACGTTATGAACTCTTCCTAATTGCAGATTTCTTAGTATATAGCAAAATGAGAGGATTGAAATGAGAAAGCCAAGTGCCTGTGTAAAATTACTCGTATGTATTTCAATTATATATCGATGTTTTGATAGAAGACGCCAAGTTAAATTTTTTAAATTTGATAGACAGAATACGCAGGTGACTTTTTAGTACGTATTTAGTCTACAGAATCGTTGTCTCATAAGGAATACTAAATCTCAGGTATGTGAGGGTGTTTGCCACAATAGTTTATTTCTTTTTTTAATATAGATGCTGAAAAAGCCCTCCACAGCACCAAATCAATAGTAGACGAGGTGTGTAAATTAAGTAATGAGACAGATTTTTTTTTTTTTTTTTTTTTTTGTATTCGAATATAATAATTACAATTCAGTATTATCTCCTTCGAAATAACATCCCTGGGAAGCCACATAACGCTGGAGACGGTTCTTCCATTCTTCATAGCAATTCTGGAAACCATATACTGGAATTGCCTTCAGCTGGAGCCATTTGAATGTTTTCTATGGTCCCAAAATGACGTCGCTTGAGGTGATTTTTCAATCTCGAGAAGAGATGAAAGTCACAACGACTCAAATCAGGCGAATAAGGAGGCTGAGGAACCATAGGAATGTTTTTACTGGCTAAAACTCGTTTACTGAAATGGCTGTGTGACAAGGCGCATTATCGTGATGCAACATCCAGTTGTTCTTGATGTTTGGTCTCACACGCATGACCCTTTTTCGAAGTTGTTTAAGAATATCTCTGTTTAAGAATATCGCCGTCTAAAAGTGTTGATTTACTGTTTGGCCCGGACGCACCAACACTTTGTGGACAATTCTCTGGCTATCAAAAAAACAAACAAATCAGCATGCATTTGATCTTCGACTTGCTCATTCTTGCTTTTTTGGGTCTTGGAGATCTTGAAGTGTACCTTGGCTTTTTGGCTCTTACTATGCTTTGGCTCTTGGTTTCCGGGTCGTACTCAAACACCCAAGTGTCATCACCAGTAATGACACGTTCCATAAAAATGGGGATCATTTTCAATCGATTCCAAAAAAGTCAAGACACCTTTCTCTTCTGATGCCCTTTGTTCCTGCGAAAGGTTTTTTAGAACCACTTTTGTGCAGATTTTTCTCATCCCCAATTCGTTCGGAAATCTGATGAACAGTGGTGTGATTCAAATTTAACTCTTCCCCGATCTTTCCTGTCTCAACCAATGATCTGAACGCATAAGATTCCATGATTCTGTCGGTATTTTCGTGGTTTCTTGAAGATGAAAGCCTTCACTACGTGGTTCATCTTCAATCGACTCTTTCCCCTTCTGAGAATGCCTTAAACCACCGAAAAACCTGGGCTCTTGAAAAAAACAATGTCTCCGTAGCGTGTTGAGGTTTTGCAAAAGTATCCGTTGCGCTATGTCGAAGTCTGAAGCAAAACCTGATAGCACACCATTGCTCAAAATTAATGTCACTCATTTTTAAAAAGCACTAGAAAAAAACTTGTACTGAAGGTGCATTACATGTTAACCTACCTCCAGGTCCCGTCTCCGCAGTGTTGCTAGATCGAGAGCTACATTGCCAGTCTCATTACTTAATTTACACACTCGTATGCACAGCGGACAATGGTCTAAATGTCGATCAACTCTCACTGTGGCTAGTATGAAATTGATTGATTATGTTTTTGCTTTTTAGAATACTTAAATATTTTTAAACATACTTAAGAATATTTTACTTTCACATGAAAGTATAATATCGATGAAATGTTTTTTGACTAAATAGGCCTAAAATTTTCTGAAAAGTCGAAATTTTAAGTTTAACTGAAAACAGTTTTTGGTCTGTCTGTCGATCTGTTTACATTTTTATGTTGCACGATATTTCGAAAACGCTTTGAGATATCAATTTGAAATTGAAACTGAAACACTTATGTATCTTGCCCAGATCGGTCCCTAGCTGATCTCTAGATTTTGAGCTTAATCGGTTGAATTAAAAATTTGTGAAGGCATAAATGTATGGCCAAGCTTAATCAGAACATTGTTTTGATTAATAAGCTCAAAACCTAGAGCTGATGGGATTATTTGTTGTCTCACGGTAGGGGTGTGGGCAAGGGGAGTTTTATTTTTAATATGAATTAAGAAAGATATTCTTGTGACGTGTTGTTTTATAGGATTTTGATGTAGAGGAATTCAAATATCAAATTAGTAAGCCTCCACTCTCATTTTATTTCCAATATCCACGTAGTGGAGTGGACGCTACAGTATGGATGAAAATGTTTTAAACATTTGTATTGGCTGAATAGGTCTACAGACAGACCGACATACAGACAGAAAATTTGTTTTCGTTTGAACTTCAAATCTCGACGTATCAGAACATTTTAGGCCCATTTAGCCGATAAGAATTAAAAAAAAATCATGAACACTATATTTCTACTCTACTATGAGGATGTAGACGTTGGGGACAGTTGGGGATGCAGGGCGTTGAAGACAGCTTTGAAATATCCTCTCAAACGAGGTGTCATTGAGAAGGGAGGGTGTCACTTCCCCGTCTCATTTGAAAAATTTGATCACAGCGCCCTCTGTGAGGTGGATCAAGTGACGTATGTCACTTTTATGTTAGAAAGTAGTAGAATAATAAAAAATAAAAACATTTTAACTGGTTTTTGTGCGGCGTCAATATCTTGCTCCGGCAAAAGTTATAGGAGAGAGGCACTTTTGAGCCGCACTGTATGTACTTATTTCTTATCTAGATACGTGGAAGACAAATAATTTTTGCCTTATGGCGGTAAAACAAGAGTACAATAGGCCTTTCACTCATAGATAGACTACTAGCTGATAATGCGAATTAGTGGAGCAGTTACAATGGATACACGCAAAAATGTCATTATTAAATATACATCATTTATTAAGGAGCATTAATGTTATAGCAAATAAGGTACAAAGGCAAATATATAAATATAATGGTACATACTTGCACAATAAAATTTTCCAACACTGGCATGATCTACCTTCGTAACAATACACTTTAATTATTGTTAGCACCGTAAAAAACCGTTACCACGTTTATACTGAACTACATTTATATTATTTTCACGGTGTGTGAAAACTAACGTTACATTTAAGATCGACAGCGTTCTGCGTGAATTAATGGGTCCTGGAGGATTTTTTTTTACAATGGATCTACCAGACGATTTTTCAGTAATTCTAGAGATGTACTATATAAAATAAATAACTAGTTGGAAATATAACGTAGAAACCATATAACGTATATTCTTAGCTATATAATGTTAGCTAGAAACAATATAACGTTAGCTAGAAACTATATAACGTTAGATTTTATATAACGTATATTCTATATAACGTAGAAAATTTTCCGTAGAATACGATGGTATTTTTTAAATTTCAAAATTTTGCTATTTTTTAAAAGTTGACTACCATACTGGATCCGCCATTTTTGTTTTTTGAAAATCTGACGTTAGATTCGTAATCAGCGACCCCAAAAACCATGGAATATATTATTCACTTGCCACTTACTATCTCACAGGATGAGAAAATACGCTAAAACTACATTTTTTCACCCTTTTTTTGGGACAGTGCCTGGTCGACACCCATTATGAATTAAAAATTAATCGAAAGTAGAAAAAAAAAGAAAGAAATTAAAAAAAAATATATCGAACAAAAATCGTCATACATTTAGAAATTTCGATTTGAAACTCTAATCCTCAAAATAAGGGTGAAAACTACCCCCAATAATTTATAAATATTATGAAAATATTTTTATCGTATTCTACGCAAAAAAATACATCGAAAACCATTGCAACCTTCTTTTTAATTTTTTTCATTTTTTAATTGAGAAAGATTGAAATTTTAGAGTTGAAACGAAAATTAGTATTTTCTCACCCTCACCTCACCTCAAAATTTTAGGGGAGTTAGAGTTTTTGGAAGTACCTACTATCTATTGTGATATGTTTCAAACAGAAATTTTTTTGATCTCACTTGGAGTGAAATGCCCCATATGCACTGTAGTAGACCATAGATATACGTGAGTCAGAAAGAATGGGACAAGATTAAACTGGAGATACTAGACACCAAAATATTATGATTGAGCTCAACATGCCTTATATCAATGTCGCTAGTTTAAGAGATACAGCGTGTTCAAAGTTTAAATTTTATTCTGAAATTTCTCAATAATTAAGAAAGTTTTGATAGAATAAATCTGAAAATTTGTAGTTTTATATTTTTTGGTGCGAGAATTGAAAAAAAGAAAGTAAATACATTTAAATGCAAATAACTTAAAAACCGATAGATTTAGGCGACCTAAACAAGAGTACTTTTTGCCTGTAGAATTGAGCGTTCTTCTAGACACCAATTTTTAGATTTATACTATCAAAATTTTCTCAACTATACTGTATACAGGACGTTCCAAGAAAATGCTCTCAATTGCCGCTAACACACTGACACGTGTTTTTTTAACAGACTGTATAACTAATACTACATTCATAATATAATATTCATTTAGGTCATAAATGTCATAATATGGCATAAAGAACATATGAGTCATAAAAGTCATAACGCTCATATCGTTTACAGGTCGTATCCACATGTCACATTTGTAAGAATATAACTTTGTTTTTAACGATTTAGTTCAATTAACTGTGGAAAATTTTGATATGGAAGTAGTGATTTCATTGGCATGGATTCAATGATTTGGGTAATGGCCAAACCAAATCATCATGGGATCATTGGGCTCATGAATATATGATGTGGATGTAGTACTTCTAGGCAGCGGTTTTTATGTTGGTTTGTACCATTAAAACCCGTAACATATATTTTTTTACATAAATTCGTTGATCCACGCCGAAGAAATTTGTTTTTTTATGTTTCTAATCCCCATTAAAATTGTTTCTCAAAGATAATATTAATGATACATTCCATCTTAGGTCACTATCAACTTGTGATAAAAATTCCGACTGGGGAAACTCGATCTATGCGGTTAGACAGAGGCGTTCTCTGTCTAACCGCACTTTCACACTTTTCTGAAATCTCAAACAATCTATTAGAGTGGTTTATGGTGGTATGCATTTACATTTTAGATACTTTATATCGATTAATTTGCCAAATTTCAAGTAAATACATACAGTGTGGAAAAATGAAAGGAATAACTTCATTATTTCAGAAACAATGAAGTTAACGTCGATTTTCGTTTTTGAAAAGACACTTTTACATGTACGTACCATTTCGATAGTCATTTGTTAGCGCGTAATGACGTCATCGCAAATTTTTTAAATGGAACCCTTATATTTTTTTGCCGGATTCTTGAAGACTATGACTTGCAGAATTCAGCAATATACACTTGTAGTACATTATTCATTCAACTTCCGGAGAAAAAAAAAAAACTTTACAGGAAAGAAAATTAAAAAAAAAATCAATCCTTACTTAATTTTCAAATATCACAAACCAGAATTGTTTATTTTAAAAACAATTTAATAACACAAAACAAAACCAAACAAAATTTACATAAACTTAATTCAATGTTCAAAATTATTATCATTTTTGCTGCATACAGAAGTATAATTCGCGTACGTTTTTGCAGTACGTTTTCGAATATTGCTGTACTTATCAACCCTTTATTTCATTATGAATCTGTTGCTTTAGGTCTTCTGGGTCTCTGGGACTGGTAATATTAAGTGTTGATTTTAAATAGCCCCACAGAAAGAAATCCAGAGGCGTCAAGTCTGGAGACCGTGCAGAGCCATTCAATCGGCCCCTTCTGCCCAACCCACCGATTTGGAAACATGTCATCCAAATAATTTCTCACTCTATGGGTTGTAATGCTGGGCTCCATCCTGTAGGAACCATAAATTAGCACTAGGAATATCTGGATCCTCCTTTATTAGGATATAATACATTCAGTGCGGGAATTAATTCGTTCTGTAAAAATGTCAAATACGTATCTCCATTTAAGTTACCTTCGAAGAAATAAGGACCAACGACCCGGTTTCCGACTAGCCCGGCCTACACATTTACTTTTCAGGATACTGGTATGTGCTTCCATTACCCAGTGTGGGTTTACATCTGCCCAATACCGACAATTATGTCTATTTACAGTTCCGGTAAGGGGAAAGTGGACTCATCATAAAACATTAAATTGCGTAGAAACATTGGATTTGCATTACAGATAGTCAACATTTGCTCACAAAACTGCACGCGTCGATCCGGGTCATCTTCATTCAGTTCGTGTATCAACTAAACTTTATAAGGATGGTATTTGTGATTCCTAAGGATTTTTTGAATGGATGAATGTGATATGCCGTGTTGCTGTCTGAGTTACGAGAAGATGCATGATGATTTTCTTGAACGCTTAGTAACACATTTAAGCTCATTTTCTCATTTACAACTTTGGGCCGTGTCCCTTTGGGTAACTCATTCACATTACCATTAAGAATTTCAATTCTCTCTGTAATTGTTAAATGCATTTTGAAAAGTATACACGATTACAGGGCTAAGTGGTGGTACGTGATATGTCAGTTCATATCTTGAAATCGACGATAGAGTTCCACTGTTTTTTTAGGTGATGACTATACATTATTATATCTTTTTCAGAAAAGGATTTATAGTGAAAAAATGTCAGTAAGCCTGCGAAAAAATTAAAACACTACATTCTGGCTGTAACGTTCTTGTAGGATATTTGCAGTATATTTTTTCATAATCTAGAAATTTTATAATTAGAAATATTATAATAATTTTAATTTTATAGGAATATTTTGTTTCCAAAATTAAAATGGCTCATAACTTTTTGAAACAAAAATATTTTGTAACAAATCGAAAACGTATCTCCTATATTTTTTTCAGATTATGAAAAAAATATACTGCAAATATTCCACAGAGCGTTACTGAGAACCCAGGGAGTGCTCCAGTGTTTTTGAACATTTTTTCGCAAACTTTGCTGACGGTTTTTTCACTATAAATCCTTCTGTAAGAGATGTATAGTCATCACCTAAAAGTGAAGGGTCCCATGCGTCAAGATTTCAAGATATGGCTAACTGAAATATCACGCACCGCCACTGCTTACAAGTAATTAATCAGTTGTCAGATGGAAGCTAATTCGATTTTGTTAATCTGTCAAACGCAGCTCGCAGGTGACTTGATATTTATTTTTCTTATTTTGAAATGATGTGAGGCCCCAAAATACAGTTTTATAAATTAGATTAATGAATTAGCTTGTTAAAAAATTTTGAATTGTGATTGCGAATTTTTTTAAAATTTCTTTCCTGTTTTAAAGTTTTTATTTTTTTTTCTCCGGAAGTTGAATGAATAATGTACTTACAAGTGTATATTGCTGAATTCAACAAGTCATAGTCTTCAAGAATCCGGCAAAAAATTGCGATGACGTCATTACGCGCTAACAAATTAACATCTATCGAAATGGTGCACGTACATATAAAAGTGTCTTTTCAAAAAAACAAAATCGACGTGTTCAAGGAAATTTCACGAAACTTCATTGTTTGCGAAATAATGAATTTATTCCCTTCATTTTTTCCACACCGTATTAAACTGTACTGATGTCAACACCTGGTGCTAAAAATGAGTGATTCCTTAAATTTCAACTGGAAGCAAAAAGACGACAGAAATGCAGCGAGCCTCTTGTCTATCGACAATTTTCACTGAGAATGATAGATAACCTTCGAAAATCCCATGGCAGTTATCCATTATCTCGTTAAACTTCCGTCTGAAGCGAACTACTTAAATGTGTCCAGTGCCGTAACACAATAAATAGCCTTTGAGGATTACCTGTAGTCAGAAGTAAAAGAAGTGATCGATGTTGAGTTTCTCACTATTAATAAAATTACTATTCAATTTTCCATCATTACTTTATATCCAGTCTCTGAATGACATTACCTCCAGAATTTTGATATCCAAAAGCATTTTTATCTAATCGGAAAAAATGGGACAATGTGGTGACGATTCTATTATCTAATATTATTATGTAATATTGATCTATTTTATGTGATATATTATTATTTTTTACTTCCACATCCAAGTAGTGGGAGTGGAAGTATAGCGAAAGTTAGTCGAAAAAAAAATTTTTCCGTTTGTCTGTTTATCTGTCTGTTAACCTTTTTTGGTGTGAACTTAATCAGTTAAGGGCTTGGGGGGTTAAATGGGGGTATTATACATTTTCTTTGACTATTAGTAATTTTCAAACGAAGCAAGATATGAATTTCAAATTTGAGATACATGTATAGCAAAGCAGAGTTTACAAATGTAAAATTTCTGGCTTAATAAGGAAGGGTTGAGGTGCTCGAAGGGGGATAAGTATTTAAAATAAGTCAAATACAATTTTTAACTTATAACTATTTCCACTAACATTAACTTTAGTAATTAGTAAGTTTATAGAGCTCTAAGAAAAAATTCGTACTCCTTTTCAACAGCCCCACCTCCCCTCTAAGGGATAAGGGGGTACCTAAAATAAATATAAGAGAAAGTTTACAAAATCGCGAAACGTATATGTGGGGCCAAGCTACAACATGAATTTATTTTCATCTGGTGTTATTTGATCTCCCATGGGTGGGTAGGGGGCAAGGCGAGTTGTATTTTACCATAAATTAAGGGAAGATATTCATGTGACGTGTTGCTTTATAGGTTTTTGAGATTCAAATAATCTCATGAATAAGCCTCTAGTTATTTCCCCATTCAGGTAGTGAATAAAAAAAAGGCAAATTGATTGACACCAGGAAGTTCAAGGAAGATGAATGAATAGAAGGTGACTTGGTCAACAGGACAAGAAGAATAAGTAGTTAAGGGAGGGGCAAAAGAAAAAATAAATGTAGGCCAAGGAAATCAAGTAGGACAAGTATGTAAATCAACGAGAATAAAGGAGAGTAATGGGAGGGCATGAAGGACAAGGAAGACAAGAGGACAAGAAGGTTAAGGAGAGCAAAAGAAGGTTAATGAGGAGGACAGTTGGAGGACAAAAGAACAAAAGGAGGACGAAAGGTAGACAAAAGGCCGATAAATAAGGATAAGTGACGGCAGAAGGAGGACAAATGGAGGTCACAAGGAGGACAAATGGAAGCTAAAGAGGAGAGGGAGATTAAGGAGGACAATGAAGTTAAGGGACACAAAAGGAGGTTAAGAAGGAGAAGGTGAAAAAAGAAAGTTAAGGACAGCAGGAAGTACCAACTGAGGTTCAGAAGAGCAAATGTTAAAGCTTAAGAAGTCGAATGGTATTAAAAGTCAGAGGTCAAGGAAGTTAGGGAGGTGAAATCTTAAAGACTTCAATGTCAAAGATGGGAGAGGTGAAAAAGGTCAAAAGAAGAAGTTAAAAAGGTAATGTAAAAAAAAAGTCAAAATGTTCGTGTTTATGAAAAAAACCGCTGCCAATGGAATCACTTTTTCTACATTTAAATAGACTAAACCGCTAAAACCTTCAAGTTATATTCTTAAAAGTGTGATATTATGTATTTGGATATGCCCTTTATGACCAACTTGATATCTATGACATCTATGCTTTCATATACCTTCATGGCCTTTACGACCTGTATGACCTACTGATATAACCGTTAGGATATTTGGTATACATATACCATATCATAGTGTATCATAATATACTATGATATGCAAGGCGTAGCCAGGGGGGCGATGGGGGCGATTGCCTCCCCCCCCCCAAAGGGTCAAGTAAAACCAAAATACTGGGGGAATGCGGTTGCTGTTGCCTGTAGTGACCTTTTTTTTTTGGCTTTTATGTTTAATCTGCAGCGATCGCCCCCCCCCCCCCAAAGGGTCAAGTAAAACCGAAATACTCGGGGGAATGCGGTTGCCCTTGGCTGTAGTGACCTTTTTTTTAGCTTTTTTGTTTAATCTGCAGCGATCGCCCCCCCCCCCCCCCCAAAGGGTCAAGTAAAAACCGAAATACTCGGGGGAATGCGGTTGCCCTTGGCTGTAGTGACCTTTTTTTTTTAGCTTTTTTGTTTTTTGTTTAAAGGAGGACAAATGGAAGCTAAAGAGGAGAGGGAGATTAAGGAGGACAATGAAGTTAAGGGACACAAAAGGAGGTTAAGAAGGAGAAGGTGAAAAAAGAAAGTTAAGGACAGCAGGAAGTACCAACTGAGGTTCAGAAGAGCAAATGTTAAAGCTTAAGAAGTCGAATGGTATTAAAAAGTCAGAGGTCAAGGAAGTTAGGGAGGTGAAATCTTAAAGACTTCAATGTCAAAGATGGGAGAGGTGAAAAAGGTCAAAAGAAGAAGTTAAAAGGTAATGTAAAAAAAAGTCAAAATTTTCGTGTTTATGAAAAAAAAACCGCTGCCAATGGAATCACTTTTTCTACATTTAAATAGACTAAACCGCTAAAACCTTCAAGTTATATTCTTAAAAGTGTGATATTATGTATTTGGATATGCCCTTTATGACCAACTTGATATCTATGACATCTATGCTTTCATATACCTTCATGGCCTTTACGACCTGTATGACCTACTGATATAACCGTTAGGATATATGGTATACATATACCATATCATAGTGTATCATAATATACTATGATATGCAAGGGCGTAGCCAGGGGGGCGATGGGGGCGATTGCCTCCCCCCCCCCAAAGGGTCAAGTAAAAACCAAAATACTCGGGGGAATGCGGTTGCTGTTGCCTGTAGTGACCTTTTTTTTGGCTTTTATGTTTAATCCGCAGCGATCGCCCCCCCCCAAAGGGTCAAGTAAAAACCGAAATACTCGGGGAATGCGGTTGCCCTTGGCTGTAGTGACCTTTTTTTTTTTTAGCTTTTTGGTTAAATTGCAGCGATCGCCCCCCCCCAAAGGGTCAAGTAAAAACCGAAATACTCGGGGGAATGCGGTTGCCCTTGGCTGTAGTGACCTTTTTTTTTAGCTTTTTTGTTTAATCTGCAGCGATCGCCCCCCCCCCAAAGGGTCAAGTAAAAACCGAAATACTCGGGGGAATGCGGTTGCCCTTGGCTGTAGTGACCTTTTTTTTTTTTTAGCTTTTTTGTTTAATCTGCAGCGATCGCCCCCCCCCCCCCCCCAAAGGGTCAAGTAAAACCGAAATACTGGGGAATGCGGTTGCCCTTGGCTGTAGTGACCTTTTTTTTTTTAGCTTTTTTGTTTAATCTGCAGCGATCGCCCCCCCCCCCCCCCCCCCAAAGGGTCAAGTAAAACCGAAATACTCGGGGAATGCGGTTGCCCTTGGCTGTAGTGACCTTTTTTTTTTGACTTTTTTGTTTCATCTTTATTGAGCGCCCCCCCCCCAAAGATAACTACTGGCTACGCCCTTGATTATATGGTATATGTATGATAGTCTATATGGTATCAATGACCTAAACGAACTAAATGACTTCTAATATATAACCTCTATGACATTTATGAAGGGGGGTGTTGTAAGAAAATAGAAGATTTTTATAGAGTTCTTTCGCTGAACAATTATTAAAATTTATGCTGAAAACATTTGTTTTACCTATTTTTAATACTTACCCATTCAACTTCCTCAACCCCCTCGCATAGTATGCTAAAAACCTTTATATGTGCAGACCTTGTTTATATTGTACATGTGTCTCAAATTTTAACTGCATATCTTGCGTCTTATTAACTATAGACAAGGAAAAAGAGTGTTACCCCCTTTATCCCCCAATTCGTTAACCTACTGATGTACCTCCTCGCGGTACATAAGTGCTCCAATTTTCAAGTTGATATCTTAACGTGTTTTCGAGTTATCGTGGACACAAAAAAGGTTTATGGACAGACAGAGAGACAGACCGACAGACAGACAGACAGAAAATTTTATTTTGTTTGAACTTCAAATCTCGACATTTCAGAACTTTTAAGCCTATTTAGCCAATCAAAAGTTTTAAAAAAATGTTCATGATTACTATACTTCCTATAGTATAAATATACTATATACTATATAACGCTATGAAACTCTATGACAACCTATATTTAAACTACTACAAATAAACTTTATTATCCGTTTTATAAATGATTTATAACTAACAAAATCACTGTAACAAGAAGGTATCTGTGAATCCTTAATTGATGCTAATTGACTTTAGCAACATGTAGAAGCCTGGCAACAGGAGCATTGCAAGTTAGCAACATGGTTCCCAGTATGTTTCGATACAATTTAATTTACCAGCAAGAGTGTTTTACTAGGAAAATAAGCGATTTCCTTATCAAATTATTTGTCATTGCGGGAAGTGAACAAACACAAATAAATGCAACAATCCCTCGCCAATCTAAGCTAGCACGTTTTCGGGTTAATTGGAAAATATGAAATCATAAGATGACTAAGATTTCAATATTCTAACTCTCCATTCCTTTCGAATTTACACGTATAGGTTCTTGTTGCAAAATAGAGAAGTGGTTTGTACTACCTTTATAACCCAAAAACGCAGATTTCCTGCAAACATGGTCACATACATGCAGTCAAGTCATATAATTCTTGATTTATAAAGACTTACACATAAACAAATTTATTATCATAGTTATTGATGATATACAGGGTGGAGCCATTTTAATCTCTCCGCCCGAATTTCTCAGAACCTAAGCTAGATACGAAAATAACGTTTAGACAAAAAGTTGGAGGGGGCAGAGGGGGCCACGCACTGGTGTCAATGACTTTGACCTTGAACCTGATTTTCAAGGTTACTTCAAGGTCAGTGATTTTTTTAAATGGGAACACCTACTTTTGACTCGGGATTTGAAAGAGGGGTAAATTTTACGTCGAAAATGATCCTTGTCAATAAGGTCATGGCAAGGTTGAATGAAGGTAAAATTTTCGAAAATTGTTAAATAACGAGGGCTAGCTCGGGATAGAGATTGGAAACAGTAAAATTTTTCTGATTAAAGTTGTCAGGGTCGAATAAGATCACTTCCGAATACCAATGACGTTAAACCCGGTTTTTAAGGTTATTTCAAGGTCAAAGTGATTTATCAAGCGTGAAACCCTATTTTTGACCTCTGATTTGAAAAAAAGCAAGAGAAATTGGTCGAAAATTATATTTCTGTCAAGTTGATGATAGCTATTCCTCGTTATTTAACAATTCTCGAAACTTTGACCTTCATTCGACCTTGCCATGACCTTGTTGACAAGTGCCATTTTGGACGTAAAATTTCCCGCTCTTTTAAAATCCGGGGTCAAAAGTAGGTGTTCCCATTTAAAAAAAACATTTTTAACCTTGAAATAAGCTTGAGGTCAAAGTTCAAGGTCAAAGTCATTAGCACCAGTGCGTGGCCCCTCTGCCCTTCCAACTTTTGTCTAAACGTTTTTTTCGTATCTAGATTAGGTTCTGAGAAATTCCGGAGGGGATATTAAAATGGCCCACCCTATAATGTATAGGATTATAAAGTGTTTACAGACATTTATAGCATGACAGGATTTGGTGAGATATACTTAACTATTTGTTGACAAAAAAAATACTAAAAAAAAACGACGTTTTCCACGAAACACCGAACTACTACACTTTTCTCGACGCGCGTTTCGCCAACTAATTAAGATTAAAACTAGTTCTTAATAAGTTATATCTTAATAAGTTGGCATGGAGAAGATTAAAACTAGTTTTAATCTCCTCCTGAAGATCCCAACTTGGTTGGCGAAACACGCATCGAGAAAAGTGTAGTAGTTCGGTGTTTCGTGGAAAACGTCCAGTTTTTTGTTTCTACGCCGAAGGTTCCAGTACCCACTCCAGGAAAAATACTGGTACGTAAATTACTGTCTGAAGGTTACAACAAACACCGACTATTTGAATGGCAACGATTATATGAAATCTTTGCAATTATAATCAAGATGCCTTTAGTAGCATTTGCTATGCACATTGATGTGTACCAAAAGTTAAAGAAACTTTAACGTCAAAATTATGTCTGTTAATTCTACGTTATTGTACACATACACCTCTCTCTCATATTTGTTACGAATCTGCTCTCTCGTTTCCATCCATGAGTCAACTTTGTTGGACACACTGGAATACGTCCAGTATCATTTACACACTATAGTATAGGCAATAGGTCATGTAGGTTACAAAAGTCATATGGTTCATACATATTATTTCGGTAAAAAGGGTCATATGGGTCATATTATGGGTCATATGGGTCATTATATTCAATCATAAAAGCAATGTGAGTCACATGTCATATGACTCATAAAGGTCGTATGAGATAATATGACTCATATTGATTATATGAGTGGTAAAAGAGAAGGCTCATAAGAGTCATGAGTCATAAAGGTGATATGAGTCATAAACGTCATCAGCTAGAAAGATTGTGAGTCATGTGAACCATAAAAATGATCCACATCCATGTACTGAAGTGGTAGTATTAATAAAAAAAGTAGTATTAATGAGGTTTGGAGCTGATTTTGAGTTTAATCAGCTTAGGGGGTTGGGGGATAAATGGGGGTACTACATTTTCTCTTTTGCCTATTAGTAATTCGCAAACGATGCGAGATACGAATTTCAAAACTGAGACAAATATACAAAATAATAGAGTATGCAAGTATAAAAACTTTTAGTAAAATATAATATGGCAGGGGGTTGAAGGGGTTGAAGGGGGGGTAACTTTGTAAAATAGGTCAAATACATTTTAATATAAATTTGAATACCTACATAACGAAGAGAGTTTTAAACAAATTGCTACGTTTTTCCTGCTCCCCTCCTTAGGGGTAGCGGGATAATTAGAATACAGTATAAGAAAAACGTTATTGGGAAGGAGGGAGGGTAAGTAGGGTTCTATCTTAATGTGAAAAAAAGAATATTCATGCCACGTGTCGTTTTATAGATTTTGTGGTGGAAAAATTCAAATTTCACATATCTCCACTCTGATTCTTCTTCCACATCCATGGAGTGGAGTCCATTGGGTCACCACGATCGATGCGGTTAATGTCATCCTGTGGACCATTGGAGTTAATGGGAATAGGGTCACTGGGGTCAGTGGGATCATTGGGGTTATGAAATCATTAGGATTATGGGATTGAGACATGGATCATTGAGGTCGTGGGATTATTGGGGTCGTAGAATTATTGAGGTTATAGGATCATTGACTTTATCGGATTACTGGGGTCAATGGGATCATTTAGATTATGGGATCATTTAGGTTATGAGATCATTGGGATCATGGACTCATTGAAATCATGAAATCATTGGAGTCATAAGATTATTGAGATCATAGGATCATTAGGGTTGGGGTTAATTGGAAAATTATTTTAATAGTCAAACCATAAACAAAGCTTTTTTTTAACAATTATGTCTAATTAAAAGTGGAAACAATAGATGTGGAGGTAGTGATTCCTGAGGCAGGTTTTTTTTATTGTGTTGTTTTAGTATAGTTGACACGGGATATATTAGTTCTTTAGTTCTGTTTTATAAATATTATTTTTTTAATATTATTTTATAAATATTAGTTATAAATATTATAATATATAAGTAGTTATAAATAAATAATTGTTGATAATAGAAAATCATGTTTTTATTATTAATGTTGAAATATTTATGGTTAAATATTTTTTTAGTTATATAAAAAAATGTAGTTACATTATTTTTCCATTTGTCATTAGCTTTCAAGCTATGTATTTATGGGTTATATTAGGTAAACTAGTCAAAGCATTAACTAGTGCCGATATTATACCGTTAATCCGACAAATTTCAACGTTTGTAAAAAATTAAGTCAATTAAGCATACGAGGGCCACATCACATCACGCGACACACTATCGTATCAAATTGTCCTGGAGGTTATTGTACTGCTGATTAACGATTACATATCTAATTCCATATTTGTGTCAAAATTAGAAACATACAGCTTAGATATTTTGCATTGTTAAACACGAGAAAGCAAATATATCCTTATAATATACTACACTCAGAAACATACAGTTTAACTTGGAAATATGTTTATAAAAATGTTATTTGGAAAAAAATGTTTGTTTGGAATAGCTGTTATACATTAAAAAATATGTCTCAACTTAGGAATCGCGCTGCATTTAATACCATTTAACGTGTATCCACATACAAGGACAGTGTAACCACTTATCCTATCAATATATCAATATAATAATTTTATTTCGTTTTTTAAACACATACCAGTGGCGGCTCGTGTTAAAAAATGTGGGGGTTGTAAATTAATACTTAATATATTAGTCTCATAACAATGTTATAGGAAAAAGCGCATTATTTTGGTTGGTACAATTGGAGGAAAAAGTCGAAGTATAACAACAGTACTCTGTTGTTATACTTTATAGAAAAGATTATTACCATTAACAAATTATAAACTATTTTTTGTCGCTAAATCTAATAATAAATAGATTTCATCACAAATCTTCTTTTAAAAAATAGAATTTACTGAGTTATGGCTTTTTAAAGCTAATTTTCACATTCAACATTTTGCATCAGTATCTCTATTAATTTCAGAGATATTTACTTTCCACAGTTTTGCCCATCACTGTATACATATGTAAATTAACATATGGTCCTTCTAATTTTAATTGAAAATGATAAATACGCCTGGGGAACAAAAAAAAAGCGGTGCAACTTTATGATTCCATGGGCGGTGCATCTTTATAAATTCGAAAATTGTGAAATAATTTTTTCATTCAAATCAATATAGGAGATTAAAATTAGCCTGCATACAAAACTCTTAATATTTGTAATATAATTTGCTGTAAATAATGCTTCATTTAGCCAGACAATCTCAAAAAATTGTCTGTGTTACTAAACCTAGCTGAAATACACGTCACTGGCGTCTTAAACAAGTTGAGTGCCTAAAGTAGGAAATCATTTTAACGACGTCGTAAAAATTTTATGACACAGTGGACCAAAGAAGTATTAGCAATGTATTAAATGTAAAGTAGTCTAATGATCTCGTTGACCGGTGTTACAGCCAGTGGTTTTACTCTGTGCGGCCAGCCGCCTGAGCCGCCGTTGCCGGCTCTTCAAAATTTTCTTAAGTATAGTAATATACATAAAGTCGTTTGAATTTATAATTATTTTTTCCAGCAATTTTAAACGCTTTATTTTAATGCTAACTAATAAATTTATATCTATGTATTTTTTTTTTAAATATTTCCAAACTAGCTTTTAAGAACGTCACGAACTAACAGTTTACTGAAGTATGAAGTATACTTGTATAGTGAGCTTAGCAATTTTAGAAAATATATCTGACAACCTTGCTTCTTTCTACCTATTTTCAATTTAAAATGGAAATAGAGTACCTACAATATTGCTTGTTTGGAATGTTGCGTTTTATACTTTTTATAAACATAATTTGACAAATATCACAAATTCCACTACGTGGATGTAGAAATAATATAAAATTTTACAACCAATGTTTAGCGTATGCCATGAAAACTTTCTGAAGAAATCAAAGAATCTGGCTATCTATCTAAGTATAATTACATATGAAATAAAGATTTGTTACTACAAATCATAAAAGCAAATAATAAAAGGGACATAGCAAATAATAAAAAGGGGCAAAACAGACCAAAGAACAATTATTCTTAATTTATTAATGGTAATATGTGTCATAAACCTATTAGTAGTAGAATCTATGAGGAGTAGATGATGATGAGTAGTAAGTTAATCTAAATGTAAATTGTCTCATAACTCACAACCTTCGCTACTTTTTTTGCACCCAGTGAATTTTGTATAAAAAAAAACGCAATGCCTTTTGTTGACGTTTCGTCTAATGTAGTCAAACTTTTTGAGGGCTTAGTAAGTGAATATCGAAACAATTTTTTGTAATTAAACTTTACCACAACTCCTCTTTAAAGGATTTGTATGAACACATTTTTTGAAATCACGTTTTTCATTTGTCTGTAGCTCCCAAAATATCCACTTTAGATACAAGTATGCTAGTTGTTAAAACCAGCTCATCATAGTATCAGCAAATGTGAAAATATACAGGACAATCCATTAAAATAAAGCTTGGGTACGTCACCATTTTTTGAAACTGTGTATTTCAAGCTGAGTTCAAATTATGGCTTTTTAACGCTAGTTTCCACATTTATTACTTCGTATCAATACCACTATAATTTCAGAGATATTTGCAGAACTCGGCTATAACGAGCACGGCATATAACGAGCGCCCGGCTGTAACGAGCAAATTGAAAACTCCGTCTGAATTCCCTATTAAATCCTAATAATTCGGTTCGGCTATAACGAGGGCTTGCTTATTACGAGCGTAAATTTTAGCCCGGCGCAATCGGCTAAACGGCATCCGCGCACGTTCTCAAACAAACGTCTACGACGAAACGCAGTCCAATGTCCTAATTTGCCGCGAATACGCACTTAGTACGCAAGGCGTAGCCAGGGGGGCGATGGGGGCGATTGCCCCCCCCCCAAGGGTCAAGTAAAAACCAAAATACTCGGGTGAATGCGGTTGCCGTTGCCTGTAGTGACCTTTTTATTTTTTGGCTTTTTAGTTTACTCTGCAGCGATCGCCCCCCACAAAGGGTCAAGTAAAACCGAAATACTTGGGGGAATGCGGTCGCCGTTGGCTAGTGACCTTCTTTTTTTTGGCTTTTTTGTTTAATCTGCAGCGATCGCCCCTCCCCCCCCCCCCCCCCCCCCCCAAAGGGTCAAGTAAACACCAAAATACTGAGGCTTTCGGTTGCCGTTGCCTCTACTGACCTTTTTTTGGCTTTTTTGTTTCATCTGCATTGACCGCCCCCCCCCCAAAGATAACTACTGGCTACGCTACACTACTGTTAGTACGTCAACAGTATCCAATATTTGGATTAAAAGGAAAAATATTTAGGGGTCCAAACCCTAATGATAAAAAAAACGGCAACCACAAAGGAAAGAGGTGGATAATGCTCTATTAAAATGGTTTACATTAAAGAGAAGACAAAACGTTCCTCTTTCGGGCCCCATCTTGCAAGAAAAGTCGCCGAGATGTTTTAAAACCATCCAAGACTACCTGTGACTTATGAAGCGAATAAAATAGCGTGATTGACAGGAGACATGTTTTCTATGTAATAACTTAGAAAGGAAAGAAATGATTTACTCCTAAAACAGTTACTCCTTAAACTGATAGATGCCCATGATAGGAACGTCGAATTCAAACTGCTATTAACAGAAGCAATTTTGATGTTGAATACGGCATGGAGAAAAGTCTCTGGAAATACCATCGCGAAATGTTTCTGACATGCCGGCCTCATCGCTGAAACAGAATTCACGGAAGAAGATGAACTTCCTCTTGCGCGACTGCAAGAGGAAGGAAGAGATCTGACTCAATGGGCTCAGTCGAATAACATCTCTGACTTTGACGATACCGATTTGCGGCAGTACCAACCAATCGATGAAAATCTAGAAGTGACTGAATACCCTGACGATTGTTCAGTGAATACTGACACTTGTTCGATTGTTATATATGACGATTGTTCAGTCAATAATGAATCCACCAAAAGATGAACATAGTAATGAAGAGGAACCAGAAGAGGAAGTTGAAATTCCTACAACAAAAGAAGCCATGATTGCCTTGAAAACTGTAATGTTGAATGCAAATATCCCGAAAAAGAACAGTTTTTAAATGCTGCGGATCAACTGGAACAAGAAGTTAATAAAGGAATTTTATCCAGTAGAAGCGAGCAGAAAATTACAGATTTTTTTCAATAATGATAAAAAATTAGGACATATTATGTACCTACGTACTCTATTTCCATTCTAAATTGAAAATAGGTAGAAAAAAGCAAGGTTTTCAAATATATTTTCTAAAATTGCTAAGCTCACTATACAAGTATACTTCATACTTCAGTAAACTGTTAGTTCGTGACGTTCTTAGAAAGCTAGTTTGGAAATATTAAAAAAAATACATAGATATAAATTTATTAGTTAGCATCAAAATAAAGCGTTTAAAATTGCTGGAAAAAATAATCATAAATTAAAACAACTTTATGTATGTTACTATACTTAAGAAAATTTTGAAGAGCCGGCAACGCGATGCCAGCAACACCGATGCCGGCAGCCAGCAAATGCCGACCAGTATACTATAGGATTGCTTTATATGTAATGCATCCAAATACTTATTCGGTCCACTGTGCCATATAATTTTTTACGACGTCGTTAAAATGATTTACGACTTTAGAAATTCTATGTGTTTAAGGCGCCAGTGACGTGTATTTCAGCTGGGTTTATTAACACAGACAATTTTTTGAGATTGTCTGCCTAAATGAGCATTATTTACAGCAAATTATATTACAAATATTAAGAGTTTTGTATGCAGGCTAATTTTAATCTCCTGTTTTGATTTGAATGAAAAATATTTCACAATTTTCGAATTTATAAAAGATATATGCACGCCCATGGAATCATAAAGTTGCACCGCTTTTTTTGTTCCCCAGGCGTATTTATCATTTTCAATTAAAATTAGAAGGACTATATGTTTCATTTTTATTGTATGTATGTATTTTTATACATATTTGTAAAATATAAGTATGGTGTGACAATAATGCTTTTAAATTCATACATACATATATGTATACGTATGTATATAGATTTAAAAATGTATGTACCCAACGTATTACATCTTATATTAGTGGCCACAACGCGCGTTCGTCTATATCGAGGTACCGCCTATAACGAGCAAATTTCGCCGGCCCGTGGATGCTCGCTATATCCGAATTCTACTGTACTTGGTTCCACATTTGTGCCCATCACTGTGTAATATACCACAGTGCAATATTTTTTAATTGTAATCTTTATTATTTCACATCCACGTAGTATAATCTAATATCACACTTTTAAGATCACATATAACCTAATGCTTTTAGTGAGTTACTCTGTGAGTACCTCCACATTGGATGTGAAAGTAGTGATTCTTTAGTCAACGGTTTATTTTTGAGGTAGCCTTTATAGATGTAGCTTTTTCTAAATGATCTTTTAGAACAACGCCCAACTCTGCCTTGCACACATGTCACACTAAGTCTTGCGCTTAACTAATTCGTTGTCATCCTCAGAGGTTAAGTATTTGAAAATAGGTATTTGAAAATAGAAGTAGAAGTAAAGAATGAATCAATCTCAAACATATAGGACTTATCTATAAATAAGGTCAACAGGTGTTATTGACTTAAATATTGAATTTATAGTGATAAAAAAAATATAACAATAATAAAATAAAAACAATAATTAATTGTGATCCAGTTCTTTGTTTATTCTGTTAAATCTTTAACAGTGATTTTTTAAATTGTTTTATTAAATATCTATCTTCATAGACATATGCATTGCTGCATTGGTGCATCTATTGGGTTTAATAATGACAAAATAGTGAGAATGATTCCCCGTTCATCGTCATTCATCATTAGAAACCACAGATCAAGATTTGGATCTCATTTGATCTCATTAATGATATATCTAATCGCTAATGACAAAGAATGAACGTATTGGTTTAGATATTGATCAGGCGAGCATGATATGATTATGCATTTTTTATAGTTAATGAAGCCTATACAGCTTCCTAAACGTCTTGTTTTATTTGAACTAAGAAATAATAGATTCAAAAGGAATACGAGCCGTTTATTTTCTTCTTATTTTTATATAAGTCCGTCATCGGCGAATGTTGAATTGATTTATATGAAGTATGAAGTCAGGAAAATATTAAACACTGTAGAGGATATTAATATCTGTTATATAAACTATTTAGCTTCTTCGGAATTCTTTTAAATTTACAAATTCACTTTTTTCATACTTGCTACTGATAGAATATCTATGTACATATGTACATAAAATAAAGATAAATTGAGAAGATCTAATATCGTGTAGAAATATTGTTCATAAAATGTTGATAAGGTTGTTATCAAACTCACACTTTATTACCAATTAACTATTAATGGTCAATTCATTACAAGTCTGACATTGAGGGTTAAAGTTTCAATTTTCCTAATATTTTAATAATGCTGTTCTCAATATTATTTTTAGTCGGCTATTTTCTTATCTTACCTTATTATTTTATTGTTTTATTTTACTTATTTAATGTATTTAATTGTTACGGATATACATATCTAATCAGTTTTGTATGCCTTCGTAACTGAGAATGGCTCATCTGCTTTCCGCACCATCATTGATCTGGCCGTTTTTGTCCTCAATTTTTCCTAATAACATCCATATCCTTGAGGACTTTGCCTGAAATGCATATGCAAGCACAATTATATTTTTATTTTTGTGTATTGTAACACTAATGTTTAAAACTTATTAGAGCGGGTATTGTCACAATAACAGAAACTAAATAATAACTTTAACCTTGGCACATTAGATATTTCTTTATTAATAATTGATATACATACTATCTTTCCATTCTAAATTGAAAATAGGTAGAAAAAGCAAGGTTGTCAGATTTATTTTCTAAAATTGCTAAGCTCACTATACAAGTATACTTCATACTTCAGTAAACTGTTAGTTCGTGACATTCTTAGAAAGCTAGTTTGGAAATATTTTTTAAAAAAATACATAGATATAAATTTATTAGTTAGCATTAAAATAAAGCTTTAAAAATGCTGAAAAAAATAATTATAAATTAAAACAACTTTATGTATATTACTATACTCAAGAAAATTTTAAAGAGCCGGCAACGCGGCTGGCTGGCCAACCAGCCGGCCGCTGGTGGCGCAACGGAAACCACTGTAGATAATCCACTTTGCATATAATACATTGCTAACATTTGTTCGGTCCACTGTGCCACAAAATTTTAACGATGTCGTTAAAATGATTTACGACTTTATGAATTAGGAACTTAAACTACTTGTCTAAGACGCCAGTGACGTGTATTTTAGCTAGGTTTATTAACACAGACAATTTTTTGAGATTGTCTGGCTAAATGAGCATTATTTACAGCAAATTATATTACAAAAATAAGTTTTATATGCAGGCTAATTTTAATCTCCCTATATTGATTTAAATGAAAAAAAATTCACAATTTATAAAAGATATATGCATGCCCATGGAATCATAAAGTTGCACCGCTTTTTTTGTTCCCCAGGCGTATTTATCATTTTCAATTAAATTAGAACCACTATACATATGTATATTTATAACAAGTAACACGTATCACACAACAAAACGCACGCTCTCATTTCCAAAACTGATGAACGATTTTTGAATATGACTCCGAAACCCCGGCGGGACGCCTGTGAATGACCGAGCCAAATACCTCGCATTACTTAATATGTTGGATTATCTTATTTTTCTATACGCCATGTCCCAAATTAGGTATTCATCATGGGGATCTAGTTTATCATTAGAGTTAGAAATTAAATAAACTAGAAAAGCGTTAGAGAACTTTACGCTAATATTTTGTTTTTGAGAGAATAAATAATACTAACTTGTTGAATACAGTAATATACTGTTTTGCTTACGGCCGCCATTTTGAATTTCTGCTTCGTTTGATACTGTAGCGGCATCAACCGCCGATGAGTCACCGCTCGGACACCACAGCAAAACAGCGATATAGGGCCGGTCTTGAATAAACGCAGATGAACTAGTGTGGCCACGATTGTATCTAGCAATTTCACGATTGAGAGCGGGCAAATATAAAATCATGTCAGAGTCCCTGAGGAGTCAGTCTTTAAAATAAATACGTGCGGTTCGCGTTTTGTAAAACTTACGCTGATATAAATTCGGATATAAATTGTTGTGCATCAGTTAGTATTAGTGTTAGTCACTAATCTATTTCATTATTGTGTTTAAAAGTGAATGTTTAATTTTCCACGCTAAAACGGACCCGAGTTGGACAAAACGTTACATTTGATGTTAGGTGCGGCGTATGGAAAAAAAATGTGAAAACTCTATTAAAACCGGTATAAATAACTTGATATACAGGGTTTGTCCGGAAAGTAATGTCAGTGAGCTTTGAACAATGGTTTTTATTGGTCCTATGTGTACAAATCTTTAGAAACTTTCAAAATACATTCCTCCTGCGTCCACATATCGGTACCAGCGGGTCTTCCACGCATAAAGCCGCACGGTAGTCGTTTTCCGGAATCGCCTTTAAAGCGTCGGTGCAAGCCTTCGAATGTTTTTCACCGACCCAAAATGCTGTCCTTTCATTGGGGTTTTGAGGCGCGGAAACAGAAAAAGTCTGGGGGGGGCACATCGGGGCTGTAGGGAGGCTGCGGAACAACGGGCGATGCCTGCCTTGACGAGGTAATCGGCCACGAGGAAGCAGGTGTGCGAAAGCGCATTGTCGTGAGCTTCCAGGAATTTGACGATGTCTGGGCGGACGCGATTCACCCTGCGTTTCAGCCGCTTCAGCACCTCGATGTAAGACTTTCCGGTTACGGTTGTCCCCTGCGGAACGAACTCATGATGGACTCAATCCCCGTTAATAAAAAAGACAATCAGCATTGTCTTGATCTTTGACCTGGACATCCTGGCCTTCTTGGGGGTGAGGGGAGTTCGACGTGTGCCATTCCGCACTTTGCCTCTTCGTCTCCGGATCGTATTCAAAGACCCAACTTTCGTCCCCGATAATTACGTCATCAAGAAAAGGGGGTTGTCTTCGCAGGTGTCCAAAAGTTCTGACAGGTTTCGACGCGCCTCGCTTTTTGATCGTCCGTTAGCTCTTTTGGCACGAGCTTTCGCGCACACCTAAAGCCTCCGACACAATTTCGTGAACAATGGTTTTCGTAATGTCTAATGTTTCGGAAATTCGAGACTTAGACGACGGTCAGTGTTCAACAAGTCACGGTGACGTTTCACATTGTCGTCGAACTGGAGGTTGATGGCCGTCCAGCGCGGTTCTTGACTCCCCGACCTTCTGCGAAGGCCTTGTGCCTCCGGAGAATTTGCCTGTCCGAAAGACAATCGACGCCGAAAGCCTTCTTCAACACTGGAATGGTTTCCGCAGCACTCTTCCAGTTTCACACAAACTTGATCGCCATCCGTTGCTCAAGCGAACGCTGCATTTTTTCTTGCACCGGGTCACTGTAACTGTCTTGTCTCTGTAACGTTCTTGTAACGGGTCTCAAAGAACGAGTAATGCGACCGCTACAACGACCGGTAGCCAACTGACGCTTGTTGGATCTTTTGCCAGATCCCCCCCACCACAATACCAGCACGTAAAGCGCAGGCTGGCGCGTAGAGTCTCGGGGAAAAAATTCACTGACATTACTTTCCGGACAAACCCTATATGCTATATGTTAAAAATCGGTATAAATAAATTAGTGAAATGGTTTCTGGTAAATCTGGTGAAATGGAAAGTAAGGTTTATGGAAGGACCTTAAATTGGCGGATTTTAGAAGAAAAACTCAAAGAACGGGAATGTGAAACTACTGGAAAAAAGGTCGAGTTACAGAAAAGTCCTATGGAAGTTCTAGGAAATGAGGGTGAAAACCTCAATACATGTTTATTTAAAATTACTGGTGACATACACTTCGGCGTTGCAAACATTAATTGATAGTTCTGGAAGCTTGGAAAGAAGTTACTAGAAAATTCGACAAAGAACAATGGAAAAATTGCATTTGAAAGTTTGTTTTTGCATACAATCCCTAGAAAAATACCAAATCAACCCTTAAAATAAAGTAAGTTTTTAATATTTTTTTTTAAACTTTACTGTTTGTAGAAAGAGTACAAGATGAATTTAAAATAATAGATAAGTTTTCTATGAAGGTAAATAATCATATTCTTTATATTATAAAAAATATATATATTAAAAATGTACCCTAGGGGTTATATATATAGAAAATACAAATCAACCCTTAGTTGATTTTGTATTTTCTATCGGTTGCATGCAAAACGAACTTCAAAATGGAAAAGGAGACAAAATAACTCACATAGGCCATTTTGAGTCCAAAGTATTGATTTTTTATTGTTTATAATATAAAAATGCCATTTTTTTAACATTGTTCTTTAGAACAGAAACTTCTAGAAAATTCTAATAATTTAAACAGAAGCCACCTTCTAAAACACCATAAAAAACATTTCAAGCAATTTTCGAAAATATATTTGTAATCAGCCTAATAATATTCTTTAAAACTTACTAATAAGCGAGATTTCTATGACGACGAGCATCGAATTTGGGACACAGTGTATATATAAGATGTTTTAGATAGTGGAACGTCATCTTTAGTAGTTATCTACAGAATGTCTTACGAGAAAAATACGTTTTTATAAAAGTTTCATTCATTAACACATTTTTAAAAACCTTATTCCTCCACCACAAAATTGCAGGGTCGAGAAGGGGAAGAATTTCCGTCGGGCCTAAAGTTTTGAGAGGTTGAATTTATTTAACCCTCGTGAAGAATTTTCCTCAGGGCAGAAAATGGCACTCAACGCCGTTGCTGTAAAATTATGGAGGTCGGTGCTTTCGTGATTGCAGTTAATAAAAACTTTTGTCAGGGTAGTTTTCCGTCAACCAGTTAATTTTAGCACATAATATCGTTTGTTAGACGAAGGTCTTGCTTTCAAAAACATCTATAAATAAATAGAGAACAAATTAACGTAAATAGTTGATGGAAGATTATCTGTTAAAGTTAGTATATTCATATGTCAGACGCCCATGTGTGAAAGAAAAATAATAATATGAATGAAATTAGAAATATCAAAGTTGTCGTTCAGTTAATCACACTAATCTAAGCAATGTGAAAATCTCCATAAGAGAATGAATACAAGTTAAGATAAACGGATTCTGTAAAATAACAAATATTATGTAAAGGCTGCTATGCATTGTATAATAAAAGTTTTCTAAAACATCTAGAACGCGTCATTTCATTATGATATATATACTCCTTATGTCTTATACACTTATGACTTATGTACAATATACATTTTCGATATATCGCCAGAATTTAGATAATGTGTAACGTAACAACATTGATGCCTCTGCTGATTTTGGTAAGAACGCTATTAAATTCGGAATGTGGTGTGAAAGGGAAGGGCCTTCCTGTTCACTTTGTTTAGGCAGTTTGTAAACAGTGACTTGGTATTGACAGCTTAATTTATACGTGGAGTGTAGGGCCAGACAGTAACTTAACTTGCAACCGAAAATTAACGCATTGCATTCTTCTGATTTCAACTTACGTTGAAATCCTAGAGTCTCAAAACACTAGATTGTGAACTAGTGTAATTATAATTAAAATCTACAGTTTTTTACGTCGAAGAAATCGAAAATACACTACCGTTCATAAGCCTAAAAGAATATAGAATAGAAAATAGAACAGAAAAAACTGTAGGTCTACAATGAAATAAAATAGATATTTTTTATTTATACATTGCTTACACACTAATGACCTTGCTGATTTATGTAATATATTGTCATAAACGTTTTGCACAAATAAATAAAAGTGTTAATAAATTACAATTGTTTGAAAATGTGGTCACTGGAGTGATAAATATCAGTAATTCATTTAACGAAAAAATATATATATATGTATACAGGATGCTTCATGATCGCTCCCGTATTAAACATTTTGGGCAAATTACAATAATATGGGATTGAACATTTGAATTAAGGGATTTTCAAGAATTCATCTAAAGTGATGGCGACTTTCTGACACTTTAATAACTAATATATAGTCCTTCTAATTTTAGTTGAAAATGATAAATACGCCTGGGGAACAAAAAAAGCGGTGCAACTTTATGATTCCATGGGCGTGCATATATCTTTTATAAATTCGAAAATTGTGAAATAATTTTTTTCATTCAAATCAATATAGGAGATTAAAATTAGCCTGTATACAAAACTCTTAATATTTGTAATATAATTTGCTGTAAATAATGCTCATTTAGCCAGACAATCTCAAAAAATTGTCTGTGTTAATAAACCTAGCTGAAATACACGTCACTGGCGTCTTAAACAAGTTGAGTGCCTAAAATCGTAAATCATTTTAACGACGTCGTAAAAATTTTATGGCACAGTGGACCGAAGAAGTATTAGCAATGTATTAAATGCAAAGTAGTCTAATAATCTCGTTGACCGGTGTTACCGCCAGTGGTTTTACTCTGTGCGGCCAGCCGCCTGAGCCGCCGTTGCCGGCTCTTCAAAATTTTCTTAAGTATAGTAATATACATATAAGTGGTTTGAATTTATAATTATTTTTTCCAGCACTTTTAAACGTTTTATTTTAATGCTAACTAATAAATTTATATCTATGTATTTTTTTTTAAATACTTCCAAACTAGCTTCCTAAGAACGTCACGAACTAACAGTTTACTGAAGTATGAAGTATACTTGTATATCACTATACAAGCTTAGCAATTTTAGAAAATATATCTGACAACCTTGCTTTTTTCTACCTATTTTCAATTTAGAATGGAAATAGAGTACATATTTTTCTAAAATGAATGGTTTTTGAGATTTCCAATTAAAAAAAAAAAATGCATTTACAAACCCAAAATTAATAACCTCGGGAGTGGTAAAATTATGTGATTATTTTTTTACCATACCTTTGTCAAAATTAATAACCTCGGCTGTGGTAAAATTATGTGATTATTTTCTTACCATATGGGTATGAAAGGTTGAACTTATTATCAAGCATGCTTTTACCGATTGCTCTTATTTATCTTAGCAAATTTAAAACTGAGTGAACCAATTGTCATAGGAAGTGGGCATGTCAAACTTATGCGTCGCCAATGACAGGTTTCGAGACATTACGTCATAGAAGCCGCTATCCATAATTTGACCTATTGGCCTACTTGCTATCAAGGCATTTCTGTGGTATATACAGTATGTCCCCGGATCGAGTTTAAAAGAGGAAAATATTTTGTGTTTTTGATTTCTCAGAAAAATTCACCCTTGTTGATTTGCCCTGCTTGATTTCAAGCCCTCAAAACGCAAATTACGTTTTATATAACTCAAACGGTTTTCGAGATAATACCATTTTTCTTCATTATTTGGACTTAATAAATATTTTTTAATATTCTTTAAAAAATATTCTAGTAGGCGGATTTCAGTGCAAGATATCACTGACAACTGCTGACAACTAATAAGTCAGTATAACTTCACATCAAATCCTTGTCATTTTGCTATTATTTATATGCTATAATGTTGACTCTAGAACAAAGAATTTATTTGATTCAATGCTACGGAACTGGGGAAGAGTGCTATCGTGTTGTTATTAATAAATTTAACGAAAAATATCCGGAAGTTAGCATTTCTAATGTCGGAGCGAAGAAGTTGGTGACCAAGTTCTTAGAAACAGGCTCTGTTTTAGACGTTAAAAAATCAAAAAAATGGTTCAATGAAGATGATGATGCTTCAATTCTTTCCCTCCATTCCGAGAGAAGCTCCAAGATTATCACTTAGAAGAAGGGCAATTGAAACTGAAATACGTAAATCGCATTACCAGAGAATTTTCAAGCCGAACCGGATTTTACCATTTAAACCAAAATGCAGGCACAGCTTAGAGGAGGGTGATGAAGCAAACGTTTGGATTTTTGTTTGGACATGGGCAACAGAGTTTTAAATGACGTAGCATGAAAGGGCATTATTTGAATAAAAAAAATCTGGTTTAGTTTTATAATCAGTTGTTTAATTCAATGATTAAAACATGATACTAAGTAATCCGAATCATTTTTTTTAGGTAACTAATTAATTGAGTTTCTATAGCATATAGTATCATAGACAACGAATTTATTGGGTTAAATCCGCCAACTAGAATTACTTATAAAATTTTGTGAAAGTCCAAATTATGAAGAAAAATGGTATTATCTCGAGAACCGTTAGAGTTATATAAAAAGTAATTTGCGTTTTGGGGGTTTCAAATCAAGCAGGGCAAATCATCAAGAGTGACTTTTTCTGAGAAATCAAAAACACATTTTTTTTTCTCTTTAAACTCGATCCGGGGACATACTGTATATACGATAAAATACCATATATACAGTAAACTGTAATGGGTAATTCATGGAAATATAGGGTTAAACTTGAACAACTTTGCCATTTATTAAGTCGCTTTTTCAAATAGAACGTATTATATTTAGAGAGAGATATATCGTGTGGGTAAAGCCGACATCGGCCAGTAATGAAAAAGGACAAACAGAAGTGAGACGACAGACCGGCTCTCTCGCCTGTGCTTGTTGTTAGAACGAGAAGTGTAGCATTTGTCCTTTTTCACAACCGGCATTTCGGGTTCGTTGGGTGAAAAATCAAATCACTTTTAACTTACACAATTTATTTAAATAAATACAAGTACGGATTAAGCACTAAATTAATAAACACTAATTTATTTATGTATAATTTATATTCGAATGTTTTACGAAGCTCGAGGCACAGCAAATTTATGTTGAAGACTACTCATCGCCGTCGATATGCCCCTGTATACCCTGTTAGCGCGGTGAGTGACTTTGTCTGGATGGCCCGTGGAAAGCTCGAGAGGCTTCCGCAACGCGGTGAGGTGTCGCTGAGTCACTCTTTTTTTGTTGTTTATTATTTACTGAGACCGGCGTAGAGTGATTCATTGCCTCGTCACAATACTTAACATTATTTATACCTAATACATACTGTTTTCGAATTATATTAAGTTTTAAGGTAATCTATCAAAGTCGTTAGGGGATCAAATGAGAAAAATTGTATTATTTCTCAAATCGCCTACATATTTTAAAGTGAACACACTGCATTTTATTATATCGTTCGCTTCTTTTTTTGAAATTCTTTCTATACATATACTATATACATATTCTATATACTAGTGTCCCCTTTAATGCACTGTTTGTGATACGGTTGAATTAGTTTATGGTAATTTTCTGTCTGGCTGTTAATCTTCTTCTTTAAATGATAACTCAAGAACGCGTTGAGATATCAACTTTCAAAATACGTCAAATATAATTTTTTAATTTCTAATAATTACAGAGTGGGCAGAGCTCTATAAAAATATCCAACTCATTTTTGACTCTCCAGAAAGTATGGGGGGGGGGGCACTAAAATAAAATATATAGTAAATATTATAAAATTATGTATGTCAAAAAGTATGTAAAAGTAGATAATAGTATGCAATCTATAAGTAAAGTATATATGTGTGATGTAAACCAAATCTTAAGTTTGTATTTCATTTGGCTGTAGTAACATAAAATATAAAATGTTTGTTGTACACAGATGAGGGATGAAAAATGACAACTGAAGTTAAAAAATCTTTTAAAGAATGTAACAACCCTATTACTCCTTCACGGAGACAAACATTACAATTGTCAAATCCAGTAATACCTAAATGATATTATTTACCAAAAATACATAAACCAGGAAAAATCTGTAAGACCAATTGTCTCAGCGATAATATCCCCAACTTATAACTTGTCAAATGGTTAACGAACGAGTTCGAAAATTTGCCTATTATATTTTTTAAATTTGCCTATTATATAAAAACAAGGTTTTTCAGTTCAAAATTCTCGTGAGTTCGTTAACAATATCAAAAATATCCAATTGCAAGAAGGTTAAATTTTGGTCTCGTTTGATGTAAGCTCATTGTTTCCAAGGGTCCCAATCCCGCAAACTTTGGACTACCTCAGGGAATTACTCGAATTAAAAGGTTTAGACGATAAAATTATTAAGGAATACATTCGGATTACTAGTATTTGTATGAATCAAAATTGTTTTCAGTATAATGGTGAATATTTTAATAATAACATGGGGGAACGGCAATGGGTAACTCCTTGTCACCTTTCAGTAATACCTAATCACCTAAATTAAATAACCGTTTCCCTACCATAAAATTTACATATGAAATGGACCACAATGAACAGTTACCATTTTTAGATGTATTATTTATTAGAAATAGTGAAAATAAGTTAGAGTTTGATGTACATATACAGGAAAGAAACCGCGACTCTTAGATATATTCCCAACGATTCACACCACCCTTTTCAACATAAAATGGCAAGTTCTAATTTTCTAATTCACCGTTTGTTAAATTTGCCCCTCGGTAAATCTCTTTACTGAGGGGTTTGAACATGAGAAAAAATTATTTAAGAATGTAGCTAAGAATAACGGCTACTCAGTCCATTTAATAGAGAAGTTAGTAAGGAAGTATAAATTTATGAGAACCCTGTACAATTCCATGACTTTTCGTAGAGATACTGACAATTCGAAATTTGTTTCGTTACCATATAAACCTAAATTCACCCGTGGACTAGATAAAGTTTTTTAAAATACTAATATCAATTTTGTTTATAATTCTAAAAATAAACTACAGACGCGTTTGGGTATCTCCAACGACAAAATCGATAATAACGAAAAGTCAGGAATATACGAAATAAATTGTAAAGACTGTGATCAAAAGTATATTGGGCAAACAAAAAGATCTATTTTAACTAGATTTAAAGAGAACACATGGCTCATTTGAAATATGGCAGAACGGAAAAATCTTGTGTTGCCCAACACGCTTTTGACAACAAACCTAGGATATACATAAATAATTTAAAATTAATTAGAAATGTAACAAACAGTAGACAGTTGGATGCTTTTGAAAGTTTAGAAATCAGTAAATGTAACAGTAGTATGAATAAGGACAATGGTCCGATACCCACCAGTACACTGTTTGCTCTGATAAACAAAGACAGATGTTACGGTTCAATGAACCGTGATAACAAATTAAGTATAAATATTTAAAGTGTGTAGGTTAGAATTTAGTTTTAAAGTTCTCCTGAAGATGCCAACTTAGTTGGCGAAATGCGCGTCGAGAAAAGTATAGTGGTTCGGTGTTTCGCGGAAAACGTCTAGTTCTTTGTTTCTACGCCGAAGTTTCCAGTACCCACTCCAGCACGTTATTAAGTCTCTACTCTCATTTTTATTTCCATATCCATTTTCAAAATAGGTCATAAAGGTCACATAATGTATTAACGGATTAATAAGATAATTTCGGATATAAAGGTCACATGGGTCAAATAGGTCATTCAAAATCATAACGGTCATAAAAGTCATGTTTGTCATAAAGGTGACATGAGTCATAAAGATTTCATGGGTTAATGAAGATTCATATGGCTCATAAAGATCATATCTAAATATCACACTTTTAAAGATATAACGTCATGAAGTTACGTCCCAATTTGGTTAATTGGACTCTGGGCCACAATTAAATCTGGAAAAACCATATGTGAAAGTAGTGATTCCTTAAGCAGTGGTTTTATATTAAGTGAAGATAGCCGCAAACTGAAATTCTGGTAGGGGATACCTTTACGTGGTTGGTCCACGATAGCTGTGAAGTAATCGATATTTTCGCACAAACGCACTTTTATCAAGGTTATTTTTTGGGAGAATTTAAATTTAATTAATTATAAATTTAAATACACATTATAAGAGTTTTTTCTTGTTTTTTTTCTTTCATGAAACATTTAGATTAAAACATCCTAATTTCAGTTCATCATACTAATATAATTAATTAATAGTTAATATTTTTAAATTGTCGGCTATCACCACAAAAAAAAAATATTCAAAATTGCTCCACAGTTGTAGTTTTACGATTTGGAACCCAGTTCGTTTTGCGGGCGAAAGTGACACGTGATGCGACGTTACGACTTTGATGCTATTGTAGTGAAATGGAAGTAATTCAGATTTTTTCAAGGTGCGAATAAACAGGAATGGTAGTGTAGGTACTCTAGAAAGACTGTTTTATATGTATGTATATACAATTAAATCTTATTAGGTACTTAAAACAATTGCATGCTACACTATTACAAAACCCGAGTAGGTACACAAAAAATGTTTACACAAATTTTTATTGTACGATAAACGTCATTTTCGTTCTCAACCGTTTTATTATTCTTCATATATGAACTGTATGTGTACATAAGTACAAATAATATTTCTTATGTGAACTATAATTTTGATTGAAATACAGTTGTTCATAATTTTCTGTAACAGGTAAACACTATATTTTAACAATAAACTACGTAATCCCGCAAATGTTTGTAACAGATAGATAAAAACAGTAGGATGGTAACAGTAGGACAAATAATTAATTGTATTAAATTTTGTGAAACAAATCCGGACTTTAATGAAAAGGCGATTAACATTTTTGCGAACAATAAGGACAGGCGAGCTGATTTCCTCTAAAAATAACGGTAAGATACCTACTATCATTTTTTTTCACATGTTGCCACCCATTATTTTAATATATTTAAGCCCTCAATATTCGTGACTAAATATTATTTCAAAAGCTACCAAATCCCAAAAATTATTCTTGTGAAAGGCTATATTTTTGTATAAAAGAATTTTTCTTTTGAAATTCTGAAGTGTCATTAAAACACATGACCTTGAAAATTTTAAGAATTTTGCCTGCGGCGCCATTGGTAGCTAATGAGTAATCCTTGACACCCTGTGCCCACCCATGTAACACACCCACGAGCCGCCACTGGCCTTATCTATGTAATGGGACAACTATTCAGGTTTAGCACTTTTATTAGTTTAAAAGAGATGTTCTTTTAATATTGGGAAGGAGTATCCACAATATACCTATTATGTTTAATGTATCACACATTATCGAAAAAAACTAGCACATTACTCATTACCTTTTCATATATTACCTTTTGAATAATTTTAAATAATATATAATGTGGTGCAGAATATATTTTACTAAAAAATTCATGTTTTTTAGTACGCTCTTTAGGAGATAATAAATATTGTAAAGCGATAACCTTATTTTTTATACACGATGTTAAATAATTGGGTAATAAAAAACTGTCGTTTAGAAATTTAAAAACAATGCAGTAGTCACATTTCTCGTCAAGATCAGTACAACTCACATTATCATGTGCTCTGGTTACGATTTTTTTATGAATTTCCGTTATTGGCATAAACTAGAAAAGGTTCAAGGTCGTTATTTATTAACTTTTTATTATACCACTTTCCGACTTTTAGAATTAAAAATACATGGTTTATTGTACATCATTATGATTAAGCAAAAATGATGTATTCAGCTTTTATTCTTTCAATGGTTTTGCAAAATGTTGAATTTAACGGAGATTCAGATCTTATTCACCTTAGTGTAAAATGCTTTAAAATAGTCTAATAATAAATTTTAAAACATTGTCTCAGCGAGGAATTATAAACGACTAATGCCTTTGTGACTAATGTGACCTTTATGACCTGTATGGATTAAGGGAGGAGTGAAGAATCACTTATTGGTGATCTTATTTTCAGTTCCTTTTGAAATGTAGCGTGTGCGTTTCCACATATATTACACCAATTACCGCCCCCCGGGGGAACCGAACGAGATTTTTTGGAGCTCTGTCCATTGAGTAATTAAAAGAGGAGGATCGTTAAGGACGGTACCGCCCCCTGAAAATGGTTTCAAATGCATGGAATGCATTACTAGAGTCTAGAAAAATAACATTTTATAAGCCAATTTTAACCTAAACGGGTACATCCCACGCCCTTCCACTACTCTAAAATATCCTAAATAAGAAAACCTATTTATATCAAAAATGGCTTAAAATACAAATACAGAATATGTTACTTTTGTCGATGGTTGATTCTAAAACGTATAATTACTCCTTCTAAATAGTTACCTGACCCCCTCCTCCCTCTAACCTCAATAAAATCTCTCACAGACACCATTAATTTCTATAACTAAAAAATGCATTCCATGAGTTTTTAACCATTTTCAGAGGGGCCGAAAAATCGCCTTTATTGACCCTCCTCCTTTGTGTTAAAGATTTTATTTTACCTATTTTGAACACCCCTTCAACCCCCACCCTATCAAATTAAAAGCTCTTACACTTGCAGACTGTGTTATGTTGCACATGTGTATCAAATTTGAAATGCATATTTTGTATCATTGTGAATTATCTGTAAACAAAGAAAAAGTGTATTAACCTCATTTATCCTCCAATACCTCAACCGATTAAGCTCAAAAGCTAATAAACTCCATATCTAGTTCAGATACAGATACATATGTTTCAAATTGCAAGGTAACATTATATGTTATGAGGTCTATGAGGACCGCTAGTAGGGATGTGTATCATGGAGGGAAATCTATAGCGCAGGGTTTTGCGAATTATTTCGAATCTGTTTACCAACAACCAAAAAATAATATAAGTTACAATCAGCATAATTCGAACACTACGAATGGTGACAGTGTGTTGACTTTGCACAGAATATCAGAGGAGGATGTACTAGTGGCTATAAATAAATTGAAACCCAAAAAAATCAATGGGACCTGATAATATTCCTAGTTATATTATTAAAGGATGTAAAGATATTCTGTTTAAACCTTTAACTATATTATTTAACATATCATTAAATACGAGTATTTTCCCAAAATGTCTAAAAATATCAAGAATAATACCAGTTTTTAAGAACGGAGATAAAAAGAATATGATGAACTACAGACCAATTGCAATATTGTCCAACATCGCAAAAGTGTTTGAAATTGTTATTTACAACTACATTATACCGCATATAAATAGTAAAATATCTGATTATCAATTTGGTTTTCGTAAATCTCGATCCACCAGTGGAAATTTAGTTGACTTTGTGAATTATACGACAAATGCCATGGCACAAAATTATCAAGTGGACACTGTCTACACTGATTTTGCCAAGGCATTTGATAAAGTAGATCATAAGATACTGTTACGTAAATTAAAAAATTTTTCATTTTCGGAAAACTTTATAGAATTTATTCACTCTTATCTTGTCAATAGGAAATTATATGTCGTAGTAAATAATTATGCATCAGATTACTACACACCTTGCTCGGGAGTTCCACAAGGTTCAAACTTGGGTCCCCTTTTGTTTCTTTTGTTTATCGATAATATAACTGACGCTATTTGTAATAGTCAAATACTTCTTTTCGCGGATGATTTAAAAATCTTTAAAATTATTACTTGCCTACCGGATTGCATAAAGTTACAAGAGGATATTGAAAATGTATACAATTGGTCGGTAGAAAATAATCTGCCATTCAACATAAAGAAATGTAAAACTATGAGCTACTACTATTGTAAGGAGAATTTTCAATATCAGTATAATATGAATGGAATTAACCTAACAAGAATAAAAAAGAGTTATGGATCTAGGAGTACTGTTTGATACGAACTTGACATTTAATGATCATGTAGAATTAATAACAAAAAAATCATTTAAAAACCTAGGATTTGTAATTAGAAACAGTCGTGAGTTTAGTTCGAAAAGCACGTTAATTACGTTGTATACATCTTTAGTCAGAACAAAATTAGAATATTGTTCCATAGTATGGTCTCCATTTTATTTAAAATATATTAATCTTATAGAAAATATTCAAAAAAAGTTCATTAAATACTCGTACTTTATATTGAATGGTAGTTATTCTACACATGAATATGATTATCATTTAACAGATTATTCTCTACTTTCATTATATAATAGACGTACTTATTTTACCATATTGTACTTATTTAAAATTGTAAATAATTTAATATATGATTGCAATACATTAAAAAACGTTAATATCAATGTCCCGTGCCTAAAAACTAGACATGCCAATAATTTAACTTTCATATATACGACACCTAGGAAAAATTATCAGATACGATCTCCTATTCTTAGAATGATGCGAAGTTATAACACTGTTCAGCAATCTTGTGATATTTTTGGTGATAATATAATAAAATTTACGAAAAGTCTTAAGAATGAATTAGCAAACAGAAACGCAAATATTGTTAGGTTTATATCTTAATTAAGCTACTCTGTTACGTCACTCATTTCTGTAGAATTAAGTATTTATGTGTATATACTACATGTATGTGAGAAAGTAATGTGTGAATGTAGGAGTGGGAAATATATGGTGGATGACAATAGTTTTAAGTTTTAGTTTTAAGTTTAGAATAAGTTTACTATATGTTTAACTAGATACAATCCATAAATGGGTTATGTACCTGTGGTGATTGTTAATAATAATAATAATAATAACATCTCAGCGTTTTCGAGTTATCTGTATAGAAAAAAGGTTCGCAAACTGACAGACAAACAGATTTTTCGCTTAAGCTTCAAATTCAAATTTAGGCCTATTTAGGTAGTAATAATTAAAAAAAACCCATAAAACTAATTCAAATCCACTAGGTGACTGTCGAAATATCGAGAACAGTCAGGTCATATATATCATGAAAGCCATACAGATTATATACAAGTCGTACACTTTTAAAAATATAAACTAATGTTTTAAGAGATTTAGACTATTAATTTCCGGATAGATTAGATGTGGAAGTAGTGATTAGGGCGCGGTTTTTACTTCCTTATCCATTTTTATTTTAGGTCACGAAGGCCATATAGGCCATAATAGTCATAAGGGTCAGAAAGTTTATAAAAATGTTACAATGGCCATATGGATTATAAAAGTTACCTAGGTACGCACAAGATCCCGTATTCTATCGACATTTTCATCGGTTCTTGAAGATGAAGGCCTTCCGCTACGTGGTTCATCTTCAATCGACTCTCTGCCTTCTGAGAATGCCATAAACTACCGAAAAACCTGATAGCACACCGTTGCCCAAAATTAATGTCACCCACTTTTAAAACGCATTGGAAAAAAACGGTTTACGAGAACAATCACAAAGAACAAACAAATGCCTTTAACAAGTTCAAACTTGTACTGAAGGTGCATTACATGTTAACCTACCGCCCTTCCAAGTCCCGTCTCTGCAGTATTGCTAGATCGGGCGCTACGTTGCCAGTATCATTACTTAATTTACACACCTCGTACAATATTTAGGATGTAACCTAATGTTTTGGAGATTTAGTCTATTTAAATGTGAAAAAAAAATAGATGTGGCAATAGTGATCCTCTAGTCAGCAGTTTTTTGTTATATATTTGTTGTCCATGGCACACTGTCCTTGATGTACCCTCGCTTTAACTATATTGATAAATACAAATAACTCGAAAACAATATATTTTAAGTAGGTATTTCAAATAGGGAATGTTAATATGTACAGAAAGAGGATGAACAAAGCAAGCGAACAGTAACATAAAATACAGAAAGACCAATTTGAAATAAGCAATTTACACAATTCTTCAAATTTGATCCTCTATTTTTAGTAATCTGTACATTTGCGGTGTATACTTGATAATAAGCTCAACCATTCATTCTCATTATTAGAGCTTCCAAATCGCGGGCTACAAGATCGGATCCAGGTCCTTATTACTATCACCCACTATGTGCACAGAAAATATATTGCTAACTATTCAAAATGTATAGCGTATGTCCTAAAATGTTTATATGAACTTTTCGACTTAATATTGGTCCAGAAAACAAATAATTAAAACAATTACAAAGCATTAAGTAACTCCCTGTATGCGCCAGTAGGTATTTGTGGCCTGGAATGTATACCTATATTTAAACGAGTAGAGCGTCCCTGAAAACCCACCCCATAATAAATTTCAACTCCATTTTATTTCTAGGTCCCACAATACATTTAACACTACGTTAAGCATTCTATGTATACAGTATGTGTAAAGCCGACATCGGCCAGTTATGAAAAAGGACAAACAGAAGTGAAACGACATGTGAGACGCAACCATCTTTACGCATCGAAGATAGTAGGAAAATAAGACCGGCCCTTCACCACCTACCGCTAATCAGCACGAATTAACACGTTAGTGTATTTGACGAAAAGGGATAATATTGTTTTAGTTTAAAATTTTGTTGTTATGCACGCGTGAACATCCATTAATAAGCACAATAGCAGAAAATAAATAGCTAAAATAAACTATAATAGCTAAGTAATCTGATCTCTTATGATTTGTAAATATTTATTATAAAACAAAATGCAGGCACGCCCGCCTGGACAAAATGCCTGGCCGTGCGAATAAGATTATGCGCATTTTTTTGGATACCTTGTGTTTGTAGAAAGTGTTGGCCTGCTATACGACATTTTGGTATTTTTCTTCGCGTGAATAAACCATTTTAATAAATTTTTTAACAAGAATACTGCTTACTTCAAGTATACTTCGCTCTGTATAGCGGCAGGTGGTGAGTGGGCCGGTCTTATTCCCCTCACTACCTTCGATACGTATGCGATTGCTTCTTATCTGTCGTCTCACTCTGTTTGTCCTTTTTCAAAAGTGGCCGATGTTGCCTTTACACAAAGTGTATATCCAAAATACTGGTTTGTTAAATTTATTTTTTACAAAGCTATGGTTCTCCATCAAAAAATCATTGAATATGGGAATTATTATGGAAACGCACATATGTATATTGTAGAATTAATAGGGTTCATAGCGAAGATAGTAATCTTACCCAGTCTTAGCATATTCATAACTTGCGTGCGCTAAAATTAAGTTTTATGCAGGAGCGGACTTAATGAAGCAAGTAAATATTTGGAAATGTTTGGTCTTGATCCCAATTTATCACAACAATTTTTATATGAAATTAGAGACAAACAATGGGATTTACAAAATTTGTTTTTTTTGTTTGTGAAACATTTACTCAAATATTTATCACCATATAAATCCACATCCACGTAGTGGAGTGGAAATACAGTGTTCATGAAATTTATAGATTATAAGAGCTTTGGATAAAATTAATTGCAGGAATTAGGCAATTGTGAAATAAGTTGTATATTAGAAGTAATAGCAAATAGGGTAAACACTGTAAACAGCATAGCAATTACAACCAAATTTAAAAAATATATGGCCCACCTGAAATACTGAAGACCAAATACATATTCATTTGTATTCAGTTAGGTACTTAATTCATTTCACATACTAATACGTATTCATTTACACACTAATTACTTCAAATAGTGTGTTCAACTCGATACAAACTTTCTATTTGTAAATAATATTGAAAGGTAAAACTGATATCCGCATATAGCGTAGGTATATTTATTTATCTGAAAACAGTTCTACGAAGACCAACAGATTCTTTGTATGTAAGTTTTCACTAGAATTTACTAAAGCTTCTTTAAAAGTTGGCAATTTATTTGTCACTATTTTCAGCGTCGCGACAAATTAGCAATAAACTCTCATAAACCAAATATTTTTTGACAAAACTTGAGAACTATTTAAGAAATTGCCATTTTATTGCATTTGGGTTATGTTGGTTTATTGCGTTATATATAAAATACTAGCTGACCCGGCAAACGTTGATATGCCATATTGAAAATTTGGGGTTTTAGGTATTTTTTGATGCCAAATAAAAAAATACAAAAAAAAAATTATTTATACACCCTAATCACCTAGCGGTATGAAATATACTTTACGATCTATTCTCATACCTATGTACCAAATATACATAAAAAATTTCATAAAAATTGGTCGAGCCGTTTCGGAGGAGTGCGACCACAAACACCGTGACGAGATATTTATATATGAGATTATAAAATGGATTTATTATATATATGTTATGAAATAAAAAAATAGTTTGGTTCAAATGTTTAATTGACTATTGTTATTATCTTATCAAATATGTCCTATATTTGAGGTGGATTTATTTTTTATCTACACATATATTTTTGTTTTCTTCAAAAAGTACAACTATCACTCAGTCGGGATCCTGTTTCCTGAAATTCTTGTACCACATGATAACAATTAATAACACAGCTACACAAAAAGTCATGATCCTTTATAAAAAATAATCGCTTTCTACGAAACATCGAACTACTACAACTTTTCGACGCGTTTCGCCAACCAAGTTGGCATCTTCAGGAGAAGATTAAAACTGTTTTAATTTTCTTCTTGTTTTAATGTTCTAATTTTAATTTTCTTCCTGAAGGAGAAGATTAAAACTGTTTTAATCTTCTCCCTGAAGATGCCAACTTGGTTGGCGAAACGCGCGTCGAGAAAATTGTAGTAGTTCGGGTGTTTCGTGGAAAACGTCCAATTTTTTGTTTCTACGCCGAAGGTTCCAGTACCCACTTCCTGGATGATCCTTTATGTTGACCTTAGTATCCCCATGTATTTTTCGACGCTGGATTCGAATGCAACCTCAAAAAAGTCTCCTCTCCACCCTCAAAATTTTGAGATAGGGGTAAGAAATGAAAATTCGAAAAAATACGCAGTTTTTGTTCCAAGAATATATTTCTGGGGGTTTAGAGGTTGCTGATTTCAAATTTCAACATGCCAAAAGCAGGAAATGTATCCCAGAGGTGAAAATCGAGTATATCAGGGGTTGAAGGGGGTATTTTGTCAAATTTTCATTTCTTACCCCTATACTAATAAAATTTTGAGGGTGTATTGACTTTTTTGAGGTTGGAATCGAATTCAGCGTCGAAAAATACATACACTAAGGTCAATATCCAGGATCATGTTTTTTTGGTAGCTGTACACAGCTAAAAATCTTGATCCTGGTTGTTAACCTTAGTATCCCCATATATATGTTTAACGCTGAATTCGAATCCAACCTCAAAAAGTCAATACACCCTCAAAATTTTGAGATGAATATCTGACAAAATATCCACTTCAACCCCTGTTATACTCGATTTTCACCTCTGGGGTACATTTCCTGCTTTTGGCATGCTGAAATTTGAAATCAGCACCCTCGAAAACCCCCAGAAATATAGTCTTGGAACAAAAATTGCGTATTTTGTCAAATTTTCATTTCTTACCCCTATCTCAAAACTTTGAGGGGTTATTGACTTTTTTGAGGTTGGATTCGAATTCAGCGTTGAAAAATACATGGGGGTACTAAGGTCAATATCTAGGAACATGATTTTTATTTTTTTGTGTAGCTGTATAATTTGCAATTTATAGAAGTGAGTGAATATGAATTTTGTTTCAATTAATCTCTTTGTGTCAAAAATCTCTTGAATTCAAACACTAATTCAAAGTATTATAGGTTATTATTTTTACACTTACTGTAAAATAATTCTGATTATGTCCCTTTAGCTGCGCCACTGTCTCGCAGTGTAGAGCTACAAAGCAACAACAAACTCAAAAGAACAGCTTGAATTTACAAATTCACATGTTTTGGCTTTGTAAAGGATAAGACTCTCCACCTTTAAACGAGAAAGCGTTTCTGCGCATATGCTAGGACGAGACTTGCTAACTAACTTACAAAATGGTTGCTGTTCGAATCCGCCGAAAAAGGCGGACTGGGGACTATTCTACTGCCTATCCATTAGTCTTACACATCAGTGATGCCGACGATTTGACGCCAGGTTGTGACGTCACGTTGTGTTGTGACGTGACGTGACCAGTGATTACTGGCGCATTTGTTGGCGATTTAGTACCCTCCCTATTTCAATTAGAACCACGCCCCACGCACCACGGAAGCGAAGGACTGGAGTCTCTTCACATATGGAGATGTTACAACAATGTATGTGTTACAACAATGTTATTTATTTAAACAATACTGTTAACTCAAGAAAGTTAACTTGTTTACTGACAATTGTTTTTCAACCTCGAGTCGTTTTATATGATCGTGTTTTCTGATGTGTTAAATATATTGTGTTATTTTTATTTAGTTTGTCGTTTTATTAACATTGTTTTTATTCGATATTGCATAAGTTCAACATATTTATTTCCACTCGCATAAGAAGAAACTTAATACGGCTCTGACCATACCCCAACCTCGAAAGATGGTAGCTTTTTTAGGAGTTGGCGGTGTTTTGTAACACCGCCACAAATAGACGTTTCCACGAAAATGGAAACACCTAGTTTTTTTAACCATATCTAAAATGACGATCTCCAAACACTTTCAATTTAATTTTCACTCAAAACTGTTTTAAATAAATATAGGATATTTCCAGTTAGCCCAAGTAGAAGACTATATCTGGCACATTTTCCGCTTTTTGATATACTTGCATCTAATTACGAGGAATTTAGTTTCTACACATAATAAAACATCTGTTCTCAATTGCTTCAAATCTGCATTTCCAATTCCCTCATACTTCAAAATAAGGTGAAAATGAAAAATCATTTTTTTCTCGTATTTTACTTTTAATAAAATAAAACAAAAACAAAATATATTCTCAATACTTTTAAACTCTCTAAACAATAAAATATTTACCATTTTCCAATGTGTAAAAATTCAACAACCATTTTCAAATGTGAAGCTAAATTAGTTAAGAAATGTAAATAGCTTGTTCAGTTTAAAATGTAGAAATCACTACATATTATTCTACATCAATGGTCGGCAAACTCATTAGGCAAAAGAGCCAAATGTCAAAAGTACAATGATTGAGATATATATTGAGAGCTTAATTTAAACCTAAATTATATAGGTAGGTACTTTGTTTATTAAATTAATAAACTTTAGTTTTAAGTAATAAGATTTTTTGTCTTAATTTTTTACTCTTTGAGTCTTAATTAAACTATAAGAAAACTGAATAAATCTTATTCAGTGTTCATGATATCATAATAATGCTTAGTAATGCTCTTGTATAGGTATTAATATAAATTAAGTTGTAAGTCAAGGATCTATAAAATTTAGTAATGACAACGACTGACAAACACTTAATGTGAACAATGGCCTTGCATCTCCTTCGAAAGTTTGGATAACTTAGGTTCGCATGTTGTTGTTTTAGGCACGATTCCAGATTCTCACCAGACTTCTTAATTTATTCTTGATGAGATTCACGGTCGGGAAAGATTTTTCGCATGAATATGTAGAACCGAAAAGGGAAAGGGAAAAAAATCAAACCCATAGGAAAGCCAACATAGCGTACGCACTTCGTTAAGTAAAGTTTATGCGCTATTTTATTATGCTATACACGATATTAACCACCATTAGCACCCGCACGTGTTCTTTTGCAGTAGAGCCAAAACCAAGGGGCCAAAGAGCTACATGTGTCTCACGAGCCACGGTTTGCCGACCACTGCTCTAGATGATATACATAATCTAACACATGCTGCATACAGCAGAACATATACAGAAATAGCGAATTATAGGGAACAAAAGAAACGATCAATTGAACCGGAAACATTGTTGTTAATTAAATAATTTAATTTAGTTGTAATTCAGTTTGTTTCAATCTGGGTCAGTGGGGTAACACTGACCCTATACCTAGAAAAATCGCAGAGTATCTTAGATTTCCAGATTCACGATGTCTACAGGGCACTGGTTTAGACGTTCTTCAGTCACTATCCTTGTTGATGCGGCAGGCAATCTGTATAATCCTTCTAATTTTAATTGAAAATGATAAATACGCCTGGGGAACAAAAAAAGCGGTGCAACTTTATGATTCCATGGGCGTGCATATATCTTTTATAAATTTGAAAATTGTGAAATTTTTTTTTTCATTCAAATCAATATAGGAGATTAAAATTAGCCTGCATACAAAACTCTTAATATTTGTAATATAATTTGCTGTAAATAATGCTCATTTAGCCAGACAATCTCAAAAAATTGTCTGTGTTAATAAACCTAGCTGAAATACACGTCACTGGCGTCTTAAACAAGTAGTTTAAGTTCCTAATTCCTAAAGTTGTAAATCATTTTAACGACGTCGTAAAAATTTTATGGCACAGTGGACCGAATAAATATTTAAGAAATGTATTGGATGCGAAGCGCAATAGTCTATTGGATCGCTGGCCGGTGTGCAGTCTAATGGATAACGGGCCGGCGATTTCCAACCAGACAGCCAAGCGTTGCCGGATCTTCAAAATAAAAACAAAAAATGCTGTTTTTATTTTAATTTAAGTCTTATTTGATTAACTACAATATACCTACTATGTACCTGCTTACATAGATTTTTTTTTAATATGTTCCACCCATCACACATCTATGTAATTCTTCGTTAAGGTGTTATAATTGGATACGTACTAATTATACGTGTTTGTTTTGGTCAGTGTAACTCAAGAAATAGCCACTAAAAACCACCCCTATTTTTTATAACCTTATAATTGTTTGGAGAATTATAAAAAAATATGTAATGTAAAGCTAATTAGGAGCTTTCATGTCACTTGGTTTTATTCAAATATGGAGTTAGGGGCTTTCAACCCCATTTTCCAAAAACGAATGAAGTTAGGGGTTTGATAATTGGCCAAAAATTATTTTCAACAACTAGCAATGTAATAAAGGCACCATTGTCAACAAAGACGCCAGTGCAGATTTCATACGGAAAACCGGTTGGGATCTCTTTTGATTACTTTGTTTCTGTTTATGTGGTCGCAATTTCACAATTTCAGCTTATATGTGAGTTCTACCTCATACATATAACTCGGCCAAATGCCCAGCTTTCCAGCCAACGTCCCGGGTTAAAGGTTTTTTTATAATATATAAAATTTTTATTAACCATAAAATATATTATTTTTTTCACAATTACCATATGAATATAAAAACTTTTTATACTTTTTTTTTGCATAATTTTTTATTCTGCTTAAATATGTACCTACTACAAAATCTCAAAAGGTTGGGGTGAACTACAAATTCAAATTACCATAACTCCGTAAAAGACTGTATTTAGGTACTTATTAGTTATGAAAAACGCGTTTCGCAAATATTTTGCAAACCGTTTTCAAGATCTTCGGTGGGTTCATATTTTTTTAAATTTTTTTTTTCGCATTTTCGGTTGAAGTTTTTTGCGCTGTTATGGTCTTCTACTTAGGTTTAGCAGTTACGCCCAAAAAATATGACGTAGGTGTCATGCTCCCTTAGGAAAATACGAGAACTTTCAAACTCCATCAGCTGTCAATGCCATAAAATAATTGTTTTCCAGAATGTACTTCTTAAAGTGTTCACGGCTGCAGCTGCAATATATAAATTTTGTCTAAAATCTACGTTTGGGGTACTGTAGTGTGGTTGCTATTCCAAATTTCATTAGTCTAAGTACGGGGTGTAGAACTTGTTTTACTTTATTTTAATCATACTGCCTTTGTTGATTGACGGGGTAGGCCATTTTGATAATAAAATGTATGGAAAGCGATAAGTACGAAATTCGTGTACTGTTAATACATTATTGGAAACAAAAGTTTAAAGCAGCTCCTGCAGCAAGAAAAATATGTCAACTTGAAGGGGAAGACATGGTTAATGAGCAAACGGCACAGCGTTGGTTTAATCGTTTTAACAGTGGATATGGATGCTGGAAGATCGATCGCGCTCTGGTCGTCCACCTGTCTGGGATATTGAGGCTACAAAGGAAGCAATAGAAAACCAACCGTGTACCAGCACTCGCCGATTATCGGACTCGCTTGGACCTTCTAAAGACACTATACATCGCCACTTAAAATCATTAGGTAAGACCTATAAAAGTTGTCGAAGTGCCCCATGAATTAGACGATATTTAGGCGAAACGAGTTGAGGTGTATAAACAGCTCCTTGCGCTGCCGAAAGATGATCGTTTTATTAAACGCATTGTTACTTATGATGAAAAATGGATTTATCTAAACAACCCCAATGACAAATCAGTGGTTAGACAAAGGACAGTGACCTCAACCTGTTGTGAAAAGGGGTCGATTCGATTCGAAAGTTTTGTTATGTGTCTGGTGGAATTATGAAGGTTTAGTGTACTTGGAGATAATTCCAGATGGTCGAACTATTACTGCCGAGATATATTCTGAACAGCTGACACGAATGTGTGAGGTTTTATCGCAGACATATCCAGGCTTAGTAAACCGAAAACGGGTGCTCATACAACAAGACAACGCTAGACCGCATACTGCGAAATTTACGCGGGATAATATCGAAGAACTTGGTGGTATTGAACTCCTACCACATCCAGCATTTAGTCCAGACCTTTGCACCGTCTGATAATTATTTATTCAGATCCATGGCAAAAATTCTTTGTGGAAAAAAATCGAGTCCATAGGAGGTGTAGAAAATGCAGTGGGGCAATTCTTCTGCATCTAAGTCCAAAGAATGGTTTTACCAAGGCCTCAAAGAGCTGGCTGAACGTTGGGTTAGGACTATAGAATACGATGGACTTTACTTTGAATATTAAGCTTTTCTTCTTGTATGACTATTTAATAAACAAAGTGAACATTGACAACCGACGTTATTTATGAGACACCCAATATAATCGCTCAACAGATACGTGGGGGAGAGGGGACTTTTTGACTCGATTTGTAAGCAAATTACCCATTCGTGCGTATTTGTCTTACAACTCCCGTTACGTAATACAACGAGCCATTAAAAAAGTGTGTTTAATGGTTATATCGTTTTAATGGTCGTGGAGTCATGAAAGTTGGCCGAGCAAAAAATACTATTTGTTTATGAATAATGGACTGTAAATGATCATAAAAAAAAACAGCAATGCCTTTCTTACCTTCTTTTGTTCGTTGTTATGTATGGCCTATGTGGTGTATTGAAGAGGGCGGGCCGGCAAGAGAACAGTAGAGGGGTGTGGAAAGAATGAGAAAACACTGTACCGTCAACTAACTACAGGGTGTCCACTTAACCAGACAAATTGTAATATCTCGAAACCTACACATCGACTCAAAAAATTCCTAGGTACCTAATGAAATGTTTCTTTTCGAAGGGGCACATCAAATGATACTAAACTGGACCCCCGATCCTAACCCTAGGGGTGGGGGCGAGGGGCACCTTTTTTTATTCGCTTTTGATTTGATTTGGTTTTTTGATAAAAAAGCATTTTTAATTACACATTCGAAATCTACGCCTCAAAAATACGTAGGTTTTGTCCGAAACTTTTTTTATTCGTGATAGATGCCGCTGTAATCGCAAGAAACATTTTTTTTTTCGTAATTCTCGGCAAAAACACATCGAAAAGTCAAACAGCACGTGTTTAATATTTTCAAAAAAGTTTCCAATGAGAATGATACCCCATATCCCTAACCCCGGTGGGGTAGGTGGGTCATAACTAAGGTCCGGGAAAGTATGCGCATACTTCTTGCCCCTATATATCCACGCCACTGTCCGTGCGTAGAATGTTATCCTCAACGAAGTCTTCTGGGGAACCTATGGCTTCGTAATACATTTCTCGTAAACGTCACTCGTGAATATGTGTACTGTTTTTATATGTTACCTGATTTTGTGTGGATTTCACAATAATGGCACAGTCAGTACCATTTCTGAAAGACTTAAAAAGAGGATTGAAAATTACAAGGATTGTACAATAGACGGATAACATATTTTATGCTTCTCGGCAATCGTCGATACATATTACGTGATGGTCGAGAGTGTAAACGACAATCAGATTCAAATATTCATAAAAAAATATACCTGGTATGGTTAGAAAAGTGGAATTTTGCTTTGATTTGTCCATAATGTTTTGCATGTACTTGCGTGGAACGTGGCCGACAATATTTACTTTTTTTTTGCCAAATATGTATCCGATTTCCCATTGCCTAGTTTTAATTTAAACATATTTACAGAAAACATATCAATGTGTCATGGGAAATATCGAAAAAGACATAACAAATTTCTGCTGACAGTGGACGAAACAACTTTTGCGGTAATAAGGTCATTAATACCCCCGATATTGATAGCTAATAAACGGGTTTTGCAAACAGCGGCTAAAATTATAGAAATAGTAATAACACGTGTATTGTCCTCTGTAGATGTAAAAAATAATAATTTACCGATGTTAGTGACAACAAAAACTGTTAGTAACAACTGTGCGAAATTCGTAAAAATCATGTGCGTGTTGTGTTGTCCTCTGTCCTTTAAAATTCTTGAATTTGCACTTTAACTTCAGTAGATGTGGAACGATCATTTTCCCCTCATAACCATATAACAGGCCAAATCGCACACGTTTAACGACGTGGCCGTGGCAACGTACGCTCAAGCAATGAGGAGTTGGTGTTTCTGAATGATATAAGCAATAGGTATGTACATACATTATTAACACATTTTTACTACTGTCTTTTTGATCTCTCATATGTCATCTTCCGTCAATAACATGACGGATTACGAGTCCGGCCCTGCGTTTCAGCACACGTTCGAACCCTATTTATAACGTTCAAATGTCAAATGGTAACCGATTTTTCATTGCAAAATTAGATTTTACGTGTTATGTAAGTTTTTATCGAAACACTTTTTTCATTCGTGATAGATAGCGCTGAATTTTTCCATGGAATTATTTTTATCGTTACCTCGGGAGCAACAACGAGGACGTAGTATTTTTCTGTTGCCTTTGAGGTGCTTATTTCTATGAGTCCCTCGCCTCTAGCAATACGTAACTGAACGAAGTACA